>JAWZYV010013646.1:0-167468 GCA_038373885.1 Cheiracanthium punctorium | reverse complement strand
AATCTTTGTACAACGAAATTTTCTCTGTAGCGAATTTTTTAACTGGAACCGAGCGAGTTCGTTATAGGGAGATTCAATTGTGTGTATATAATACAGATATGAATGAACTCTTTTTCGAGTCCACACAGTGAGAAAATAAACGTTTATAAAACAGAAGTAAAATTATAGCCTACCACTCGACATTTGTTTTTTGCAATCCTTGCAGAGAGCGTATAGTGTTGGGCACCAATTCAAAATAATTTAGAAGAATAGACGATTGTCCTGTTAAACTGTTATCTAACGATTCTTCGTCCACAATTTCGACCACACTTGGTTATATGACATCCATTTAGCCATGGTTAGAATTAAAAAAAAAAACACAGTTCGAAAGGACTCGTGCAAACAAATGTGCCAATGAAACGACGCCTCTCATCTCATTACCAAAATAAAGATTCTCGAATGGTTTTGCGCCTGCGTGGTTTTCTTCTGAAAAGCGAAGTATCGGTTGAAAAGTATCGGTGAAAATGGATGAAAGCAACAGAAACCGATACTTTCCCGATACTTTTAGAATCGAAAGAACCGATACCGATACCTAAAAAAATTGGAGGTATCGGCGCCGATACTATCGGTCGATCCCTAGTAGTTATTGTTTTTGCATAAATTTACATAAAGTTCATTTTTATCATTCATATAAACTATAAATTTTACTGTTAGTGTTATTTTTTTTTATGGCGAGCTTCGAAAAACATTGATGTTCCTTAATTTTTTGTAGGCCAGTATATCCATTGTAAAAATGTTCAAATATAAGTCAATTTTCCTATCTTTATGTGAAAAACTGATTGCTTCTTTTATAAAGATAAAAATGTAATTTCTTTTTTAAGAGGACAGAAAAAAATATGAACAATTAAATATTGGAGATGCTGTGTTGTATTTGGAAAATTTATTTTTAGATTTGCCCGGTAGCAGAAACTGTGCACCACGGCACCTGGCACTGCGGATTATTTCATTGCTTACAGATTAATCTAGCGAAATTTAAATTGACCTTTTACAGGTCAATGTTCCCAATTAGAAACATCAAATTAAATACAGGTTGTGTCACAATGCCATCCCGGGTTTGGAAATTATAAATATATATTAATGACTATGCCATATCTCTCACCCCCTTTATTGAAAATTGTCCGAAAAATGTGTCCCAAAAATGCGACATATATATATTGAGTATTTTACATATATTTAACCCATTCGTGCCTGGATATTTTTGCGACTTTCTTCGGTTTTTGCTAACACCAGAAGTAATTGATGAATTTCTGATGTCAACTTTTTGAACAAGGAATGATTTTATTTAAAATCGTTATGTATAAAAATTGAAATGTCAACATCCTACTTGCCATATTAAAATATTTTGTGGAATTGAGGTTCAATACTCGCGAATAAAGGCTAGGAAAAATAAATAACGTTTTCGAATGATAGCGATAATGCCGTCCCAAAAAAGGGACGCTAGGCATAAATGGGTTAAATACTATTAGTTCACAACGGCTTTAATCTATTGTTACAATATTTCGTAAGCTGTAGAATATGCATCACATGTATTTTTCTATAAATAGGTAACAATCATAAAAATTTCAACAGCTTAAGAAAATTGTTGGGTATTGAATTGTTCATTTTTTTATTGTGCAATGTCTTATCTTCCTGAATTCTGTATCCCTCAATAAACATTTATCTACTTAACTGTAACTATGCTCACGCACGCATTCTTTTTACTTCTTCTATACTTTTTTCCTTCTTGGTGTTACCTTGTTATGTGATGTGCCTGTTTCTTCCGTTGTAATTTAATAAAGTAAATGTTATGTTAAAATACCACGCGTACTATGTTTGTGCCATAACTCTTCTAACATTTCTAAAAGGTTATGGACACCAGAGATATTTTTTTTTTTTTTTTTTTTTTTTTGCTGCTGATTTTTAACGTTCGTTTCAAGGCTGCATCATTCATCCTCAAAATGGCAACTGGAACTTGGCGAATTGAAACGCTGAATAAAGGTAATTACGAAACATAGAAACTTAAAACATGAACTCATAAAATTAAGGATGCATCAAGAATAACTTGTAAAAGGTGTAAACGCATGGGGCACTGGGCTAGCGAATGTGAGAGTGAAAAAAAGAATAATTTTAAACATAAGCCTCACAGCCTGGGATTCTTAGCCACTCTGGATGACTCGCCAATAGGGTTACCGGGCGAAATACAGCAACCCTACTGGCCTAAAGCTCTCTCAACAATATCAAATAACGAAAAGCAAAATTTTTGGTGTGTTAAGATAGATACTAAAAATTATATAAATTACTTCAGTTATCATCGACCCACGTTTCCAATTGCAAGGAAAGATCAGGAAACCCTCCTACTTCCAGTCGATGAAATAAATGTAAAGGAAGAATAAAAGAAAAAGGGAGATAAAATGACACAGTCAATTAATATCGTTTTAATACGGCAATAATGAAACTAAAAAATTAGGGGGGTTCAGGGGGTTCTTCCCCTGACGAGGCTCGAACAGTTGAGTTACATATATATATATATTGTATTACCAATACAGCAACAAAGTTGAATTTATTGGATAAAGAAATATGTTACAAGTTTTGTTTCATAAATGTTCAATATGTGAACCTTTCGTGATGTGGCACATATCAAGTCTAAAGTCAAATTCTTCCCTCTCCACACTCGCTTTAACATGCCGCTATCAACGGTAGCGAATGCGGTTGTGATCCTTTGGTGTAAATCTTTTAAATCGTGAGGCATAGGGGGCACGAACACACGGATCTTTTATGTAACCGAATAAAAAAAATCGCATAGAGTTGGCTCCGGAGCTCATATTACCAAACTTTACATTCATTCAAACCATAGAAGCCGCGTTGACTTTCGTTTTCCTTCCCCCCGGATTTCGAGATCCCTGATTGGTTAGCTCACTGACGTCATGCATGCCCATCTAAGGCTAGCACACCTAGAACCCCTTTCTTAAGCCCACCGAATTTGAAAACTGGCAAGTCTGTACGGCAAATGATGAATTAAAATGATTACGGCAAATGATGAATTATGAATTAAAATCATTAATTATCATGAGGTGAAAACCAGAGAAATGAACATATAGGCAGGTTGAAGTAGTTTTAAATGATACGCAATAAAAGAATATACAAATTAGATTACGAATCTTATTTTAAACCATATTTTCCACAGGTGCTGCCATCTGTTATTATATAAGTAGAATTATATAATACGTTAATTAAAAAAAAATCGCCTAGGCTGTTTTCAATGCTTGTCTATAATTATAAGCTTTAATTTAATTAAATTTATTATAATCTGAAATGATTCGTATACTACAATTATTCAAGATTTATTTAGTACAATTTTTTTCCCATAAAAGAAAATATTTTTTGAAAAATTGTGAATATCATTTCTTGAATAATGGTATGTACTCTAAATATTAATAAATTTAGCGGTTGACTCATCTAAACTAATACTGTTGCGTTAGTAGATAAGCAAATAATCAGAAGGTAGAGATATTAAATTACTTTAATTAAATATTATTACAAATTATGCATATTTTACACACAAGATTTTAGCACCGAGTACAGAACAGCGCGCTTTCTCCTTAGTTGGCACCTCGTGAGAGAGAGGGAACCCGGAATGATTTCAGCACAGCTCATCCGCCACTACCGGCAGCGTTGCCAGATCCCCAACAGTAGCCCCCCCTGAGCGATAGCGAAAAAATTTTTACTATCAGAGGTACTTGGGGTTAAACCTGACTCGTCTGCCGGAGCGTGTGACATTTTCCTTTGTCTCGCACTTTGTAAGTTTTGTTTCAGGCAGTGTAGGTTTTGTTTCCGGCGGTCCCACTTTTGCCGTAGGCTGAGGAGTAGGTGAGTCCTCCACACAAAGGAAAGCTGGCTTAACTCTGTCAATATTCACAGTTATTCTTTTCTCGCCGACTTTGAGGCATAAGTTCTTGTCAGTTCGAACCATCACTTCATATGGGCCGTCGTACGGTGGTTGCAGACTCTTTTTTACGCCATCTCTACGCAAGAATACGTGTGAGCAGTCTTTCAGCTCTTTTTGCACGAAAATTGCTTGCTTGCCATTTGATCGTGCCGGAGGCGGACAAAGCTGACGCATCGTCTGACGCAGCTTTCCTATGAAAGTTGCGATGTCCGGAATCTCTTCCGCTGGTGTTAGAAATTCACCAGGAAGAGCTATTGTTATACCATACACCATTTCTGCAGCTGTCATCTTGAGGTCTTCCTTCCAGGCAGCTCTGATGCCTAGCAACACTGTAGGGAGAACTCATTAGTATTGTGGGCCATAATAGCAGTCTTAAGTTGTCTGTGCAGGCGCTCTACCTGGCCATTTGCAGCTGCATGATACGGAGACGTGTGTATGCGATGAACTCCTAAGAGCTTTGCTAGAGCTGAAAATAGAGACGACTCAAACTGGGTACCTTGATCCGATGTCACTCGGACTGGTGTCCCAAATCGAGCAATCCATCCCGCGTAGAATGCTTCAGCTACGCTTTCAGCTGAAATATCTACCAGTGGAAATGCCTCAGGCCACTTAGTGAATCGATCTACACAAGTGAGGCAATATCGGTAGCCGTTGGATGGTGGTAGTGGACCGATTAAGTCGATGTGTATATGCTGGAACCTTGCTGTTGGTTTTTCAAACGCACCAGTTGGGCTCTTGGTATGTCTATTAACTTTACATTTCTGGCATGGGATGCAAGTTCGGACCCATGCGATGATATCTTTATTCATTGAAGGCCAGACATAACGTTCAGAGATCATTCGTTTTGTTGCTTTGGCACCAGGGTGTGATAAATTATGTAAGTGATGAAATATTTGTTTGCGCATCGATTCCGGCACGAATGGTCTAATGCGACCTGTAGAAATATCGCACTGCAAAACTGTGCCACTTGGGTCCCCTACCACCATTCGCTTCAATTCGAGAGTATTTGCAGGGTTCTTTAGAATTTCTTGCAGCTCTGGATCTGTTTCTTGCAAAGAGGCCATTTGCACAAAGTCAATAGCAGACTCTTTACACACAGAGATGTTCACGCGTGATAGCGCGTCAGCTACCACGTTCTCCATGCCACTGATATGTTTAATGTCCGTAGAGAATTGACTTATAAAGTCTAAGTGACGAGTTTGTCTCGGTGAGCACTTGTCTGCTTTCTGTCTTAAAGCAAATATTAAGGGTTTGTGGTCGGTGAAGATTGTAAATGGCCGACCTTCCAGCATGTGACGAAAATACTTTACAGCCGAATATATTGCTAGCAGTTCGCGATCATATGCACTGTATTTTTGTTGGGCTGGCGACAGTGACTTTGAATAAAAAGCTAGCGGCTGCCATGCACTGTCTTTTAGCTGTTGGAGTGCCGCTCCCATGGCTTTGTCAGATGCATCAACTACAACAGAGAGTGGAGCCTCAGGTACGAAATATGCTAAGGCAGTAGCCTGTGCAAGTTCTTCTTTACTTTGTAGGAATGCACTCTTGGCCTCTTTGGACCAATCTATTTGACGGTTGTCGTTCTTCTTCGCCCCCTGCAAGTATTTGTTTAAGATACCCTGTGTGTGTGCAGCCTTTGGTATAAACCGACGATAAAAATTCGTCATCGCTAGGTATCGACGCAATTCTTTGATTGTTTGGGGAAGCGGGAAATCGATAATCGCCTTGACTTTCTCTTTAAGTGGGCGAATGCCTTCGGCAGAAATGTTATGCCCTAAAAACTTAACACTAGCTTTCCCGAAAACACATTTAGCGGGATTGATTCTAATGCCAAATTCAGCAAACCGTTCAAACATAGCTTTTAAATGGCACAAATGCTCCTCTTCGCTAGTAGAGGCGACTAAAACATCGTCAAAATATGGAATGCAAAAATGAAAGCCCTGCGTCACCTTATGAATAAATCTCTGAAACGTTGACGCTGCATTTGCCAATCCGAACGGCATAAATAAAAATTCAAATAGACCGAACGGAGTGGTAACCGCAGTTTTTTGCACGTCTTCAGGGCGTACCGGGATCTGGTGGTATGCCCTTGCCAAGTCTATTGTTGAAAAGACTGACTTCCCATGCAACACCTGCATACAATCCTGTATGTGCGGTACAGGATAACGATCGGGAACTGTAACAGAATTTAAGGCACGGTAGTCACCGCATGGACGCCAGTCCCCATTAGGTTTGGGTACCATATGTAAAGGACTGGCCCAACTACTACTTGAGGGTCGACAGATACCCGCACTGGCCATAAATTGGAACTCCTCTTTTGCGATTTTAAGCTTATCTGGTGGCAACCGCCTTGGCTTAGCAAACACTGGCGGCCCTTTTGTGTCAATTACATGCACTATGTCATGCTTAGGAACAGCCAGCGTTGATGAAACATCCGTAAGACAAGGATATGCACTCAGAAGAACGTGAAAAGGTGTGCTGTCAGATAGTGCCCTGATGTCCACATTGGCTTTGACTCTTACATTCCCTTTCGCTTCCAGGTTAGTAACCGGATCCCGTAACTTTCCTAGCCGGACGTCGATCAGGAGGCCAAAATGCCTCAAAAAATCAACTCCTATAATAGGTTGAGATACATCTGCGAGCACGAAAGGCCAATGAAATTCCCTTCGTAAACCTAGATCTAACTTTAACAATTTCTGTCCGTAAGTATGAATGACGATCCCATTAGCAGCAAAAAGCTGAAACTTATCTGGATTACATTTTTTTACATCCGTATAAGGTAAAACCGATACATCTGCACCTGTATCTATCAAAAATCTCATGTTGGATGACCTATCATTCAAATACAATCCGTTGATCAAAGGTTTGCCGTCACTCTCTTGTTCGAGCGACGGCCTTATTGGTTTCCCGACCATGTACATGGTTCCTTACATTTTTTAGCTTTGTTTTTAAACGTGAAATGATACCAACATAAAGAGTCATTGCCACTATTAGAGTTGTGTCTATTTCTTGATTGACTACGACCTCTGAAAAATCGATTGCGAGATTCTGCTCGAGAACGCCCTCTATTCTCAGACTCCGATTGCCTAGTTTCCAATTTTTCTAATCGTGATGAGATGTTTAATATAAGTTCCTTAATATCCTCATTGTTGCTGACACTTTGCACACTTGGTGGTGGCCCTGTCGCGGCCATAATACCATCCGCCATTTCGGCTAACTTATCCAGATCGTCATTTGATATCGCCAAAATTTGTTGTACATGCGCTGGCAATCGCTGAACAAAAAGAGTCTTAAGCAAATCATCGCCTACTTGCGCTCCTGCCTTACTGCGCATTTCAAGTAACAATCGAGAGGGCTTTTTATTTCCCAGTTGCATCCCCGACACCAGCTCACGCAGGCGTGTGTCTTCGCTTACAGCATACTGGTTAATTAATCGAGTTTTTATCGCGCCGTAGGGGTTGTCCGGGGGAGGAGAGGTAATTATGTCCCCTACAATTGCTAATTCTTCAGGTTTCAAGGATGCAACTAAATGATGGTACTGCGTCACCGAATTTGTAATACCAGCTAATGTAAATTGCGATTCTAGCTGGTAGAACCATATCCTGGGGTTAGCACGCCAAAAAGGGGCATATTTTATACCCACACGTTGAATTGTGTTGGCATTATTCGCTTCCGCATTGTTCTGCGGTTCTGTAGGTCCGTTATTCATAGTGACACTACTGCTAACAAAAATAATACAATGTGAACACTAATAGTAGCAATAACCATAAAAATAATCCCGAAAATATCTTATTTACAATTTGCTTACTGAACGGCTGACACACACAGGGATCAAAATACAAATAATGCAATCAGAACACGTGGAGAAGTGTAAAAAACACTTACCGGGGCAGTCTTCGCATCTGGCGCTAATTCATCAAGGGGATTACAGAAACACAACACTAATACACTGTAATGATGACACCAATCAATTATTGAACGGAAAAATAACGTCGCATCTCCAATCACGTGAATATAGTCATCACGTGTGTTACGAGAAAGTACACATTCACTCGGAGAAAAAAATATAGCGAAAGCTATTATCATCTTCCATACGCACAACGACAGTCATAAAACAAGTCTTTTCTTCATAACCAGTTGGGTGCATCAACATTTCATTCCGTCGTAGAATCGTAAATATTAACCACGTGCAACTGTCCGGGTCATCACTTTAGCGGTTGACTCATCTAAACTAATACTGTTGCGTTAGTAGATAAGCAAATAATCAGAAGGTAGAGATATTAAATTACTTTAATTAAATATTATTACAAATTATGCATATTTTACACACAAGCTTTTAGCACCGAGTACAGAACAGCGCGCTTTCTCCTTAGTTGGCACCTCGTGAGAGAGAGGGAACCCGGAATGATTTCAGCACAGCTCATCCGCCACTACCGGCAGCGTTGCCAGATCCCCAACATAAATGACTTAAGTTAGAACTCGATGCATGAGATTTAATTAATTAATAAAACAAGGAATTTAAATAATTCATTGCATTTTTGTTTGCAGCTATTTAGTTGTAGTGTGGATATTTTAAAAATTTTACAATTTAAAAAACATTTAACCACTGTGTGTGTATTAAGTATAATGTTGGATTTCAAGTATGTTTCACTGATTGAATTATTTTAATTTACATTACGACTTTTTTAAAATTTACATTCAGGTTTTTTGTTTGTGATTTTTATTTAATGAGGTTTTAACATAATTTCATATATTCCAAGATGTTTTTGTTTTTTCTTGAATGCATGCATTTTAATTCTTTATTTTTGAATCCATGGATTACGATTTTATTAAAAACCATTTTAACTTTAATGCTTTTTTTTCACTTATTGCTGAAGGTGTTGGAAAACACTTTAAAAGCACTTTAAGCCTCACTGTGTGCCTAAAACCTGACACAACTTTTTTTATATAAATTAGATTTCTCTCCTTGTATCTCTTTTTCAGTGTTGATTAGGGATTATTCCTAGCATTTTTCTAACGTGTATTTATCCGTATTTCTATAATTTTAATGGATATGTTAATTCTATAGTACATAAATTATTATTTATATATATATATATATATATATATATATACATACAGTAAAATGCCTCTGAGATGTCACCTCTCTTAACGACCATTATTTTTAAATGAAACTCATTTTCTGCCATAGACAGTTTGAAATTTAGTTTATAAATTATAGATTTAGACGAAGAGCTCCCCAAATTGTTTTCCTCTCTTGATGACTTTATTTAGAAATTATTAGAATTTCTTTTTGACTTGGTCAGTTACACGATCTTGAACTTTAGAAGAAGAAGAAAAAAAAAAAAAAAGAAAAGAATTATTTATCCTTTAATATCCAAAATATAATAAATGCTTAGTGTATTACATGGTTTAATATTTGTTCAATAAATTAAATACTAGTTTTGTTAATATATATATATATGTAATGTATAAAAAGGTAATTTGGGTTTTACTAGTTTGGGTATTGTTCAAGCGGGTACTTTCACTGTAAGTTTTACTTTCCTGTCATACTTGCCACGCGCGCTCTGGAGCTATGTTTTATTTATTTTGTTATTTGTCAGACATCAGGCCGTCGATTCCGAGTTCTTTAGATGTACACGTGTCCTCACGCCCTCTTAGCCCCGGATGCCGGTCACGTTGGTAAATGTGTGTGGTTCGATCAGAGATAAGAGAGAGGAGGAGTTGTGTCTTCGCAGACCACGTGGGGTGGTAAGCGTAAATACTCCCGCACATCGAAAATCGAGGGACTTCTGCCACTGGAACGGCTTAATGAGTCCACGCTGATTCTTGTACCCGTCTCCCTTCCCCTCTTCTCATTCTAAATTGTAACTTAATTGTAATGTTCAATAAACCATATTACCTGCCTTAACTCTGAAGCTTACTTGAAATATCTGACGTCTCAAATTGCCGGCAGGATGATTGCCTGTGTGCAAATTAAAAATTTTAAATTGTAAAAAAAAAATTTAACGCTCAAAAGTCCGGGAGACGGGTTCATCGCCCATCGTTCGCAGAAAATGCAGCGTGCCTCTTCGCCGACCAGCCGATTGCTTTCCCTTGAGTCCGCTCTCCGCCGGCCAACTTCGCCGAGCCCTGCTCTGGGAGATTTCAACACCCACTGATGACTCAGGTTACCTTCTGAAGTACTTCACAGAACGTCCTGTACGTTCTACGCCGTTAATGTCGAAATGGAAGAACGTCTGCATTGATGAACAGTCTATACCATATTTCTGCAGCGCTCATCATACCGAAATCTGCGCCTCCTAATTCATCTTTTTTTTTTTTCCTTTTTCGCACGTTCGCCACAAACCAAGAGAAACTCCTGTCATCATTACAGCGCGGCGGTGCGTCAAATTTCACCCAAAACAGGCCCCCACGAGAAGTGTGTGCAACTGGTGAATTATTTCCCCCCTTTTCTCCGCACCGAATATTTTTGTTTTTGCGGTTGATCGAAACTCCCCCTGCCTGCATTGAACTTGTGAGAGAAGATATTTTTTTTGTGTGTGTTTTGTTTATCGTTGAGGGCATAAGCGTAAAGTTTTCAAAATTATTGGGGGGGCCCGGCCCCACAACCACATATATTCACGTCAGTGGCGTAGCCAAGGGGGGGTGTTAGGGGGGTCATAACTGCCCATGAGGAGTTTTTTGCCATACAAAATGTATATTCTTCACTCCCTTATCATACACACGTATACATATATGTGAGTTGCAGAAGTCGTAACCCCCCCCCTTCCATGAAAAATTTCAGGCTACGCCACGGATTCACGTACATATAACTTAATCATAGCTGCCAACTACTACAGAATATAATTAACCACTTTTTCTACATGATTTTATGGCTTAAAATATATACTGTTTACAAAAAGTGGTTAATTATTATTTTCCGTAGTAGTTGGCAGCTATGACTTAAGTGTAAATTATTGGAGGCGCTCGAGCTCTATGAATCCATAGAATTCTACACCTGTGTAAGGTAAGTATCCATGTTAGTATCTTCCTACCATGTTATAAGTTTAAAAAAAAGCAAAGTAAAAAATCCAAAGGAGGGGAAAAAAACATTTTCGATGAGATAGTGCCTTTTAGACACATCTGAACTTTTCTTCATTTCATACTTTACATTGCATAATGTGATTTTAATGAACCAGAGCCTGGCGAGGGCAGCTTATTGTAACATTGTGTGTTACGTGGCGTCACAATGAATACAAAATCATGATTGAAATCAAAAGACGAAAATTTTTAAAAGTCCAAGTAAAGGTTTTTTTAAACGTTTGTAAATGGCGTGAAATACTTTCTTTTTATGTTAGTATAAATGAGTTTTCTGTATTGAGTGGTAAATTATTGGGTGGGCTCAGCCCCTATTCACACTTTATTGGGGGGGCTCGAGCCCCACGGGCCCATATAACTCTACGCCTATGGTTGAGGGATGACGATTTTAATTTGTGGATATCAATTTCTTTCGTAAAAGTAAGCGATTTTTATTTTAGAGTTGAAGTGAACATTAGAGCATTATATTTAAATGGTTATTTATTGTGTGTGTTATTTTAAAGTGCTATTTTAGTGTTTATGAAAAAAAAAAAAAAAATGATATATCTGCATTTTTCCCATTAATATAATATTTTCATTAAGGTAAGATTTTGTAAATTTATTGCAGTATTATTATTAATGTTCCTAAATAAAAATTCTGAATGCAATTATTAAATGCTTCTCCGTTCAGGTAAAAATTAAAAAAAAAAAAAAAAATTTCAGCATGTCTTTAGATGGTAAAGAAAATACACAAACTATTGCCACTATGTCCCTGCAAAAAAGTGATGAGTTTATTGCCCCCTTTAATTTTGAAGATAATATGAGTTTTGAAAGTTGGATAGCGTATTACGAACGGTGTTGCTTACAACAAAATAAAGACGAAGACTGGAAATTTCAAAATATAGGAAAATTTCTTAAGGGGTCTGCCTTAACAACATACATAAATAATATTACAAATTGTAATAATTGGCAAGAATTGATTGAAATACTGAGAGAAAAATATATTTCATGTACCGTGTTTACTTTCATGGATTTTACAAATTTAAAGCTAGAAAAAATTTCGAATCTTATAACTTATTTTCATGAAAAATTAGAAATAGGTAGAAAATTGGGGCTACCTAATAATATAATATTAGAAGGATTGACCAATGGTCTTCCTAGTAATGTGAGAGCACTTTTAACCCTGCAACCACCCAGTAGTGCCACCGAGTGGCTTAAGGTAGCGTCAAAATTAATTAAAATTCACGGACCGCCCCAACAGGCAAGTTTTACCTCCTCGCCCAATAATGCACAAAATTCTAGTTACTTTACACCCAAACTTCGGAATTTTAGACCCTACCATGCTCCTGTTTATAACCGACCAAATAGGCGTCAACCAATTCATAATTCAACCCAAGGGCGAACCCAAATAAATAAGTGGCCCCGTTTTCGACCCCTATCTCAAAGTCCCCAAAGTTTACACCACCAAAATAATGTCAATTACCAAGAAAGCACCCTACCTAGAACTCCATGTAGAAAATGTGAGGGGCTAGGGATAAGTAATGCTTTACATTGGAACTACACTTGTCCCTTTAAAAGTAACAACCAAATTGCGACAAACCCATATGCGACACCAATTATGACTCACCCGAATATGACTTCGAACACCACTATTTTAAATTCACAAAATAATGGTACTGAGACCTCGCGAGAAGAGAACTTATGACTATTTACTGTACCCGGGTACCTAAGGAAAAAATTAACTCAACCCAAAATTGACAATTTTGAATTTTTAAGTGTTCCCTGTGTCATAGACACTGGTTCTACACTCTCTGTCTTGCCGCAAAGTTTTGTTGGACGATATAATTTAGAAGTACAGAGAGTCTCGCCTTTGAATGTTACTCAGGCAGATGGACTGCTGATACTTGATACAGTGTGTTATGTTAATTTAGAAATTGGAAACATTACTCAGTGTGTAAAATTTTTTATAGTATATTCAAGCCTGCCATATGCCATATTGGGTTTACCAGAGTGTAAAAAGTTTTGTTTATATATTGATTGTGTGAATTTATGTGTTTTTCAAAATAATGTTAGATTACCTTTATACAATTATGATGCCTTACCTATGTCTCTACATTTAAATCAACCCAGTTCTTCAACCGATAGCAAAGCCTCTGAGGAAAGCGTTCCCCCTCAGACTGTTTATAAAGCTATCAATCCAAAATTAGAGGAATTATTAAATAAATATGAGAAAATCTTTGCAAAAAATAAATATGATATTGGTCGTATTAATGTAGAACCTCAACGTATAAATTTAACTTCTGACCTACCTGTTTGCCTCAGGCCTTATCGAACCTCTCCTAAAGAGGAAGACGAAATTAATTCTCAGATTGAACAATTATTAAAAGCTGGTTTAATTAAGGAAAGCAATAGCCCCTATGCTGCTCCCGTCACTTTAGCGTATAAACGCGACGAGGGTACCAAAACTAGACTGTGTGTGGATTATCGTAAATTAAATAATATAGTAAAAAATGATGCCGAGCCTTTGCCACGTATTGACAGTTTATTAGATAAACTAAGTGGGGCGAAAATATTCTCAACTCTTGATTTGGCATCTGGATTTTGGCATGTGCCCATCCACCCTCAAGATACTGAAAAACTAGCCTTTGTAACTAATACAGGTCTCTATACGTTCCAGGTCTTGCCATTTGGCATTAAGACAGGGCCTGCTATATTTAACAGAGTCATGAGAAGAATATTAAATAAATATAAAATTAAATTTGCCTATAATTATTTTGATGACATAATGGTTTTTTCTTCTTCTATGGAAGAACATATGCAGCATTTAGAAACTATTTTCCAAATTTGTTTGCAGGAAAATATTAAATTGAAATTATCTAAATGTAACTTTGCTAAGGACACTATAAAATTTTTGGGGTATGAGGTTAAACAAGGTCAAATTACTCCAGATAATGCTAATATTGAAATTATCAAAAATTTGAAGCCACCTACTAACGTAAAGGAACTACAGAGGTTTCTTGGTTCTGTAAATGTTTATAACAGATTTATTGATCGGTATGCAAAATTAAGACGTCCTTTAAATGATTTGTTAAAGAAAAACGCTAAATGGGATTGGTCAACAAACTGTCAGAAAAGTTTTGAAACCTTAAAAAATATTTTGATATCTAAACCTGTGTTACAATTATACGACGTTAAATTACCTATCCATGTATTTATTGATGCATCAAATTGTTCAGTTGGAGCTGTGTTGAAGCAGCCGGATGCCTCAGGTATCTTGCACCCGATTGCATATCATTCGAGATCGCTTCGATCATATGAAAAGAATTACACCATAACTGAATTAGAATGTTTGGCTATCGTTGATGCCCTTGATAAATTTTATCATTACCTTCACGGTCAAAAATTCGTCATTCATACTGACCACGCGGCATTGGTTTGGTTAAAAAATGTCAAAAATTTAAGAGGAAGATTATTCCGCTGGTCCCTTAAATTAAGTATGTTTGACTATGAAATAAAGTACCTAAAGGGCTCAACAAATGTCGAAGCTGATATGTTATCAAGGATTCCTCCTTCTCAACATCTCCAACTAATTCAACCTTCGGTTTTATTGTTAGATGCTGAAGAAATTAAAAATCAACAATTAGCAGAAAATATGCATGGTCCTAAATATAAAATCATTAATGATTTAATTACCATAAATAAGAAAGGATTCAAAAAAATAGTGGTGCCTATGAGCTTAAGAAAAACTTTAATGAAAAATGCACATGAACATTTTGGCCATCCCGGTGTTCAAAAAATGTTAAGTATAATTTCACCTTCCTATTATTGGCCTCATATGACTCAAGATATTTCCAATTATGTTAAACATTGTTCGACTTGCCAATTTAACAAAAAACCTAAACAGAAGAAATTTGGTTTGTTACAGGCTGTACCTGCTACTGATAAACCCTTTGAATGTCTTTCTATTGATACTGTAGGAGGTTTCAACTATTACAATTCAACAAAAAAATATCTACATCTAATAATTGACCATGCTACAAGATATGTTTGGGCCTTTCCTTCGAAAAGTGTCACTACTGAAACCTATATAAACTGTCTAAAACAAATATTCAACATTCAAGTTCCTCAAAAGATACTTAGTGATAGAAATGCAGCTTTTACTGCTTCGCGTTTTAAAAAATTCCTCAAGAACTACAATACTAAACAACTATTAACTTCAGCTCATCATCCACAGACAAATGGAAAAGTAGAGAGGGTAAATCAATCCATAGTTACTAGATTAAAATGTAAAGTTAACTCTTCACCTTCTAAAATTCCTTGGACTAAGTTACTAGAGCAGGTTATTAGTGAATATAATAACACACCTCATTCAGTAACGAAGTTTACACCCATGTATTTAATGTTTGGAAAATTGCCATATGACTCACCTATTTCGGAAAATACCTATCCTCCTGTTGATGAAGCTCGAAAATTAGCAAAAGAAAGGACAATAGAATTTCATAATAAAAATAAAATTAGATATGACAATAAATTCATAGAAGCTAATTTCGAACCAGGAGATCTTGTAATTTATGAAGAATTTAACTACCCAAATACACGTAAATTATCTCCTACTTTTTCAGGTCCTTATTCAATTGTAAACAAATGTTCTTCAGTTACATTCGAAATTGATAAACCTAATTACCATACTAAGAAACCTACGGAAATAGTTCACTCTTCTAAATTAAGACCTTATTTCCCTCCTGACAAATTAAAGCTAGCCCACGAAGGTGATTAAATTTATTAAACAATAATTGATCTAAAAAAAAAAAAAAAAAAATAGAAAAAGAAAAAAAATGTATTCAAAATTTCTAAGTGTTGAGTTTGGAACCCTGAATACTCGACATAAAGTCTATCGTCTATCCTTTTTTCTTTTATGCTTCTACCAACCTTTCTCTGTCACCCGCTTCTCTTAGTCATTGAAGAAGTCCCCAAGTCCGAGTGTGTGCGGTGTAAGTAAAACTGCACCTTTTTTTCTTTGTATATTTTATAGATATTATGCAAACAATAAATGAAGCTAGACTTAGACTAGGCTGGGACTTCCTCTCAATAATCCCCCAGTTTTTCCCAACTGTCTATTGAGTCATTTCTTCCCCTTTTTTGGAAGCTATGAAGCAATGGCCAAGTTTTCTCTTTCGTAGTTGACAATGGTCTTCCTTTTTCGGGATCATTTGAGCCCATTTTTGTTGTCATACTATGGAGAGTTTAAAGTTTGAGCAAACTTAAAATGCCTACAAGTGGTATTTACTATACCCCATACCTGTGTGATGGTACTGCTGTTTCACAGCTATGGTCTTCGAAATTTTCTACACACTACGCACATTTTTACATTTTTTTTTTACATTGCCTTTACATTAAATAAATTTACTCCATTTTGCCAACTATTTTGCCAACCATTTTGCCAAGTTATTTTCATTCCATTCACTTTATATGCCATGCAAGCCAAAGCCATAAGTATTTGCCAAAGAAAATGAATGTCAGCCATGTTTATTCCATTTTGTTTAATTATATTACTATATTGTTGTACAGTATTATTGTATCCCACCTAGGTTGTAAATATATTACTTGTGATATTTTGAAAAAATTTATGCGCACTCATTGTTTTATTTTTATTGTAAGATTTTCGTACTATTGCATCATTATGTTTTGTCAAATTTTAGAAACTGCATCCTGCCTCTCAAGTATTGTACAACATAACTCCAGAATTCTAGTCAGAAAAATTTAAGGTGTCTAAACTTGAAAATTAGATTAGTTCGCAGTTTTAAGATTAGGTTGCAAGGACGTCTGACTCGCAAGTGAGAGACTGGCCACCTCAATGATATTGCTCGTCAGACTTCTTTTGCCGGGGGGGATATATTTGAGACGTCAGATATTTCAAGTAAGCTTCAGAGTTAAGGCAGGTAATATGGTTTATTGAACATTACAATTAAGTTACAATTTAGAATGAGAAGAGGGGAAGGGAGACGGGTACAAGAATCAGCGTGGACTCATTAAGCCGTTCCAGTGGCAGAAGTCCCTCGATTTTCGATGTGCGGGAGTATTTACGCTTACCACCCCACGTGGTCTGCGAAGACACAACTCCTCCTCTCTCTTATCTCTGATCGAACCACACACATTTACCAACGTGACCGGCATCCGGGGCTAAGAGGGCGTGAGGACACGTGTACATCTAAAGAACTCGGAATCGACGGCCTGATGTCTGACAAATAACAAAATAAATAAAACATAGCTCCAGAGCGCGCGTGGCAAGTATGACAGGAAAGTAAAACTTACAGTGAAAGTACCCGCTTGAACAATACCCAAACTAGTAAAACCCAAATTACCTTTTTATACATTACATATATATATATATATATGTAATAATAAAATAAACTTTGCTAATTTAACCTAATTTAATTTAATGTTATTTGAAAAATCCTTCTTTAATCTTTTACTCTTACTGTAAAGTTTGTTTCTCGGCCACACAAATATTACGCTCAGAGACGTTTTTTGAAGTTCCATAAGTAGAAAATTGTTTATTCAGCAGCATTTTCGGTTTTCTGTGGTTTTCATTACTACGTGTTTTTAGAACTCCTGGGTGAGCAGGTGTTTCTCATGTCTTGATTGACAATCTAGTTAACTAATTACGTTTGAGAGTAACGCCTTTGCGATCGTGCTGCACCCTGCCAGCAGGTGTAGTAACTAAGGAGTATTTAAGCAAGAGCACGGAAATTTCGAGAGCTTCGTCTTAACTTCGCGCTTAGCTTTTTAGGAGTTTGGAACGTAAAGCTTAGCTTTGAGCCTTTAGACTGCGATGTAAGAAGATAGCCACGGAACGAATAAGGTCGCCGGCCCGACTCCTGCCCTCTGTCTGAAATGTGAAATAAACTATTTAACCTAGAACCACAATGGATTTGCGTCAATTATTCCAACAAAGAATGGCGTAAGGCCAATTCATTACAGAAGCCGGCAGGACAGTTTCTGCGTGGAGGAGAAATCACCAGGAGTTCGCTTACGCCGATCAGACGCCGACATCTCGTCTGGGACGAGTCGGACTGGCTGCGGAAAGAACCCAACTTTCTTTTCGCTGCATGATTCCCTGGTAGACGCAAGAACACGAGCAGAGGCAAAACAGCCTTTCTTCCGTATTCTCCGAGGAGCGGACATGAGGAACCAGTGATTCAGCGCGGACGACAACCCTCCGGTGCCTCCCAACAGGCGTTTGATCCTCTCTCCATGGTGCGATGTGTCGCCGATGCCTTCCCGTGCAGTACCGACGTCGCTCGCTGTCATCATTGAAACACGATTGCGAGTTCGCCGTTTCAAAGAACAGTGCGTCCGGCAAGTATGTACGATCTCGCCCGGTGGAAGCCGATGTTCCGGACACTGACCGACGGCGAACTTAATTTTTGACGGGACACCAGTCACAATTGAAAAATTACGCAATTTTGTTGTCGAACTCAAGAGTTTAAAAGAAGATTGATAAATTGTGGAAAAAATATTAGTGTTTTTTTTTTTTTTTTTATTTATTTTGTGAAGATGCAAGGTAAGGTGTTTCCCTCTCTATTAATGATAGTGATGTGTTAGTTAGTAATTTAATATCTATGCTGAAAATATAAATATAATAACGGGTTATGATAGTTATATATGATACTATTTATAAGTTTGAAAATTAATATAAAAATGCCATTAAAGTGTATATTATATAAAAAGTGATGACAAATGTTTAAGTTCTATAACTTTAAATTTTTATTGTAATAAAGTCAAGATGAAGTTGGTAGACATTCCCCAAATTAAGTTAGCCATTCAATCAGCTAAGTCAGACACAATTAAATTAGTACATTCTTTTATTTTTGAAACAGATAAGCAGAAGAGAAATCGATCTAATTTAAGGGAATTTGAGGGATTCCAATTTGAAACTGGGGATGCAGAATTTGAACGAAAGTTAAAATATGTTATTGATAATTTTAATAAAATTAAATTACTTAGAATTGCTAATTTTTTTCAATTAGAACCTTCGGATTCAGAAGAGGAGACAGCACGTAAGCTCCTACCCACCTTCAGGGATTTGGAGACTTACAGTGAAACCTTTACTATAAACAGTGATATAGAGGATGCTGAAAATATAGCTGACGGTGACAAAACCCAAACCTCGGAAAAAAATTATAGTAATAAGGAATCTGCAAAAACGAGTCGATTAGCCTCTTCGTCAGAATTAGTAAATCGTAATGGGAATTCTCAGCAGCTAAAAAAGTCAAAAGAACTGCCATCCATAATACCCGAAAGGAGAGAAACACAAAATTATGACAGAGCTTCAGAAATAATTCCTTTTGTCCCCGAGTCAGGAATGGAATGGAAGAATTGGGTTGTTTATTTTGAGGGTTATTGCAATGATGAAAACTTGGATAATGTATGGAAAATAAAAAATATACACAAGTTCATTAAGGGAAAGGCAATTACTTTATTTGTTAACAATAATTTAAATGTCCTACATTGGGAGGAGTTAGTGCAATTATTCCATGAGGAATTTACTACCCCGGAAGAACCATCCCTTAGTGATTTTTCAAATATTGTTTTCAGAATAGGAGAAAATGTTTCCGAATATTACCACAAAAAATTACAGGTAGGAAGAGCTTTGGAACTGGAACCAAAATTATTATTAGATGGATTAACAGACGGGCTACCCAAGGAATTGAAACAACTTGTTGTGGTAAATTCTCCTAAGACAACAACCGAATGGAGGTACTTGGTACACAAACTAAACAAAATACAGATAGTAGACAAAGGACATCAACCTCCAACACATTTCCAACCAAGCTCCCAGGGCTTTCGCCAGTGGCGACCCATGAGACCAAATAACGAATCTCAACCCAATCCTTCAAACTCAGCAAAACCCTGGAACTATAGGTATCCGAATGCAAATAACCCGCCTAGATCATATCCCTCTAATAATAGTACATACGTACCCAGGGGACCGAGGCCAAATACTCAGAATACCAATACCAATGTACATTTTCAGGAATATTTACCACCCTCTCCTTGCAAAATATGCTTAAGTTACAATATTACTAATGTTTTTCATTGGCATAAGGACTGTCCTCTTAAAAAATCTACTGTCATGCAACAACAGATTGTTAACATTCTAACAAACAATACCAGTCAAGAGACCGCTGCTTCAGACAATCACAACGAACGTAGCTCAGTGGAGAGTACAACTAACTCTTTTGAACAATTAATTTTGCCCGGGCAACTTATTCAAAATGGATCCAAACATAAACAAACTCAAAAAGTAGTTAGAAAAGTACATGAAACTGAAGCTATACCTTGTTTAATTGACACCGGAAGTAGCATAACAATTTGTCCAAAAAATATCGTTAAGAAATATCACATTCAAACTCAATATGATAAATATGGTATCAATGCTGCTCAGACTCAAGGTATTTTAAAATTAAGAGAAAAATGCCTTGTAGATTTGACACTTGGTGATATTACACGAACTGTGGAAATGTATGTTGTAAACAATAACTTACCTTATGTCTTAATTGGTCTACCACATTGTTGTGATTTTAAACTAAATCTAGACTGTACAAAAAAGGAAATTTCGCAAATGGGAAAAAATATTTTACTAATGTCACTTCAAGATGATATTTCCACAGAAAAGACCTTGCATTTAGTCCCAGACAGTGATTATTGTAATGAAAGTAATCAAAATGAGGTTTATCAAGATAATTATTGTAATGAAAGTAATCAAAATGAGGTTTATCAAGATAATTATTGTAATGAAAGTAATCAAAATGAGGTTTGTCAAGATAATTATAGTAACGAAAGTAATCCAAATAATGTGTATCCAAATTGTGATTATGAATTCCTGTCATATGAAATGAGTGATGACTTCCTCAGTAAGATACAAATCGATCAGGATGAAGCTAAAGAGCTTGATTTTACTCCAGCCACTGAGGAAAATAATCAAAATCTTCAGTTAGCCAATAAAAGTGAACTTCCTGCTCTCTTAGCTAAATATGTCAAAATTTTCGCAAAAACAAAATATGATGTAGGTAAAATTAACATGGAACCACAAAGAGTTCATTTAACATCTGAATTACCAATTGCACTAAGAGCTTATAGAACCTCCCCTAAGGAGGAAAGTGAAATAAGAGAACAAATTCAAAATTTATTAGAAGCCGGTTTAATTAAAGAAAGCCACTCCCCTTACTCTGCACCCGTCACTTTGGTGCTTAAGAGAGAGGAAGGAAAGAAAACACGTCTTTGTGTTGACTTTCGTAAACTTAATGCTATTATGAAAACAGACGCAGAACCATTACCTAGAATTGATACTCTTCTTGATAAATTAGCGAAATCAGAATTCTTTTCCACACTAGATCTCGCTAGTGGATATTGGCATGTGCCCATACATCCCCGAGATACTGAAAAATTGGCTTTTGCTACCACATTTGGGTTATTTGAATGGAAAGTTCTACCCTTCGGATTGCGCACAGCGCCAGCAATATTTAATCGTACCATAAGAAGAATTCTAAATAAATACAAAATTGATTTTGCATGTAATTATTTTGATGATATTATTGTTTTTTCTCAATCTCAAGAAGAGCACCTACATCACTTACAAATATTATTTGACATTTGTGTTAAAGAAAATTTAAAGCTGAAGTTATCTAAATGCACTTTTAGTAAAACTAAAATTAATTTCCTTGGATATGAAGTCGCTAATGGTTGCATCACTCCTGATAATCCAAACATTGAAGCTATTACTAAGTTGAAACAACCGACCAATGTAAAAGAACTCCAGAGAGTTCTTGGGTCTATTAATGTTTATGGGAGGTTCATTCCTCAATATGCTAAGACCAGGGCACCATTAAATAATCTACTTAAGAAAAATGTCCCCTATGTTTGGGATCAAAATTGTGAAGATGCTTTTCAAAAATTAAAAAGTGCATTGACTCAAAAGCCAATTTTAAGGCTTTATGACCCAAGAAGTCCCTGTCATCTCTTTGTTGATGCTTCAAGTCATGGAGTGGGTTGTGTTCTTAAGCAGGAAAATGAAAAGGGAGTTTTACACCCAGTGGCATATCATTCGCGTAACTTAAGAAGTTATGAACAAAATTATGCTATTACCGAATTAGAGTGTTTGGCTATTGTGGATGCCTTGGACAAATTTTATCATTATTTACATGGGCAAAAATTCATCATACATACTGACCATGCGGCTTTAACTTGGCTAAAAAATGTTAAAAATTTAAGGGGGCGTCTTTTCCGCTGGTCATTAAAACTTAGTATGTTTGATTATGAAATTAAATATCTAAAAGGCTCCACTAATATTGAAGCTGATATGCTATCCCGGTCACCTGCTGTAGAACATATCTCGCACCATGTCCACCTTCTTGATTTAAATGAAATTAAAGAAACTCAAAAGAAAGAAAATGTCATAGTAAATGGTAAAAACTTAATTGAAGTAAATGATGTTAGTGTAATTAAGAAAAAAGGACTGTATAAGATTTATGTACCTATGTCTTTAAGATTACCCCTGCTCGAGAAAACTCATAACCAATTTGGACATCCAGGAATATACAAAATGGTAAATTTAATTACACCTCAATATTATTGGCCTCATATTAATACAGATATTGAAAATTATGTCAAACATTGTCACACATGCCAAATAAACAAAAAATGTAAACAAAAAAGATTTGGATTATTGCAGCAAGTACCCCCAACGGATAAACCTTTTGAATGCCTCTCATTGGACACAGTTGGTGGGTTTAATTACTATAATTCTACTAAAAAGTATTTGCATTTGGTCACAGACCATGCAACTCGTCATGTGTGGGGGTTTCCATCTAAAAATGTCACAACAGAAACTTATACAAACTGTTTAAAACAAATATTTCAAATTCAAGTTCCAGAAAAATTATTAACTGACAGAAATGCAGCATTTACTTCTTCAAGATTTAAAAAATTTCTTCGTAATTATAATGTAAAACATTTAATGACATGCAGTCATCACCCACAAACGAATGGGAAAGTGGAACGCCTGAATCAGACTATTGTCACAAGGTTAAAATGCAAAGTTAACGCTTCATCAAATAAAGTACCATGGACTAAATTACTAGAAGAAGTTTTAAATCAATATAACATAACTCCACATTCTGTTACACGGTTTTCACCAAGTTATTTAATGTACGGAACTTTACCGTATGATCCATTATTGCCAAATAATAGTTATTATCCACCTCTTGATGAAGCACGTAAATTAGCTAAGGAAAGAACTATACAATATCATCACAAAAACAAACTCAGATATGATGCTCGCTTTCTCCCTGTAAAATTTAAAGTTGGTGATGAAGTAATATACGAAGAATTTGAATATCCTAATACACGTAAATTAAGTCCACCCTATTCAGGTCCATATAAAATAATACAACAACTTTCTGAAGTAAACTTTGAAATTGATAAACCTAGTCCTCATTTTAAAAGAGATTCCGAGATTGTGCATTCATCTAAACTAAGATATTATAATAATCCACAAAAATTTAAACTATACCATGAATAGACCTTTGTGAAGAGTGTAAGTTTGAGCAAACTTAAAATGCTAACAAAATCATACCACCCTGTACGGGGTAATGCTACTGTACAGCTGTGGTTTTTTCTCAATTCAATTTTAATTTTCAACATTTTTACATTACACACTGTATATATCACACAAATTTTTCTCTTGTTTACATTTGTATTTACCCATATTGTCAAGAATCACTATGTTGTAAATATAGTCATATCTTATTGTCATGTTGTTATACTATGTTGTTGCATTTCAATTGTTATAATATATTGGTCACTTTATTAGGAAAATTATTCCCAAAACTATTTCCAGATATAGTGTGATATTTTATAGTGTTGTATATACGTTACTATGCAGGAATATTTTGATTCTTTATACTATAGTGAAATTATATTAGTATTATTTTTATGAATAAGATCCAGTATGTGTTTTGTTTAGTATTTACTTATTTGATTATGATATATTTTTAATTAACTCCGAAAACTAATAATCTGCAGATTCATCTACTTGAATGTGTTTACAAATGCTTGCAAATATGGCAATCTACCATGAGAGCCTCAAGTACTTTCGCTTTTCTTGTGTCAATGACTGTGGACAGTATAACAGATATAAACACTAAACTTTGGACAATGAAGTAGAGGCTCAACGGAACTAATGATTGTTTATATAAGGGATCCTTTGTTGTTACCCTTATCGTTACCCTTATTGTTATCCCTTATCGTTACCCTTATTGTTATCTCTTGCGCGCGTTAATATACTAAAATTCACCACTACTAGTGCTATTATAAATATTATTTTGTATTGAATATTTTTTCATGTCATAACTGTATGTTGAGAAATTATGTATGCGGAGAAGGCTGGTGATCTTAATTCTACATTCAGAGTAAAAAAAAAAAAAAAAAAAAAAAAAATTCACAGTTCAAAATTTCTTTCTTGCTCCGTTCGGGTTGAGTGCCACCGACTTGCAGGCAAGCCGGTTGCCCTCCTCTTGGAGGGGGGGGGATATGTAATAATAAAATAAACTTTGCTAATTTAACCTAATTTAATTTAATGTTATTTGAAAAATCCTTCTTTAATCTTTTACTCTTACTGTAAAGTTTGTTTCTCGGCCACACAAATATTACGCTCAGAGACGTTTTTTGAAGTTCCATAAGTAGAAAATTGTTTATTCAGCAGCATTTTCGGTTTTCTGTGGTTTTCATTACTACGTGTTTTTAGAACTCCTGGGTGAGCAGGTGTTTCTCATGTCTTGATTGACAATCTAGTTAACTAATTACGTTTGAGAGTAACGCCTTTGCGATCGTGCTGCACCCTGCCAGCAGGTGTAGTAACTAAGGAGTATTTAAGCAAGAGCACGGAAATTTCGAGAGCTTCGTCTTAACTTCGCGCTTAGCTTTTTAGGAGTTTGGAACGTAAAGCTTAGCTTTGAGCCTTTAGACTGCGATGTAAGAAGATAGCCACGGAACGAATAAGGTCGCCGGCCCGACTCCTGCCCTCTGTCTGAAATGTGAAATAAACTATTTAACCTAGAACCACAATGGATTTGCGTCAATTATTCCAACAAAGAATGGCGTAAGGCCAATTCATTACAGATATATATATATATATATTTAAGGTAGCTGAATAGGTGGTATTTCCTATATTTTTTTCATAAATTTAACAATAATTTTCAAAATGATAAATGAGGAAAAAAATAAAACAAAATCCCTAGGTTTTAATATTTTTCAGTCGCAGTAAAAACTTGTTTCATCAATGTTTCATTTGGTTCACCAATCATAAAAACATTCAATGATGAATTAATTTATTTATCTTTTTCATAAAATTCGTTTAATATGTATTGGAGAAATTCTTGGGGTTTTTATTTTTTATTTATTTATTTATTTTTCCTTCAGAGTAAGTTTTATTATTCGGCTGAAAACGACATTAAATTTTGTATTTTATCTATATGTAAGCATATTAAAATTTAAACAGCGTTAATTTTATGTAATACTAAATAGTAGGGATCGACCGATACCACTTTTTCGCCGATGACCGATACCGATACTTTACCTATAAATTTATTTTCAGAAATAGCCGATACCGATACTTTTAAGTTATGGTATCGGCCGATACCGATACTTAACCGATACCGATACTTTATATAATTTAACGTCATTTAAACCTACATCTGTATTCTGGGCAGTTTTTGTAACGAGAGTTTAGTTCTCGTTAAATTGAATAACAGCATGATGAAATGTGATCCCAGTAGAAAGCATTAAAAAGAAAAAGCAGTGGACACATTGAAGTGTGAATTTACAGTAGTTCTAGTCTTTCTTTTCTATTCAATCATGCTAAGGAATGGCCGAATTATTAAAAAGCTGTGCACTGGGAAACGTCTTAGTGTGCAGGTTCGGAATTCTTTCTCCTCGCTCTATCTGTCGACCTAGTGGTCTAGAGTTTTGGGCGATTTTCTCCAGATGTTACGTGAATATGCGTTAGACTCCCTTAAAAAGTCCTCCGCCCAAGCCCCCCCCCCATAGGTAGATGACCCTCATTTAGGCTTGACAGATCACAAACACTGTGGGATATATTAATAAGAGAATCCATTTCCAGTGCCGACTGGTGCAAATATTTAAATCAATTTTTCTCAACCTCTATTTTGTCGCCTAATTGTTGCTATGAGCCAGATAAAAGGTTTCCATATTAGACCCAAAACAGATTCCTGCTTGCTCTTACTATATGTGTCTTTGTTTTTCGTTCATGCCTCGATTTTGTGCTTACAAAAGTAAACACATAATATTTATTCAAATTGCAAGTTTCATTTAGATTTTCTTTAATTATAAATCTTTCACATATGAAAATATTTTTTAGATTACTGAAACTGCATTAAATTGTGATAATGTATAAAGTGTACACTATTATGTAAGTACATATGTATTTAGATATTGTTCATTAAATACGTATGTAAATTCTTCCCTTAAAATGCATAATAAGTTCACATTAATTAATGGTTCTATTTATCTGCTCCAATTATTTAACCACTAAGTGAATTATTAAATGTTTTAGCAAGATTTCTTTTTAATATGAACTCATATCATCATTTTAAGTTCTTTTTTAAAATCCGAATATTTTGATTCTCCGGACAGGGTTAAGTCACAATTAATCCGGATGATCCCTGTATTTGATCACGTACGAAGAACAGGTACACATCGATTATTCCTGTGTTTTTTCTTATATATAAACCAAATACTATTCACAAGAAATATGTTTTTTTACCCCAAAATTTGAAATAAACTAAATAATAATTAGTATTACTAATTATACTAATACAGCTTCAACTTTTGAAATGAACAATATAAATAATTATTAGATATTGATAACTATTACACTTCTCAAAACAGAATGATACACAAATCCTACGTTCTCTCATTAATCTGATAGATAATAAAATCCTTAAATGTTTGATAATTCGTACTTTTGATAGTGTGTAAAGTTTTAAATATGAATCATTTAACTTCTGGACCAACATAAATTAAAGTTCACGGGAGTCGCCAGTTTTCAAGTCACTGCCAAAAAGTTAACTTCTTTGCGACACAAAAAAGGAATAAATTTTTTTACAAATAGGTTTCGTTTATAATTTTAGTATAATTAATTTTGTCATTGAAACAGCTACAATATGAAGAAAAATATTTTTGCTCGTTTTCAAGCTACGCCTTGGAGGGTCTAAATAAAAGATGCTTAAAAATGACGATATTAAATGAAGGTTAAAGAAAAATCCAAAAATGATAAACAAAATTCAATTTTCAAGTCTTAAAAAAAGTTGCTACTTAAAGTATTCATATTTAATGAAATTGATCTTCAGTGTTTTTGTTTTTATGATCATTTTTAACATGTTTTTCTGTGACTGATATGAACGAATTTTATCTGTTTTAGTTCTAAGCTCTGAGCAGGGGCGGCGTGGCACGGTAAGCAAGGTCTGGGGGCCATTTTGAACTAAAACTGAGAAAATCTTGATCTAGAGCAGTGGTTCTCAAACTTTTTTGTCCTTCTCTTCAAAAAATCTTCAAGTAGATTTTTTTTTCGTGACCCACTACTTCATAACGGTAACCAATATAGGCTATATAAAATAGGATAGTTTACTATCAGGGGCGTAGCCAAGGGGGGGGTTAGGGGGGTCATAACCCGCCCCCCATGAGAATTTTTTGCCATACAAAATGTATATTCTTCACTACATTATCCCACACGCGTATACACATAAATGAGTTGAAGTAGTCGTAACCCCCCCCCATGAAAAATTTCTGGCTACGCCTCTGTTTACTATGTATATAAAATACTAAAGTTTAATTTTTCCCACCCTCTTCGACCCACGAAAATTGCTCCCGTGACCCAACGATGGGTCGCGGCCCATAGTTTGAGAACCACTGATCCAGAGCACAAAAGGGGCGCCTTTTTTTACGTTTGCAGAGGGGCACCATGGGGGTGGGGGTATATCCGACAAACGTCATTCGGTTCAAACCTTATACCCGTTTGCATGCTCAGAAATACGATTCACATCCGATAGCAGAATGCTACTTTCGGTTTCAAATATTCCCGGCTGTATAATATTAAAATGTTTCTATTTAGCTTCTAGAACTTCAGATACAGACAAATTCCTCAAATGTATTTCGAAGGCTGAAATATTATACTTTAACACACATCTGGGCAACCTCCGGCCCTCGGGCCGGATGTGGCCCGCAGAACATTTAAAAACTCCGTATAACCATTCAATATCCCATATAAAACCCAATTATACAGCCCGCCACTTCCCTAAAATCCGCAAGTTTGGCCCGCGACTTCGCGAACATCCTAAAGTTTGGCCCACAACTTTTCAAAGGTTGCCCATACCTGCTTTAACACTTTAAAGGTCGTCATCCTCTGAAATATCAAACGACGTCAAGGACCGTCTCCCCCATTAATTTTGATATCTATACCATACCCAAGCCGAATCTGATGTCCTTGCGCCAATCTTTTTAAATAAAAATTTAAAGCATGTCTCTTAAGCGTGAAATCTATATCAAGAGCTAGACTTTCTCCAACGGTATCAAAAACCTATATATACAATGGAATATCCCTATAATGAAGTCTCCTTATCACGAATTTCTCCCTATAACGAAGAGCTTATCTTCCCATAGCGAATACTTCAGATTTAACTTTGATTTTTTTTTTTTTTTTTTTTTTTTTTGATAGCTTTGAAGAAAATTTTATTTTTTGAACAGACCACTTAGTGGAGGAGTAAGAGATGATAAAAATGGAGGCCAGGAATGTAAAACTGACTCCGATAATGAAGACTTCACCAGCCCCCGATTACGACCAACAGGGGCACCGGGCATTGATAGATTTGGGGGCCCCAATCTATGAAATTTGTTATATTTTTCATAAAATTTTGATCTAAAAAAGAATATTTCAGAAAAACCATTTAAAATTTGGGTTCCTGGTCAAAGTCCCGATTTGCCCATATAATAATAAGGCCCTGCCTTTCACGACCAAAACCACATCAAACTTTAATGCTTCAACCTTTCAAAACCATTAAAAAGGTTTCCAAATGGAAGAGAATGTGTCTCACTCTATTTTCAGCGGATTTTTAACCCATTTATGCCTAGTGTCCCTTTTTTGGGACGGCATTTTCGCTATTAGTCGAAAACATTATTTATTTTTCCTAGCCTTTATTCATGAGCATCGAGCCTCAACTCTACAAAATATTTTAACATGACCAAGTAGGATGTTGATATTTCGATTTTTATGCATAATGATTTTAAAAGAAATCATCCCTTGTTCAAGAAGTTGACGTCAGAAATTTATCTATTATTTCTGTTATCAGTAAAAATCGAAGAAAGTCGCAAAAATATCCAGGCACAAATGGGTTAAGATGTGAATATTTTTATGAAAATTTAAAATCACAGAATGAAAAACAATGTAAAATAACGGAATTTTAAAGTAAAATAAACGTAAGTGCATTACATATTTTATTCTCTAAATTCGTGGATTGTCTTTACTTTTGAACATTTCATTTATACAATGAAAAGTAAGAAACCGTAAGTTTAACAAATTTATATTAAATACCAATTTTTTTTAACAATCAGCAATCATAATTTAATACTTTTAAACATCGAATTAACTAAAAAGTTTGTAATATTTGTTGAAATAACTGCAAAAATCTCTAATCTTTGTACAACGAAATTTTCTCTGTAGCGAATTTTTTAACTGGAACCGAGCGAGTTCGTTATAGGGAGATTCAATTGTGTGTATATAATACAGATATGAATGAACTCTTTTTCGAGTCCACACAGTGAGAAAATAAACGTTTATAAAACTGAAGTAAAATTATAGCCTACCACTCGACATTTGTTTTTTGCAATCCTTGCAGAGAGCGTATAGTGTTGGGCACCAATTCAAAATAATTTAGAAGAATAGACGATTGTCCTGTTAAACTGTCATCTAACGATTCTTCGTCCACAATTTCGACTACACTTGGTGATATGACATCCATTTAGATATGGTTAGAATTAAAAAAAAAAACACAGTTCGAAAGGACTCGTGCAAACAAATGTGCCAATGAAACGACGCCTCTCATCTCATTACCAAAATAAAGATTCTCGAATGGTTTTGCGCCTGCGTGGTTTTCTTCTGAAAAGCGAAGTATCGGTTGAAAAGTATCGGTGAAAATGGATGAAAGCAACAGAAACCGATACTTTCCCGATACTTTTAGAATCGAAAGAACCGATACCGATACCTAAAAAAATTGGAGGTATCGGCGCCGATACTATCGGTTGCCGATACTATCGCTCGATCCCTACTAAATAGTACTGTAAAGAAATCGCTGTGGCGCCATCTCATTTTCTTAATGGATAAGTTAATTTGTACAAGTTTCAATATATATAATTAGTTCCATAAATGATTTAGTGTTTCTGGCTATTTTTTTTCTGTTTATTTTCATATATCACAATTAAAAAAATAATATTTAATTAAATATTAGAAAATTGATTTAATATATCACTGCATTTTTGAATGTTTTATGACTAACATTAGAAATTAGAGAAGAATACATACTTAATGAAGTTTAATTTTACTATGTGTATATATATATGTATGCCGTAATCATTTTAATTCATCATTTGCCGTACAGACTTGCCAGTTTTCAAATTCGGTGGGCTAGCCTTAGATGGGCATGCATGACGTCAGTGAGCTAACCAATCAGGGATCTCGAAATCCGGGTGGAAGGAAAACGAAGGTCAACGCGGCTTCTATGGTTCGAATGAATATAAAGGTTGGTTATATGCCTCCGGAGCAAGGACGTACCCAGAAAAAAGTTTCGGGCGGGGGGGGGGTCCAAATGGTGAAAAAGGCAGAATTTTTTACAAAAAGCATAATTCTTATTTTGTTAACAAAAACTGAAATTTCGGGGGGGGGGGGTCCGGACCCCCTGGACCACCCCCTGGTACGTCCTTGCTCCGGAGAACAAGGTGGCAACGGAAGAAGGCCATTTTCGTCGTCAGAACCTCGCCCAATCCAACGACGAGAAAGTTCTTTATTTGTGAAACAATACTTGTAATAGAGTATTTTCACGTGACGTCACTGAAATTTTTTTTAGGTCAACTCGGATATTTAGGGATACATTGCCACGTTTTTGGTTAATGATCATTCACAAATGAGCGAATGTTTGATAAAAAAATGTTGGTTGCTAAGGTGTGACGTAGTGATAATGACGTAAGCGAAACAGCTCTATGCTTCTTTCTCCATTAAAGTCAACTTTGTTGCTGTATTGGCAATATATTATTTTTTACAAGCTTTTCAAACCAGCGAGGGAAAATGAGTTATAAATTATAAATTTCACCTCTGTGATTTGACCGAATCTCTGTTTTTCAATTTTTGTAAACTTACACTTACTTGGATAATTGATTACCAATAGATTCTCCGTAATTTTACTGAAAATGTTTTAGCAGTGTGAAATAACAAACACAGTGATAATATTGGCTCAGCAAAAAAGTAATTGCGTTTTTTACATTAAATTCAAACAAATAAATTTTCAATCATCAAACCATTCTTCTGGTTCGACCGTAGCTGGGTAACATTCACGCTTGCAGTCAGAAGAGCAGAGAGCAGCCTCTCACTCCTGGTAACATTTCACCTGTCTAAGAGAACCTTCAAGAGAAATACTCAATAACAATTTCAAAATTAGAAAGATTTTCAAAATCGTGAGCAGTCGCTTTGCATTTTCCCTCTAAATCATGTGTAAGAACCAAGGAAGTTATGGACTCACGGGTCATTTGAACCACTGACTAAATATTCTAAATTCTACACCTGATATTCTTAGTACAAAAAAACTTAAGATTTAAGATTAAAAAAGATTTAAGACTAGAAACAGTATTTTCCGTGAAAATAATATTTATTACTCTTAACTCTCGCGAGCGAAATTAATGAAAAGCGAAAAGTTCGGAACCTACAAATAGCGCTTTTCAATTTGTAGAAAGTCCATTAAAAACGCGCAAAAAATAATTCTCAATATCTCTGGAAATATTCGTAGAAAATTAGTGAAAATTAATATTTAGGGTAATTTGAAGGTTTTCTTTCGTTTAATGAAGTCAAAATACAGTGTTACCATTGAGAAAAACGAAGTTGATGCAGAATTAAATATGAAGACGGCCCCTTATGCAAATTAAATTAATAGTAAATTGCGTTATTTGAAAACGAATGGTATATATAACTTTGTTGTACGATGAACGACGGTGAAAAAAATAGCAAGTCTGCCTTTTTCCCCCGCAGCTGTACGTATTGTACATTACAAATGTATTCATATACTTTTATTAAAATACCTTTAAAGTTAATATTAATTAATGGTTTTATTTATAGCTCCAATTATTTAAAGACAAAAGTGAATTATTAATGGATTCAACAAGTTTACTTTTTGTTATGAACTCAAGCGAACTTTCTTTGGTTCTCTTTGATAATCCGGACAAGATCCGGTTACAATTAATCCGGATTATGGACGCTCTACTTTATATATTTACAACAACAGCAACAACAAAAAAAAGCATTAAATGCGCAAAACACATTCTAAACAGTAAAAATCAGACGCAATCCTTTTTTAATAACTTTTTATGCATTTTATGAAGTAATATTTATTGTATCAAAAGAATAGACAAAATAGTAAATCATTCTTGAAAGCAACATTAGCAATCACGATAGTCTAAAATCCTATTAAAAGGAAAGATAAAATAATTTGTGAAAGGTTATCAAGATTTTAAATTTGTGATTAAAAATTGAACAGCGTACCTTTGCCGATGCACAGACCCGCAGTTAGAGACAGAGTATTTTGCTGTTATGATCTGTGGATGCAAATCTCGCAATAAACATATATTATCTTAAACGTTTAAGTTTTGTACCCCACAAAGAGTTAAGGAAGGGGCGGATCCAGAAAATTTTTCACATTTTAGCTAATTAATTTTTGAACACATAAAAACATGATTTTTGTGTCCTATAATATAAAAATATTTTTATTTATTTATTTATTTATTTATTATTTATTTAATTTGTTGTTGTTGTTGTTCCAAAGTGTAAATACAGAAGTTTTAATTTGAATAATATTGGTAGTAATAACTTCTTTTTACATACTTTTTAAGCATTTAAAAACTGTTGTCGTGATCACTTTTCGAACTTTTTTAAATGGCAATATACGATTCACCCTGATTACGGAGAGTCACCCTGATTACGGAAAGGTCAAAATAACTTTTGTATAATATCTTTATTATTATTATTGTTATTATTATATATGACTAAAATTCTGTTGACATTTTTAATCGCCGATGAACGCAACTCAGTCAGACTTTTTAATTACGCTAAGACGCTTACGATATGAAAGCTCAGCGTTCTGCTCTTGTATCGAAAGCAATTTACGGTATCTTTCAAAACTGATTCAGCTAATTCGTTGCTGCTTTTAAAACTTCGGAATCTAATGGGAGAAATTCTATTCACTATAGCCAAACATTAAAAACATATTTTAAATAAAACCTTTACCGATATAATAATAATAATATTATTAATAATGTTCCGTTCAGAAATTATAGCTAAACACTCTGTTACCGATCAGATAACGACAAAAATTTACTTCAAGAATGCAACGTACAGTTTACATTCGTGTCGTATTAAGTTTCTGAAACCAATATCGGAAAAATATGTGAAGAGGGCAGCTGTAGAGAACTGGAAGGTCAGACTACAGCCTCTTCAAATCCCTGCAGTTTTATAATCAGTCAAATTTAATTACATCTAATGGGCACTTAACTTATTTTTCCGAAAACTAATGAGTATCAGTACACTGTCAACAGTAGAACCAAACCAATAGATATTGTAAATCCTGATCTAATAAATGCAGTTTCTTAAACTATTGCCATCGCAGAACTGTCTTACCCCAAAATGATACAAATTATCCTAATAACACCCTGCGAAGAAAAAAAGAAAGAATGGAAAAAGCACTTTAATTCAACCAATCAGCTTGAACACTGACCATTAGGGTGGATCGATTTTTTTTTTTTTTCCGAAATCTTTTTCTCCTGAGGTCTCAAAAGTTGTAAATTGATATAAATAAGACATTCGTAAAATTTGAATGTTCTACGACAACGTCTTGGGGTTGCGCATAGAGCTTAAAATTTAGAAATTTTTGAAAAATATGACTTTTTTAAAAAATTGACCAAAAAAAATTCTTTCCCGAATTATTAGGCTCCTGAGGTTTTAGAAGTTGTACATTATTATGAATAAGACGTATGCAAAATCTTAAGGGGCTGTGATAATTTCTAGGAGTTGCACATCGAGCTTAAAATCTATAAATATCTGAAAAATATGATTTTTTTGACAAAAATATGTAGAAAGCAAAAATTATAGTTTTAATGAATTAGTCCCTTTGAAAAATAGTCAGTAACGTTCGCAGCTCTTCTCTAGTACAACCACAATCGCAACTACATTATCCAGGGCCCACCTCCTTGATTTGCCTGCCATCCGAGTCCTGCCCATGCCAGCCCAACATAGCTGCCAACCTTCCCGATTTCTTCAGGAGATTTCCCACCACTAATTTTTGCCTAGCAATTCATGCTTAAAATAACGCCAAAAATTTAATACAAAATAAAACTGTTTAAAAAATTTGGGAAATCTCTCGAAAAAATCGGGAAGGTTGGCAGCTATGCAGCCCAAGCATTCAGTTATTGGAGCATGCGTTTTAATGAATAATGTAAAGCCCGACTTCAAATCAAAATGTTGCATTTTATGTCAAGTGTTATAATCTAGATCGTAAAACCCATCATGTGATAGTTGGATAGACAGCAAATTTCGGAGTTGCTGTTTGCTATGGTGTGAAGTTGGCAAATACAACATTACATAGTTAGATTAGAGAACTGCTTTTCTAGATTTCGGATGACGCCTTTGTTCTTTCCAAAATTCGATGATTCGCCACCATCAGTGCCGTAAAAATAGGGAGGCATGGCGGGGCGAATGCCCGGGACCCCCACGCGTAGGGGCCTCAAAATCCATATGGCTATTTTCCCAACCTCTTGGGTGTTTTTTAAATCTTTTATAGCTTTTTAGATTTGCTCATGCAATATTCTAAACGGATCACCTATCACTGTTTAAGCTGGAAAAAATTGCTTATTGCTTACAAAACAGCTACAGCTCACCAACAGATCCGCTGTATTAAGATATGTACAGATGATTTGTAACAGTTAAATTTATATACCAGTATTTTTAGAGTCAAAGTTCTTTAACTAATGATCTTGTGTTCCCTTTATTTGTATTCTAGAAAAACGTGATCTGGGCCTCAGAAAGCCACTCTGAAGCAAGCATACCTTTTGGGGCCCCCCCTCTAACTTCTTAAAATTATCATATCACTAAGGTAATTTCAAGCAAAAGGCCTGCTTTTTCTCTTTTTTTTTTTTGTAATTATTACTCACAAGCATTTTTATGCACTTAGAAAAGAATGTGCAGATGCATAATCAGTTGTGTTCACTGACTTCCTGTAAGAGAAGGGGCTATGGAAATTATGTTATGTTAAAAATGTTCGGACTTTATGTTAAAAATGCATGGACAAAGGGCGGGGATGTTGAATCCCCCCACACACCATTTGTGTACGCCACTGCGCATAGTAACTATATAGAGTTGAAGTTTCCTTCCACAGTTTTCTAGAGTAAGTGAAGTGAATGCTCGAAAATTTCCTTTTCCCTTTAATGAGGATCTAAATTAGGAATGGCATGGCATGGCATACAAAACTCCAAATGCCAAATGGCATGAGCTGCTTTCTCTCGCATATCCAATAACTCAAAATTAAACTAGTTAAATTGACACTATGTCCTTTAATATTTCTCCTCTAAAAACCAACGATCTGAGCCACTCTTGCAAAATATTTTGATATTTTTGGGTCGTCCTTTTCTTTTGCTTGTGTAATAATCAGAGATTTGTACATTCGTTTACATTCATTATACAAATGATTCAATAATTATTCGTATAAACACTCAAACTGAAAATAAATGCTACATTTCAGCCGGAATGTGATATCCATTAATTACTTCATTATATGAAATTAAAAATACCTTTTTTTTTTTTTTTTAACAAATCAAGTGCTCGATTATAGGCTGCAAACGCTTTTATTAGAAATAATACTTACTAACTTGTATCATGAACTCATAAGAGCTATACTGATGATTTATTAATTTTGTTCTGTTGTGTTAAGGTAAAGCTACGCAAGAGTTATCTGCTTAGAAGGAGTGCAATGAGCTGAGGATCGCTAACGCGTATTCACGTTACATCTGGAGAAAACCGTCCAAAACTTCGAACCTTAGATCGACAGCCGCACGGCAGGACAGAACCCTGGACCTTCACACTTCAGCCATCTTACCATTTTGCATGTTGAGTGTTTTATCGACTCGTCAACAAATTTTTCTATGTATCTGGTTTTGTACTTCCTCCTATAAACACAATCCCAAGAAAATTTTAAAGCCTTCTTCCGTTTCTTTCACTGCGAGTCATCTCAGCCTTCCTCTAACTTTATATGGGTCGAGAATTAGTTGAGAAGATTTCTCTCCATCTGCATTCCTTCCGCTTTCTAGATTGTGAAATAAAGTTGATACCAAAGTTGCTGCTGCCCAGTCCGTAATAGCCTCACCATGGCACAGTGGTTATGCCACTGAAAATGGTAGATGGCCGAAGTGTGAAGGTCCCGGGTTCGGGTCCCATCGCGCGGCCGTCGATCTAACGGTCTGGAGTTTTGGTAGGTTTTCTCCAGATGTAACGTGAATACGCATTAGAACTCCTTAGAAAGTCCTCCTACCAAGGCACCCTTCCCTTGGCAGATCGCCCTAGTGTAGCGTTGCCGTAATCACACACAACAACACCAGTCCGTAATAACTTTGAACCGCAGACTTGTGAAAGCATTGAGATTTTTATTCTAACTTGTTCATTTGTCAACGAATCTCCCAAAGTGGCGGTAGCTAGGCATTCAGCGTTTTCTTCAGTCTTTCGTTATTTTCACTTTCCAAATCAATGACTAAAGTTGGAGACTGGATATTGGAACTTTCACCTCTTTCTCCACCAATTTCAAAATTTCTCTTTCCAACTTTTCTCTCATTCTCCATAAACTTCTCTTCTTTACTACTCCATCGATTGTCACATGTCTTGCTCCCCTCTGGTCTGCTAATGACTTCCGTTCTGTATGAGGTATGCGAGGCTCTGAGCCACACCTGCTCCGGAAAGGACATTTGCAAGTGCGATATTTAATAGCTCGGTAAGGGAGAGTTTTTCCCACTTTCTTTATAAACAATTCCTAATGCCTGTCTCTAACGTACGATTTATTTAGCTGCTGAACTTGCTCATGATCTTTTCTAACTATCTCTTGAATTCCTTAGACTGACACGGTAGGGATATTGGCCTTCATCCACATTTCCTGTACTTTGATCGCCAACACTAAGGTTACTTCTCCTTCCGGTGGATCCTGCCCTTTATACAGAAATTTTTCTTCTTAAGTACAAAATAGTAATATAGAAGTAGGAGTATGTCTTCTCGGGTTGGTAACTTGGTACAAGGTAATTCTTTCGATATTCTCAGCTCTTCTAATAACACCGATTTTGTTCCATGTCCTGTTGCAGACAGTTTCACTCTATTCAGAATCGTAGCAGTGCAAGGCAACCACCTTTTAGTTTTTTTGAGAGTAAACTGCAAGCACCATCTATCTGAAACGTTAAACTAAATGCCGTTTCAACCAAATATCTGGTGCCTGGTTTAACCGAATGCATCACTCGGCGGCAAACCGACGCTAGTTGTCTAGAGCACAGCTTGCGTACTGCGCCCAAGACACAACGACAGCATAACGTGTGCATTGTATCAAACTATTCGTAAAGCCATTTTTTGAGATTTACTGAGCTTCTCTGAACATTTTTTAACATATAAAAGGGCCAAATTATTTTTAACAAATAAAGTTTGCTTTCTAATTAATTTTTTCACATAAGACATAATTTTCAGATATTTATAGACTTCAAGCTCGATGTGCAATCCCTAGAAATTGTCGTAGCCGCTCCAGATTTTGTATACGTGTTATTCACAACAATATACAACTCCTAAAACCTCGGGAGCCTGATAATTTGAAAAAGAATTTTTTTGGTTGATATTTTAAAAACGCCATATATTTCAAAAATTTCTCAATTTCAAGCTCTGTGCGCAACCCCAAGACGTTGTCGTTGAACATTCATATTTTACTCACGTCTTATTTATATCAATATACAACTTTTGAGACCTCAGGAGAAAAAGATTTCGAAAAAAAATTTTTTTTTCGATCCACCCTACTGACCATTCTTAGTAAATACGAAAAGAATTCCTGAATAATTGATTCTAGATATCGCCGACCGGGTTGTATGGTAGGTAAAGCACCGTACTAGGGTTTCGGGTTCAACTCCCGGCGGTCGGGGTTCGATCCCCGACTGGGCGTGATTGTCGTTTGTGCGTCCCTTCATATTGGCGACGTTGATCTACCTACTAGGTGCCCCCATAACAAAGTGGCCAACGATTCCGGCCCGTTGTGGCCAAAGCCTTCCAAGGCAGTGGCCGGCCATTTGGCGAAAAAAAAAAAAGATTCATGCGTCGCAACACATTTTACCGACAACCACCAAATCTAATCCATCCAAATATCACCACCAAGCCAGATTCTCCAAGCGTGTTCATATTTCTTCCGGTGGAGCATTAAATTTTCAGGCTGTCAACTGAATGAATACCACTACCACAGCTGCGTAGCAGAGGAGGTCAATGCTTTTCGCCCCTCCATCCAGTATGTCAAGGGGAAAAGCGACTGTGCTTTTCCTGATTTTATCGGCCTGTTAGTAATGTTATAATCAAAAATCAAAATGGTGTCGGAAAGCTTTTGTGCCGAGATAATATAATCACAGTTGATGTCCTCACAAATGGACACAACAAATAAGGAACATTTCAGTTATCTGGAAGATAGGTAGGTATTTTTAAATAACATTCCTTTAAAGGGTAAAAGAATCCCCCATTCACTTAAAGGAAAAAAAAACCGTGCTTCAGAATTTCCATTGTTGATTAAAACTAATGAAAAAAATTGTAAAAACAAGTAACTACAAAAACACTTAAAATTGGTGTTTTAAAGATGAAATAATTAAAACTTTGTAAACTAACACAAATAAAAAGGCACTTATCGATAGAACGATCGTTTCGGATGAGACAAATAGGTTTTCCCTTCTTCAGCTGCAAAAAATTGCTCTATTCACAAGATTAGAAGAGCGAGAACTCATCTGCTGCCAATTCATTAGTTCTCAATGCTCTTATGGATGGTGGAACTTTTTCCTGCTGAAGAAGGACGAGCCTTTTTTGTTTAACCTGAAACGATCATTCTGTCGATAAATACCATTTTGGTGTCTTAGTTTACAAAGTTTTAATTATTCCTTCTAAAAATAAGTGTTTCAAATGCATTAAAAAGTAGTCTCAAATACGCACTAAAGTAAGATATTAGAAATGCATCATAACCCACATGCGTCGGCCTTATTTTACTTCATTACGTAGAAAAGTATATCATAATGTATGTATCAGCCCTATTTGTCTAACTCGTTTCATTATGTTGGAAAATGCATCAAAATCCATGAGTATTTTTCTTTCTTTCTTTATTATAATGGAAGTTTATTGCAACCGATGCGTCTCTGTCTTTCTTGTTTCATTAGGGTGGAAAGTGCTTACAAATCCATGTGTTGGTCCAATAAAAGTGACGGAAAATAAAACTGTCGACTGTTGTGGGGGACTGAAATTAAAATCACTCAAAGGCCCACTGGTATAACAAAAAACAGCCAATTCGTCTGCTAGGAGAGAACAGCTGAGGTTAACGAATGTGTCCTTTAGAGCTATATGCATCCTTCCTGCAGTTTCCCGCTACAATTTGGATCTTCATCAAATGGAGGGGATGGGGATTTCCCACCGAGAGACCCTACAGTCATAGGCGTAAAGTTCCCAGAATTATTGGGGGGGGGGCTCGGGCCCCACCTATAATGTGCACTCATATAGATATATATACATATACACACACACACATATATGCACACATATGTATATGTAATAATAAAATAGCCTTTTACAATTTAATCTAATTTAATTTAAAGTCATCTAAAAGCAATCTTTAATCTCTGTGAAACAGAGTACTTTCAGTGTAAGGTTTGTTTCTCGGCCAGACAAATATTACATTCAGAGACAATTTTTGAGAGCATTTAAGAATCAAAAGGGCGAATTAAGCTAAATTTGCAGGCGTTTCCGGTTTCCGGTGGCCGAACCTAAAATTCTTGGGCTAAATAAGTAAATGACATCACTTTAGAGAGCCAATATCGCAAAAATCGCGATTTATGGCACAGCTCGTTCATAAATCATGATTTAACTCCTAGTCTAAATTCATTAATCGAATCTATTGGCTTCAGAATGATAACATTTTAAGACTGATCTTATGCTTTTAATCTTCATTACGTATAAAATTTATAATTATTTTTTTCCAACCGCGTGGTAATGGCATATCAAGCCTTGTCTGGAGGTGGGTCGCCCAAAGTGACGGACACTTGTCAAGGGGAACCGGATGGACAACCATTATTTTGGAGAGTCATAACCCCCCATGAGGAATTTTTTGCCATACAAAATGCATATTCTTCACTCCCTTATCACACACATGTATGCATATATGTGAGTTGCAGTAGTCATAACCCCCCCCCATGGAAAATTTCTGGCTACGCCCCTGCCCTAACGAGTATGTCACAAACACCCAAACCCGATCCGGGAATCGATCCCGGATTCAAGATGTGGTAAAACAAACACTACCTGGGCGGCTGCCTATAATTATATAAAACATGCTAATTTATTACTGCAACAAGAATTTCTACCGTACAACTGAATAAGTTTCGGAGGAACCCACTAAAATCCCCGAACGGTTAGGTCGGCGGACGCGACCTGGTTTTGAACCTGGCACCTTCCGACTCCCAGTTCAGAGCGCTTTGCGTCCCAGTTCAAAAGTAGGCTCGACCCATCTATCTCGATTTATCATGACTCTTCTGTTTATATATATTTTAATGGCGAATGTACAGGATAATAGTTTTTTATACAAGTATAAAATTTTAAAAATTACGAGAGTGGGGAGCATCCATGTACTCCCATTCACACTTACACACACGCACGCACCATGTACTTATAATAAGGTTAGAGTTTCGACGGGCCTTTACAGCCTTTGGCTATTCCTTGTATCGCCATTTCAAAAGAGAAATCCCAAATTGAAAATATTTCAAACGCAAAATTATACACCCTTTTTCAGCTAATATTGCATATTGGAATTTATACAGGATGTCCCAAAAAGGTGGTAACGGGCCTTAATTTTTTATCTATAAAAGATAAGTGGGCATTGTAAATTGAAAAAAAAAAATGTTCAAAATAAGGTCGGAAATACTTCTCCGCTAAGAAAAAAATCATCTTGTTCATTTTAAAAAAGTTACACTTTTTAAATTTTTCTACGACCCCGTACGAAACAATTCCCAATTTGTAAAATGTGTCCCATACACTAAAGAATTCACATATAAAATTTGAGAACAATACCTTTAAAAGTGTCAGAGGTATGAAGATAAATATAACGCTGTCTTAAACCACTTTTCAATGGCTGTGGAAGGAAAAAATCACGTCGAATAATCGCATTTCAGGGGTCGTACAGAAATTACGAAAGGAAATCTTTTTTTCCACTCTAGGAATAAACGTTTACATACAAAATCATGGATAGTCCCCGATCCTCTTTCTTTAAAGATATCTCTGCGATATCGTATGATGAAAGGCTCAGATTTGGTACATCATCTTATGAGTGTATGGGGCACATTTTACTAATAGGGAATTAAGGGGTCGTATAAAAATTTAAAAAGAGTAACTTTTTCAAAATAAACGAGAGGAATCTTTTCTTAACGGAGAATTATTTCCGACCTTATTTGGAACATTTTTCTATTTTATATTGCCCACTTATCTCTAATAGATAAAGAATTAAAGCCCGTTACCACCTTTATGGGATACCTGTATATGTCCAAGGGCAGAAAAATCTGCAAACATTTACATGCCCTGGTTTCATTTCAGGTCACACATCTCGTATGTATCAGGTCACACATTTCAGGCTACATGCCCTTACAGGGCATGTAGCCTGAAATAATACATGTCCGAACAAAATATTTACAAGCCCGAAAATTACTACATTTTATTGCTCTATAAAATTTATATTATTCAGACTGTTTGCATTGAAAGGAAATGTTGCAACCACAAACCAAATCCGTATGATATATGAACAAGCATATTAAAACTATTTTATGAATCTCTTTTGATCGATTTTTTTACATACCCGCTCGGGTACTTGGCTAAAAAAATACAGACCTGGCTGAGAATTTTACATGTCCCGGGCATATCGAGCAATAGATTTTTCCGGGCTTGTATATCTCCAAATTTTTTAAGGGGTCTTAGGAGGACTAAGGATTAATAAAAATCGATTTTTTTAATCTTAATTTTATTTGAAAGCTCAATTATTTCTCAGCATTTTGACCCCAATTTTATGCAATTATTCCAACTAGAACTGGTTATAAACATAAAAACGTTTTATGAATGTTTTATGTTTGAACAGAGTAAGGTAACTTTAAACTGCGTTTTCTCAAAACGCATTTTTTAATGAACTATCAGTAAAATAACAAACTTTCTATGATTCGTATCTTCACAAAACTTTGTATAGTTATAGCTAGCATCAGTATCTATATAATGATTTAATATTAAAAGTGAAAGTGAAAAACTTTTGAAATTTTAACAGAACTATAAGAGAAAAATCCGTTTTTTTTTCAAATTTTATTTTAAAATAAAATTTAAAATTCTAAATCTAAAAATTTTTCTTAAATATTAATTCATTCTATAAAATATTTATTTTACTTAATTTTGCAATAAAAATTTTGTTTATATGTGTATTTTAAATTGACTTAGCTTACGGATAGTGACACACACTATTGAAAATATATATATATATATGCAAAGTAAAAATTAAATTTTTTTTGAAACATATCTGAAAGGTAATGGATTTTATCGGAAATTTTATGATGCACTATAGTGTATTATTATACGAAAAAAGTTTCATTATTCTGTGACTTTTATTTTGATCATAAAATGCAAAACCGCTAGGGTTTAAAATACGTGTATATTTGCTCCTCAATCCTCCTAAGACCCCTTATGCACAAGTGAAAATATAGAAATATGCTTACTGTTCTGTGCGCACATCACTGCAACTTGCATTTGTTTGAAAAGTTTCACTTGCAGTTGGTTCCGGCGTTTTTTAAAATTTAATAAGGTACCTATGCTTTATAGTGCCTTCCTACCAATTTATCCTTTATAAATGCAGTGAAACAAATTCAAAAATGGAAGCAGGGTGAAAGATGCAAAGGTGGTGGGGGTGGGGAAGGAACATTTTCGATTACTGAACGCATTTTAGGCTGATGTAAACTTTTGATGTCATAATTCCCATTGCATGGACTGTTTTTTAATAACCGGCGCGTGGTGCGACCAGCTTAATAACATCTTGTGTTATGTGGTGTCAGAAGGAATCTCAAATAATGATCGAAAACGGAATCAGAAGAAAATTTCTATGAATAAAAGAAAAGTTTTTTTTTTTTCTATAACTTGAGTGTAAAACTTTTTCTTTAAGTTGTAAAAATTGAGTAAAATGCAATTTTTTAAAATTTAACTTAAATTATTGGGGGGGCTCAGACCCAACTCATAATTTATTAGGGGGAGGTTGAGCCCCATGGGCCCATATAACTCTACGCCTCTGCCTACAGCCAAAGGCACGTACCCCCGGGGGGCAGAGATTAGAAGCATAGGACCTCTGAATATTGGCACCCTTCAGAAACTGCTAGTGATCATTGAGGGGATTTTCTGAAACACAGTTTAATGTGCATGTACATCACATGTACACGGTGGTCTTCAGTGGTACATGAGTATCGAATAGAGATGAGACGGGCTCAGCCCGAGCCCGGGCCCGAACCGGGCTCGGGCTCTGTAATTCCCAATTGCGTTCTGGCTCGGGCTCGTGAAAAATTTCTCATTTATTGAACATACTTCTTGAAACAGATTTTAAAAAGTGATTCATGAAGAAAATAAAAGTACTTATTAAAAAAAAAATTAGCAGCACGGGCGCCTAGAAGGTGCGCGAAGCTCTTTGGGTATTTCAGAAAAGCGGCTTATATTGCTTAGTTAGTCATCAGATCGGACATTATTTGATAAACATGGATATAAAGAATTAGAAAGTGCATCGAGAGTTTGCAACTATATTTGTCTTTAATTTGCACAAGCAGCAAAATTTATTGTATTCTATCATTGAAGTGATTGAATTTTTTTTTCTCTTATTAAACGAGCTCAAATTTAGGGCTCGGGCGGGCTCGGGCTCCGACTTAAATAGTATTGCTCGGGCTCGGGCGGGCTCGGATTAAAAGTTCTCGGGCTCGGGCTTCAAAAAATGAGCCCGAACTCATCTCTAGTATCGAACTCGCAACCTTCCAGTTTGCCAGTCCAAAAACCACGGCCTCCGAAAACCAGTTGTGAGAAAGAATAGAGGTTTTCAGCGTGTCCTTAATTTAAGGGATTTTAAAGCCAAATACTTCTAAAAAAGAAAACGGCAGATTGAAGCAGGTGTCCGTTATTAGAGGTTTTCAGTATCCTCAAATTGAAGGTTTTTAAACCCTCCTACTTGTATAAAAGAAAACGACTAGTTGCGATAAATATCTGCTATTAAAAGTTTTCTCTGCGTCTTCAAATTGGATGTTAAAAAAAACTCCAATTTTTACATTAAAAAGGTCACTAACACTAATATAACAAAAAATGGGCAGTTTTTTTTTTCTTTTGCCAGGAGAGGACAGTTTACGTCATCGGATGTGTCTTTCAGAGGTACATCCGACCTTTCTACAGTTTCCCCACACAAGATGGGTCCTCATCAGAAGCAGGGGTCTTGAATATTCGTACCTCTTGTAAAGCGACTGCTGGCGACGTTAAGTGGACTTTCGGAACAAGAGATTACACAACATGTACATTGTGGCTTTCAGTGGTATGTCGGAGCAGAGCCCTTAATCTTCATAATCTAAGCCAATGTCTTAATCCTTGGGACGCCCCCCCCCTCACCCCTCCAAAAAAAAAAAAATAAATAAATAAATAAATAAAAGAGCGAGAAGTGTCTATTATTAGAGGCTTTCAATGTTTCCAAAATTCAGAAGTATTTTAAAGCCGACTGCTTGTATGAAAGGAAATGACCTGTTGAAACGTGTATCCGCTATTATAGGTTTTCTCTGTGTTCAGAAAACGAAGGATTTTATATCCCAAGAGCATCACAGAAAAAGGCCACTTGAAAGAAGCGTCCGTTATTATAGGCAACACAACAGCACTTTCGAGATCGTTAATTTTATTGACTTTTTTGGGTGGGTACGTTATAAAATAAAGTATTAAAACCTGCTTCGTTATAACTGTTATGCTTATTTAACATAACTTTTTGAATTTTAACTGAAGAATTTTCCCCCCAACCTCAATCTCTCTAACAAATGATCAACGAATGACGACGAACAAAAAAAAAAAAAGAAAGAGAGAAAGTAGAAAAAAAAAACAGCAATTAACAACCCAACTATTCACGGATAGTATGTGGGAGCGAGAGAAAGTAACACCACACCGCGATCCAGTATCAATAACAGAAATTATGCGTATACTAGCTGCGTGCCCGTTCTCCGCACGGTAGGGAACGAAACTTTTTCTTACATGTATAGTTCGAATTGATTCCAGTGATTTGGAATCTAAAAATAAGCAAAATTATTTGACTCTCGGCGTAAAGTTACTCATTAATTATTCGTAAAGTTAGTATAAGTACTGACCTGAGACCCTTGTTAATATTATGACGCAAAAAACTATGTTGGTGTCATTCGCGATCAGAAAAAGAAAAGCGTGACGGTTTTCAGTGAAAATTCCTAATTTTCAAAATGTCTCATTTCTGCATTATACTCTTTTTTAGATTTAAGTTATGCCATTAATACCTTAGATACTACATGATGTGGAGAACCGTTTTATTTTCTAATTAAATAGTTGTGTACCGGCTCTTCGCAAGGCAAGAAGAGAACATTTTCCTAAAAAATGTGATCATAACTCTTGTGAGAAAACAGAATCTCCAAGAAAAAAGAAAGTTCTGTTACAATCTTTTTTGTTGAAACTACCGCGGGATATATTAACGCGACGTAGAATTACTTACTATTTTGTTAGCTGTGATGTAAGACGGTTGTTGAAGAATGAATAGAAGGCTTAGTTTCACGAAATATTTATTAATGCGGTATATTGTGCTTTGATCAATATTGCCTTAGCATATCTACTTACTATTACTTATACTATCTTTTACTGATACCAATACAATATACCGCCGTTTTGCAACCGTTAATGCTTAATTTAAAAAAACGGTTTAGATATTTGCCACGAATGTAGGCTTTTACTCTTTCGTGATTCTTTGCAATTTACGCATTAGAATAAACGATAATTATTTCAGTTTATGGTTGCCACTAAATCAGCTCTCCATAAATTTTTACGCATAGTTCTTGTCAGATTGGTGTATTTAGCACCAGGGCCCTAGTATATCATAGGCAAATCGGGACTTTGCCCAGGGGCCTCCCGCTCGAAATGGCCCCCAATATCAAATGTTGTTACTTTTTTACAAAAAAATTTATGAAAAATAAAACAAATTTCATACATGGGGCGCCCCAAAATTCATCAATGCCCGGGGCCCCCCTGTTGGTCATAATCAGGCCTGTTTAATACCGCAATATATTTCCTGCTATTCAAAAACGTGACCCGTTTAAAATCTCAATCGAAAATAATGCTGGATAAGTCACTGGTGAAAAAACAGCATTCAATTATTTATCTGGCAACGTAAAGTAAAATATAGAATTATTTCATGCGTGGCGTATGCTTTGCTTGTGAGTCCGTTATTCTGATTGAGTTTCGAAAGAGGTTTTAAACTTATGACATCAAAATCACGCACTTTTCACATGCGAAAACTCAGTATTTTTAAAGTAATTTTATTTATTTATTTTTTCAACTGGCAATTTTAATAATTGTTACTGTCTCCAAGACAACCAAAACGCAAGATATCATGCCGAAAATTTTAAGCTGCTAATATTGAAATAAAAATAATTCTTTACTTAAAAATTCGTAAAAAATCTCCTAATTTATATTTTCCTCTGGTTTTTCTCTTAAAAGAGGGCTCCGTCATTTGACATTTTCACCGTCATGTGTATGACATTTTCACCGTCATTTTCTCCGTCATGTATGCTCCGTCATTTGACAAAATATAAAAAAGTTATGACGGATAGAATTCAAGATGCAGCAATTTAAAAAATATTTTACGAAAGTCAGCGTCAAATTTAATTTTATTTGAAAAATTCCCAAAAATCTGAAAATTATGTTACACAGTCCGAACAAACAATTTTTAAAAGAAAATTTTCTCCTCTATCCGATGATGTAAATTTCGTTTTCTTGCGAGTGTAATTACCGGCGTTATTACGTATTAAGCGAGAAAAATCGCTAAAAATCGGACAAAACATAAAATAAAACATTTCCTAATTCGAATTTCGAAAAAATCGCTCCGAGGCGTGTTAGGATCTGTCCTAGTGAAGCCGTATGCAAAATTCGGTGGGTCTGCGACCCACCGTCTCGGCGCAATGCGATCGAGAGACGCGCGCAAGAAGATCGGTGGTCAGTGGCGTAGCGAGGGGGGGGTTGGGTGTCAGAACCCCCCTAAAATTTAGCAGAGTTCCATTATTGACATGAATAATGCGATCCATAATGTAGATTATCCGTTACATCAGTGTCTAAATCCCCCCTAAAATTTTTTTCTGGCTACGCTACTGGTGGTCACAAACTTGCCTACCTACCTACATACTTACATACAAAGCTACATACAATGTTTACTCTCGGATTTTATTATATACTAGCTGCTTGCCCGTTCTCCGCACGGTGGGAAACGCATATTTTCCTTACACATATATAATTCGAATTAAACCAAGTAATTCGGAATCTCAAAACCTGAAAAAATACTTGAATCGTGACTAAAAGTTGACGTCATGAGTGCAAATTTTAGACGATTGCAACATGACACAAAAACTACGTCAATGTGACTGGCGATCAAAAAAGAAGGAACTTTATGGTATGCAGACAAAACTTTTCTCTTTCGAAAAATGCCTGATTTCTACATCAAATAATTCGTTTTACGAGGTTTAGTATATATAGTATATACCGCATAAATAACATTTCATGTTGTTGACAATAATTTTATCTTGCATTTTTTAAAGCTTGGACAATGCATTAGGGCAGTTATGTTACACACGACTTTATTAAATTTTACCTAAATTAAAAAACCTACATGAAACAATGGATGCATCATTTACGTTTAAAAGCCAAAAATGTACCCTGCTCCGGTGAAAATCATGTCGCTTTTGTAAATGAAAACGTTCGTGATGTAACTTCTGAGAAAAAGCTTATTATCCTTATTGAGCTCTTAATGCAGTATCACACTTTTTACATAAAACTGACGTTTATCTCACTGTCAATTCGCACTAAATAAATAACTAATTTCATTTTTTACAGATTACAGTTGACCCCTTTATAACATGGGTCTATAACACGAATTCTTAGAACACGACGAAAACATTACGATCGTTTTCGTGTAACACGTTAAAAGAGACTCGTACAGCACGGTAAAATGAGACATATGTTCTGATATTATGACGCCTTAGCTCCTGTAATTAACATTCCTTTTGAATGGCAACACCAAACATTATTGCATTTTTACGGAGCGCAAATACGTTTTGCCGCGATTATACCGCGCAGTCCGCACTCCAGGTGGAGTATAGCGCAGGACCGGTACAACACGGATTCCTATAACACGGAACGTATCTACCGTGTTATAGGGAATCTACTGTAGTTGCATAGTGTCAAATTCAATAGTTAAGAAAATTCTGGGTTGCCGTATTTAGTAATATTTCATCTTACCTTGGTGGCCGAAATGTATTAAAACCAAATATTCGAACTGTATCAAAAGTAAAATTTACTAAAAGTAAAATTTTTAATTTTGTATAACTCTCAGAACAACTTCGGAGTTTGCCATCTACGACGGTTTTTCATGACGTGACAACTGATGCTTGCGTACAGTGGCGTAGCCAAGGAGGTGATAGGGGGTCACACCCCCTATGGGGAGTTTTTTGCCATACAAAATGTATATTCTTCACTCCCGTAACATTCCCATGAAAAATTTTTGGCTACTCCTGCTTGCATATAATTGATCTGTTTTTTTTTTTTTTTTTTTTTCATTTATCAGTGATGAATATACTTCAGGATCGGAATCTCCGCGGTAAAAAATGGTCTAAAAAATCTGACACCAGAAAAATCTGATTAACACAGTGGGGTTACACAAATACGCGCCGGACATACGCTCTCGCTTATGTCCGGAGGAGCAAATACATTAGAGGTTATGTGCTGCTCCGGATAATCTGCCAGCAAAACAGCTAAAGTGACGTAAAAAATGACATCCACACGCGAAGGAAATAAAATTAAAGATATGTAGAACTGCATGAAAACTTCGATTATTTTTAAAGTGCAAGTCTGTTACAGTTAGTTCTATTTATTTCACGTTTGATGCGCTTTCACTTTTTCGAGTCTTAAAAGCTGTAGAAATGATTGGATTCACTTAATTGTTAAATTTAACAACTTAAGTGGCAACAATGGATTCCGTTGCTACGGAAATTATAGCAATGTTAAAAATAGAACACGAAATGAGTTATTCATGTTTACTTTGCTAGAACTGCCGTATTGGCGAAATTAACGCTGCCAGTCGATGGCCAATAGCTCAAACCACAAATTAAACTTGACATTAAAGTCAATACGCAATACTTTGTTTGGCGGAATTTAAAAAAAAATATCTATGCATACGCTAGTGACATCGGCTCATCTCAATTGTGGGAAGGAATTAATAATACGTACAGAGCTGCACTACATTTGAATATTGTTCGCCAACTTTGCTCAGAAATGTACTAAAGTAGGAATCAACATACATTTCAATTCGTAAAACAAAAAATATATTAGACAGTATTAATTACCCCTTTCTAACAGCTTTTAGTAAAAGAAACTTCCGTAGCGCTGCTTTAACAAATAAGAATCAATTATTTATTACACAGTACTTCGATCGCCAAATGCCAACATACACCATTTTGCAAGATTTTTTTGTTTTCAGGGAATTATTCGAAGCATTGATTTATCAGCAATCAAAATGGGAAATAGTTATCTATCATTTATATGGTTCCATCTCCAAAATTTAATGCAGGCATATTATTGATAAGTAGCAGTTATTTAAATTATTATTAACTATAACGGGTTTTAATCACTTAACTACCATGTACAAAATGCGAGAATTTCAATTTTCTGAAATTTGGCGGAATTCCTCTAACTTAAATCAGTTTACTTAATTTTTGGTGAAAATTCTATAGATCGTTTAAAATCGCCTTAATAACTGCATTATTTCTATATGAAAAATTTAAATATAGCGCCGTTAAAACTTATACTTGTTATTAAAAATACTATTTTGTTACGCTCTCAGTAATTTGCTCCAAGCCCAAAACTGTACAAATCGGTAGAACCTACTACTTTCTCAAAATCGCCAAATGAGCCATTTTTTTTCGGCCAAAATAAAAAATATACATATTAGTCTCGGAAATCTCTCAATCCCTTATTCTTTTCCACATAAAAAACATTGAATTCCAGCTCTGATTTAACATGAACGCAATATTTTAATTAAAAAATAACTTTGTAAATAATCTAAACAGAAAAAAATCATTATTCCTTTATTTTTACTGCAGGAGTCTAAATAATTTAATAAAATAGCCAAACTTGGCAACCTCGATGCTTTTTTCTCACATTTTCACTACAGGGGTTACAATCACGGAATTGCGGAGAGCAAAAATTAGCGTTTTTGACGGGGTTTTTTATCAATATCTCCTAAAATAATTCGAATTTCGAAATTTAAAATAGCGGAGGTTCTTTCTCGAAATTTTCCGAATTCGTGGATACCTCGGTCGAAACTCAACTCCCAGCCGTTTAGGAGGAGATGATGCTACACACAGACACACAGACACACAGACAGACGCGCACAGATTTTAATAGTATAGAAGATGAGAAGCTTACTATGTAAAACTAAACGGTAAAAGTAGTCTATAAGTGATCGTCACGTGAAAAGTAAGTTGAACTTGTACATAAAGTTTATGTGATGTATAGCATGCCTAACGGGCATGGCATTAATGTCTAACTCTTTAGCTAGCTCTCAAGTGGTTAAATACTGATCTTCTTCCACGAGTTCTCGCAGGTGGCCCTCATCAACATCAGTAGGCCGACCAGAGCGCTTTGCTCCTTAAATGTCATAGTCCATTTCTTAACTTTCAGTACCAAACCTTCACAGTGCCATAAGATACATCTGTAGAATCTAAATTACACATATAATTCTTTGACATTCTGTAACTGACTTTTTGCAACAGAACTGGAAAATGATGGTTCTAATCCAGTAACGCGATAGTTCCATTTCAGACACCTTTTACTTAATGATAACGATATTTTTTAACAACACAGGGTTCTGAAGCAAGTCTCTTTCTTTCAAATGACAAAAATTGTTTGACAAAATATGAACAAACACACCAACGTGAACTGTTTGCAGACGGTATTTGTGGTGGCAGAAAACTTTCGTTACAACTTAATATTTATTTGGTTCCTTTTTCGTGTCCTTCTAATTTTATAGTAATTTTGGCTCTCTTCTGAGTGCATAAATGATTGTTCTTTTTCTTCTATGGATTCATAATTATTCCTCAGATCTTCTATGAACTCTTGGCATGATTTTAGTATAGTGCGAGCTTTCATAATACTTAAGTTTATATTTTGCAAGCTTAAGCATGTGCAATTAATCCTGTTTAAAATAGGATGCCATATTGCTGTTAGAATTTTTGTTTCAAATTGACAAAATTTGTCTTTTAATGCACTGGCCTCAATTTTACAAATAATTTTTTGAGTTTCATCTTCACTTATTCTTTTAAGAGCGTCATATATAATTTGATAGTTTGAAACGATTCCATTTATTGCTACTGCTCTTGAAGACCATCTGGTATAGCATATTTTTTAAATGCTTTGATTTTTCTGAACTATCGACAGACTTTGTTAATATATTCCCCCCTCTGGTTAGATGATGAAAAAAATAAATATAAATTTTGTACAAAACTGAAATATTGAATGGTTTCTGAGCATGATTCAGCAGCTGCATTTCCCAAAACATTCAAAGTATGATTCGCACAAGGTATAAATGTTGCGGATGAGGAATGGCATTTAATTTTAGCCTGAAGGCCGTTGTACTTAGCCGACATATTGGCAGCGCCATCGTAGGATTGACCTCTACAGTTTTTTATATCAATTTTTAGTTCACTTAGTTTTTTTTTAGAACAGCGTTTCCTAAAGTTTCAGCATAGTGTGATTCAATGGGAATAAATCCGAAAAAGCTCTCTTTAATGTTTCCCTTTTTTGAAACATATCTTATGATAAAACTTAGCTGGTCTACATGACTTATGTCGGGAGTAGAATCTAAAATGAGAGAAAAGTGTACAAATTCTTGTGCATTTTTTGCAAGTTCATCTATTAAATAAGATGCCATCAACCTCAAAAATTCTTCAAATATTCCATGGGACAAATAATTTGTTTTGCCACTGCCAACATTCTTATATTTATCCATGGGAGCTTTTAGAAATTCGTCATACTCAGCAAGATACTCCAAACTGTGATGGAGATCACATATCTAATTTAATAATCATTTAATTTGGTCTTCTTTAATGTAATCTATCCAAAATCATGTATTCTAAATCACTTCTGTTTTCATTTTTCTGCCATTTCGGCTTTTAAATGTATATTTTCGCTTTTCCCGCATGCATTATTCTTTTTTGCTTGTTTCTTGAATAGAGACCCGGTGGCGGCGTTATGAGCTAAAAATAGATTATATTACGTCAGTTTGCAAAATCAACGTATTTTCTGCTTCCTCTCTTGGCATCTTGCTGGCGTAAGTTATTATTTGTTGCCCTGCGACATCTTTAAAATTATTTGCTCGCGATTACGTCATTTTAATTTTATTGGATTAACTCTTAGGGTTGCTCTGGAATTGGCGTTATTGATCTCAGCCAGGTGTTTGTTCGCGCCAATGTGTATTTCTGTGCTGGAGTAATTTTTAAATCATTCCACTTTAATTTCACTGTCTAAATAGGACGTATTTTTTATTTCGCTGGGCCACCACCATCCGTTGTAATAAGTTTATATTTCAATAGCACCCTTTTAATAAAATAGTTTTTTAAGTATTTAACGTCTTTTTATTATATTGCAACTAAGTGTATCGAACCTGGATTTTTATGTGTCACAACGCAACCTAATAATTTACTAGCTGCTTACCCGTTCTCCGCACGGTGGGAAACGAATATTTTCCTTAAACATATAATTCGAATTAAACCCAGTAATGCGGAATCTCAAAACGCGTAAAAAATACTTGAATCGTGACTAAAAGTTGATGTCATGAGTGCAAATCTGAGATGATTGCAACCTGATGACACAAAAACTTCGTCAGTGTCACTGGCGATGAAAAAAGAAGATCTTTACGGTATCCAGCTGAAACTTCTCTCTTTCGAAAAATACCTGATTTCTACATCATATAATTTTGTTTTTTAGGCTTAATTATAGCATTTAATAAATACCATATGAATAAATTACATGATGCTGACAACTATTTTATTTTATTTTGTATTTCCTAAACTGTGGAAAATACATTAGCGCAGTTATTTTGCAGATGGCTTTATTGAATTTCACCTAAATTAACAAAACATTACATAAAATAATAGTTGCACCACGTACGTTAGAAGTCAAAATTGCACACAGTTTTCGTGAAAATCAAGTCGCATTTCAAATGAAAACATTTGTGACGTAACTTCTGCGATAAAGTTTATCACCCTTACTAAACTCTTAATGCAGTATCACACTTGTTACATAAAACTGACGTTGGTCTCACTGTCAACTCACGCTAAATAAATAACTAATATCATGTTTTATTTTTAACAATTTACAGTAGACCCCCTTCATGACATTGATCTAAAACACGAATTCGTAGAACACGATGAAAACATTACGATCGTTTTCGTGTAACACGTTAAAAGAGACTCGTACAGCACGGTAAAATGAGACACATGTTCTGACATTATGACTTTTTAGCTCCTGTAATTAACATAACTTTTGCATGGCAACACCAAACATCATTGCATTTCTACGGAGTGCAAATAAGTTTTGCCGCGATTATTCCGCGCAGTCCGCACTCCAGGTGGAGTATAGCGCAGGACCCGTACAACACGGATTCCTATAACACGGAACGTATCTACCGTGTTATAGGGAATCTACTGTAGTTGCATAGTGTCAAATTCAAAAGAAAATTCTGGGTTGCCGTATTTAGTAATATTTCATCTCACCTTGGTGGCAAATATCCGAACTGCATCAAAAGTAAACTTTACAAAATTTTAAATTCTGTATAACCCTCGAAACAACTTCGGTGTTTACCATCTACGACGGTTTTTCATGACGTGACAACATATGCTTGCGTGCAGTGGCGTAGCCAAGGAGGGGACAGGGAGTCACAACCACCCATGAGGAGTTTATTGCCATACAAAATGAACATTCTTCACTCCCTTATCACACACGCGTATACATACATATGTGTGAGCTGCAGTAGTCGTAACACCCCCATGAAAAATTTCTGGCTACGTCACTGCTAGCTCCTAATTGATCATTTTTCTTTTCATGTATCAGTGATCAATATACTTCAGGATGAGATCTCCATTAAAAAAAAAAATGGTCTAAAAAATCTGACCCCAGAAAACTCTGATTAACACAGTGGGGTACCATGGGCCGTACCCAGATAAAAATTTCGGGGGGAGGGTGGGGGGAAACAAAATATGAAAAAGGCCCAATTTTTCACAAAAAGCTTCATTATTATTGTTTTGTTAACAAAGTTTTAGATTTCGGGGGGGGGGGACCGGACACCCTGGGCCCCCCCCCCGAGTACGGCCTTGGGGGTTACACAAATACGCGCCGGACATACGCTCTTGTTTATGTCCGGAGGAACATGTACATTAGTGCTTATGTGCAGCTCCGGATAATCTACCAGCAAGGCAGCAAAAATTGACATAAAAATGGCACCCACTCGCGAAGGAAGTAAAATTAAAGGTATGTAGAATTGCATGAAAACTTCGATTATTTTTTAAGTGCTTACAGTTCTATTTGTTTCACATTTGATGCGTTTTCACTTGTACGAGTCTTAAAAGCTGTAGAAATGAGTGGTTTCACTTATAATTGTTAAATTTAACTACTTAAGTGGTAACAATGGATTCCGTTGCTACGGAAACTATAGCAATGTTAAAAATAGAACATGAAATGAGCTATTTATGTTTACTTTGCTAGAACTGCCATATTGGCGTCATTAACGCCACCAGTCGATGTCAAATAGCTCGAATCGCAAATTAAACTTGACACTAAAGGCAATTCGCAATACCCTATTTGACGGAATTTAAAAATAAAATATCTATGCATACGCTAGTGACATCGGCTCATCTCAATTGTGGAATGGAATTAATAATACGAACAGAGTTGCACTACATTTGAATATTTTTCGCCTACTTTGCTAAGAAAGGTACTGAAGTAGGAATCAACATAGATTTCAATTCGTAAAACAAAAAATATATTAGACAGTATTAATTATGTCTGTTTCTAACAGTTTCCAATAAAAGAAACGTAGCGCTGCTTTAACATATAAGAATCAATTGTAGTACTTCAATCGCCAAAATGCCAACATACACCATTTTGCGATATCTTTTTGTTTTCAGGGAATCATTCGAAGGTTTGATTTAACAGCAATCAAAATGGGAAATAGTTATCTATCATTTATATAGTTCACTCGCCAAAATTTAATCCAATAGGCATCTAATTGATTAGTAGCAGTTATTTAAATTATTAACTATAACGGGTTTTATTCAGCGTTAACTACCATGTACAAAGTGAGAGAATTTCAATTTTCTGAAATTTGGCGGAATTCCTCCAATTTAAATCAGTTTTTTTAATTTGGCGAAAATTCTGTAGATCGTTTAAAATCGCCTTAATAACTGCATCATTTCTGTATGGAAAATCGAAGTATAGCGCTGTATTCTAATAAAACTTATACTTGTTATTAAAAATACTATTTCCTTACGCTCTCAGTAATTTGCGCCAAGTCCAAAACTGTGCAAATCGGTAGAACCGACTACTTTCTCAAAATCGCCAAATCAGCCATTTTTTTTTCGACAAACTATAAAATATACATATTAGTCTCGGAAATCTTTCAGTCCCTTATTCTTTTACACATAAAAAACATTGAATTCCAGCTCTGATTTAACATGAACGCAATATTTTAATTAAAAAATAACTTTGTAAATAATCTAAACAGAAAAAAAATCATTATTCTTTTATTTTTACTGCAGGAGTCTAAATAATTTAATAAAATAGCCAAACATGGCAACCTCGATGCTTATTTCTCATTTTTTTTACTACAGGGGTTACAATCACGGAATTGCGGAGAGCAAAAATTAGCGTTTTTGACGGGGTTTTTTTATCAATATCTCCTAAACTAATTCGAATTTCGAAATTTAAAATAGCGGAGGTTCTTTCTCGAAATTTTCCGAATCCGTGGATACCTCGGTCGAAACTCAGCTCCCAACCGTTTCGGAGGAGATGATGTTACACACAGACACACAGACAGACGCGCACAGATTTTAATAGTATAGAAAATATACCATATGCAAATAACTTCTTTACACAAACAACTACAGCAGTTCAGAAAAATTAAAATTTTTAAGTTCATCTTTAGTTTACTAGGAAAACGAATTTAAACTATATGGTCCCGTTTCATAATGTGCTTTATAAAAGTTTGTTTGTGTGATTATGGCAACTCTACGCTAGAGCGATCTGCCAAGGATGGGGGTGCCTTGGTAGTACGACTTTCTAAGGGGTTCTAACACGTATTCCCGTTACATCTGGAGAAAACCTACCAAAACACCGTTAGATCAACAGCAGCGCGATGGGACCTGAACCCGGGACCTTCACATTCGGCCGTCTACCATGTTCAGTGACATACTCACTGTGCCTTTGTGAGGCGTGCTGTATAAAAGATTTCAAAACGCTTTAAAGAACGACGTACATTTTGACACTTTAGGTCAAATAGCTCTTTGGTTAGAGACATAAAAATTATTATGACATCCAAACTTTCAGAATTTTCCAAAATATCGAAAAATTATAAATTTTGAACAAATTATCAAAAGTTGATTAATTAATAACAAATAGAAACGTTGAAAATTGAGTTTTCATCATAAAGATAAGCACACAAGCAAAGAATCATTATTATCTACAAATCTACAATATCGATCCACAAAACTATTTTGATTGGTTGGTTTTAGATCAAATTATTCATGATTATAATAATAATTACTTATATTTTAAAAATTATTCATAATAAGCACGACACCAATTTTGCTTTAACACAGAACAATATTTGAAAATTTACAAATTAAGAATAATTAGGAATACTTATGTATGAGTGTATATATATATATATTTCTGCATACACACAAGGCTGTATGCAGAAAAAAAAAATCGGGGGAGGGGTGGAGATATGTAGCGCAAAATATTTTCGCCTATAACTGATTTTCAGAGTCCACGCAAATAAAAAACGACTAATCAGGAGTTTATGGGTAGTCGAATTTCGATCAATGCTTTGACAAGGGCCGTGGTAGCCCAGTGGTTAAGGCGTTGGACTCGTAACCGGAAGGTTGCGGGTTCGATACCGGCGTACTACTAAAGACCACCGTGTACATGCGGTGTACGTGCACGTTAAATCCGTGATTCCGAAAGTCCTCTCGGCGGTCGCTAGCAGTTTTCGAGGGGTGCCAATATTCAGAAGTCCCCCACCGTCTGATGAGGTTCCAAATTGTGGCGGGAAATTCCGGGAAGGACGTATATGTAGCTCTAAGCGACACATTCAGTGACGCGAGCTGTCCTCTCCTGGCAAATAAATAAATCAATGCATTGAAGGCGATTTGGCGATCTTAAAAAGAGACATCACTGATTACGACAGTTTTCTCACTGTATTGAATGCAACTATCTCTTTGTTGGGTTTGGGTGGTCCAATCTTCGCGGAAGTGAATAATAAATAACCTACATCAGCATTAAGGCCATTGCCCACACCCAAAGACTGTCGCTTGTCGCCAGCAGTAGGGTGCCAGTAGCGGAATCAATTATCACTTGTAAGCAATAATTTTTTCGCACCGCAGAGAAAGAAGGAGATTCTCCGGACAATAGGTAATTGGGGACCGTGGATAATATTGCGGTTTTCATACTTGTGTTTCACACCCCATCTATTGCTCGGTAGAGGATAGCCCATGTGTCGCTTTGTCAAAATATATCCCTATCAAATACATTGTAGCCGCGAAGGTCGCTGGGGATGGGCAATGGCCTTTAGTCTAATTAAAAGCCCCCTCATTTCCCCTGGACAGCTATATGGCCTAGACGCTGGGCAGCAAGGAAGAAACCGAATGAACTGTTCAAGGGATATGAAATCTGATTCCTTCTTATCAAGCTTGTACCTCGCAAAGTATTGCTTCACTTTTGTGCTTATTTAGTTTTTCCGAGAAGAATTTTCAGGCGGTCGGGCTCCCCCCTCCCCCGAGAAACAAGGGCCGAACGAAGATTTTAAAAGGCAAATTTGTTTTGCGTGCTTTGAAATTTTTTGTGAAGTATTTTTTTTACTTTTCTGACATTACATAAATTAACGATAAATATTTGTAAACAAGTTGAAAAGCGCGGGGCCCTTACGAGCGCAGGGCCAAAGGCGTACGCCTATTACGCCTTATGGGAAATCCGCCACTGCCAGACACCATTAAGATTCAAAGATGATTCAACTTCGATATCTGTATTAAGAGATGAGTTCGGGCTCATTTTTTGAAGCCTGAGCCTTAGCAATATTATTTAAGTCAGAGCCCGAGCCCGAAATTTCAGCTAAAGATAAATGAAATTCAATTCATTGATAGAATCCAATAAATTTTGCCGTTAGTGCAAATTAAAGACAAATTTAGGGTACGTTCGATAATTCACCGGTTGATTATGTACCAGTGCTACCGGTTGTGGTCATTCTTTGGTTAAGTGACGTCACGGTAGTCAACTGGTTTCGGTCATCCTCACCACATCCGATGCCAAGCCAAGATCAGTGCCGTAACTTGGGTTTAGGAGGCCCAGGAGCGAGAGTGAATATGGGGGCCCTTTTAATCTTATATTTTAAGAACGAATATAGGTTAGCACGTGCATGTATTTGTATGTACGCAAAGACAGAATTAAACACTTTCAGTTAATGACACATATAAGTATTTATTTTCTAAAAAATTAAAAAATCTACTTCTATTTTAAATAAATAAATTTTCTACTTCTGAAAAATTCATTTTAAGAATACAATTTACAACAGGCAACATACAACACTAAATAGAAGTCAGTGGCGTACCTCTAAGCTATAGAAAGAAAGGCGTGTGTCATTTATGACACTTGAAAAGGGGTGCAGATTTCTACTGCTGGATGACGCAATAAAAGAAGCGTTTAACAAGTACGATCTCATCGTTGCAAGGACGTGACAATTAGCTATTCTCTCTTCTGTACCCATCGTTGCTTCCCGTATGCGTACTTGAATGCCTATGATGTAGCTCAACGCAAACGCTTTCTCCATACAAGAGCATTGAAACATTCAGGTCTGGTAGCAACGATGAGAACAGAAGAGAGAATCGCTATACCGTCACCTCTTAACGATGGGAGCGAACAGATTAAAGTTAATAAGACACTACTTATTGTGACCAAACTTTTTGATAGTTTTTTTCATTTGCTTAATCAATGGCCACAACACAAACTATGGAACAAAGAATGGTCATATACAAACGAAGAGATCGGTGTCGTTCTTACTAAGGAAAAGAAAGTGCAATTTTGTTGCCTTACATGGGCACTACTTTACCTGGGTATGCCATTGGGAAAAATAAGAATTATAATGGTTAAATACATTTACTTTAACCTACTGAAGAAAAAAAAAACAACAGAAAACACTAGTAATATTCTATTAGTCTGAAAATTATTCTTTTAATATAATTTAAATTACTAAAAATTACAGCAGCAACACTAAACGCTTATCTATTCGTCCTAAATTTTAGCAAGATTATACTACTGAATTGGTCATTCATTTACTCAGCTAAGAAAAGAGTAAAACACAAAAGAAATAAAACACTTGTCTTTAAAAAATTATAATCGGATAACAGCAATATTTATTTGTTGCAAATTTCATTCATATTAAAATTCTTTATTTACCAATAATAATATATTAAGAGTAAAATGTTTACTTAAACTATAAACCTCACAACATTCTAATCTTCCTTGACATTTCATGTAAAAGTAAATATACATTTTATTTTCGTACTTTCGTATTAAAATATTTATAAGTTATTAATATTAGTTTTATTAGATTCTGTTTTTTTACATACAGTGCCATGTTATGTGAAATATAAAATATGAACTAAACTTTTATGAATTCCACATTATGTTGAAAAGTATTTTCATCTTCTGATGTTGTATTTCCAGACGCTGAATTTTCTGCATTATACAGCGAGTCAGAGCATTCAGCTAAATTAATATTGTCTCTGGATTTTTCTTCCGAATGTATTAAAATTTCATCTGAAGAGAATTTTTTCCTTAAAGAGTATTTCATTTGGAATCTGTCGCAATAGATCTCACACCAGAAGAATCTCTATCTCTATTCCAACATGCCAAACTTTTCGCATATTTTGTTGCCTCTAATTTCAGCTCAGCAACTCTTTTACGCTTTTGAGACCCACTTGCAAAAGTCCTTTTTATATTGAATTAAATTATGTATAAGGAAGCTCTGCAATGATTTAATCCTATGAAATAAACTGTTGAAGAATTAACAACACCAAACTTACTCCCAAATTTTACCTAAAATTTAAGAAGTAGAAAAAAAAAAAAAAAAAAACACAGAATACTCGAATATCGCACTTTCAAAGCAATCTCTGTCACAGTGTTCGTTAGAATAAAATGAGCTTCTAGACTGCAGGCACTTTCCATGTGTTAAAATAGGAGGCTAACTTTAAAAGGTTCACCTTGCAGAAATGAGAAAAAAAGATCAAAGAAAGCAGATATAACTCAGTTTATGACTGAAATGAAAGTCTGTTCACCAGAAACATGCAGTCCTACCGTTTAGTTAAATTCATGAATTGGATGGAATGTCCCTCACCCACCGCCAGAGAAGTGCAGCTAGCAATTTTGGGCGGTCTGTACTGTTAGTACTAAACTATCTACAAGTCTTGGGGTAGTCTGATTCATAGGACCGATACTGTTCTTAGGACAGTGATTGATTGCTTCGGAACAAAATAAAAGGAAGCTCTTTGGCGTTTTAAATAGGCAAATATATTGAAAACATGTGTGATCCATTTGATGCCTCCAATTTTCAGACCTTGTTAATTACATCGTCAGAGTGGCGCGCAGCATGGGTGCCCATAAGATAAGAATAATTTTAGAGAGGGCCTTGCATTTGTGGAAAGGGACTCATCTCAGGCTTTGAAATAAGAACATCAGAATGAAAACAGAACATTCTGATTCTTTGATCAGAATGAAAACAGAACAAAAATACAAAAGAATTCAGAACGCCGTAAAAATGCTCATTTCGCAATCCCCACAGTGCTGAATGAATTATTTTTTAAATGACATGAAGTACTTTCCAATCCCTATTCTTTTTTTTTTCCATTTGAGAACTAAAAACCTTTGTTTTTTGACTTTTTATGCAAAGAACGGGCAAAAGTGTATACTTGTCATAAATAAGTCACTGACTAGAAGTATATGAGTTCCAAAACTCTACAAAGTTATTTTCCCTCACGCTTCGTTCCTTTTCTCGTGGAACTTTATGGTCTCGCCAGGAAGGTCCAGGGTTCTGCCCTGCCGTGCGGCTGTCGATCTAAGGATCGAAGTTTTGGACGGTTTTCTCCAGATGTAACGTGAATACGCGTTAGCGATCCTCAGCTCATTGCACTCCTTCTAAGCAGATAACTCTTGCGTAGCTTTACCTTAACACAACAGAACAAAATTAATAAATCATCAGTATAGCTCTTATGAGTTCATGATACAAGTTAGTAAGTATTATTTCTAATAAAAGCGTTTGCAGCCTATAATCGAGCACTTGATTTGTTAAAAAAAAAAAAAAAGGTATTTTTAATTTCATATAATGAAGTAATTAATGGATATCACATTCCGGCTGAAATGTAGCATTTATTTTCAGTTTGAGTGTTTATACGAATAATTATTGAATCATTTGTATAATGAATGTAAACGAATGTACAAATCTCTGATTATTACACAAGCAAAAGAAAAGGACGACCCAAAAATATCAAAATATTTTGCAAGAGGGGCTCAGATCGTTGGTTTTTAGAGGAGAAATATTAAAGGACATAGTGTCAATTTAACTAGTTTAATTTTGAGTTATTGGATATGCGAGAGAAAGCAGCTCATGCCATTTGGCATTTGGAGTTTTGTATGCCATGCCATGCCATTCCTAATTTAGATCCTCATTAAAGGGAAAAGGAAATTTTCGAGCATTCACTTCACTTACTCTAGAAAACTGTGGAAGGAAACTTCAACTCTATATAGTTACTATGCGCAGTGGCGTACACAAATGGTGTGTGGGGGGATTCAACATCCCCGCCCTTTGTCCATGCATTTTTAACATAAAGTCCGAACATTTTTAACATAACATAACTTCCATAACCCCTTCTCTTACAAGAAGTCAGTGAACACAACTGATTATGCATCTGCACATTCTTTTCTAAGTGCATAAAAATTCTTGTGAGTAATAACTACAAAAAAAAAAAAAAAAAAAAAAAAAAAAAACAGGCCTTTTGCTTGAAATTACCTTAGTGATATGATAATTTGAAGAAGTTAGAGAGGTCCCTCCAAAAGGTATGTTTGCTTCAGAGTGGCTTTCTGAGGCCCAGATCATGTTTTTGTAGAATACAAATAAAGGGAACACAAGGTCATTAGTTAAAGAACTTTGACTCTAAAAATACTGGCATATAAATTTAACTGTTACAAATCATCTGTACATATCTTAATACAGCGGATCTATTGGTGAGCTGTAGCTATTTTGTAAGCAATAAGCAATTTTTTCCAGCTTAAACAGTGATAGGTGATCCGTTTAGAATATTGCATGAGCAAATCTAAAAAGCTATAAAAGATTTAAAAAACACCCAAGAGGTTGGGAAAATAGCCATATGGATTTTGAGGCCCCTACGTGTGGGGGCCCCGGGCATTCGCCCCGCCATGCCTCCCTATTTTTACGGCACTGGCCAAGATAACATAAATAAACATTGGGAACACTTCTCTAATAACCGGAATAACCCACCTCGCTAGCAGGGTCATTCTGGTTTCGCTGTGGCCACGCTGAAAAGACAACCGCTACATGACCGAAACGTTTTCGAACGCGGTTATTTTTAGAGCTCCGCCCAACGCTCCGCCTATTCGAACGCTCTGGTCATGCACCGGTACACCGGTACACAACCGGTGAATTATCAAACGCGCCCCTAGTTGCAAACTTTTAATGCACTTTCTAATTCTTTATACCTATGTTTATCAAATGATGTTCGATCTCATGACTAACTGAGCAATATAAGCCGTCGTTCTGAAATGCCCAAAGAACTTCATGCACCTTCTAAGCGCCCGCGCTGTATCTTTTTCAAAAAAAAAAAATAAGTCCGTTTATTTTTCCCATGAATCACTTTTTAAAATCTGTTTCAAGGAGTGTGTTCAACAAAGGAGGAATTTTTCACGACCCCCAGCCCGAACGCATTCGTGAATTACAAAACCCGGGCTCCGGCTGAATCATTCTCATCTCTAATCTGTATACATTCTATTTTACCACGAAAATCAATATCCAAATCCGGAAACTTAAACAAAAGGAAAAAGAACAAATTCGTTATTGTAATATACCCAAAAAGTTTTTTTTTTCTTTGTCCCTGCACCAGCCAGGATTTTTAATCAGACCTTATCGAAACCCATCTTTCAAATAAGTTCAGTCAAGAATTCATTGGTTTGAATAAAACTATTTTTAAAATCCGACCGCACACAGCATTTGAACAGTACATAACAGTCAAAATCACGAATACGATTCAAAATCGAGAATACTATTCGAATAGTGAAACTGCGAATGCTGTTCGAAAAGTATTCGTGATTTCTTTCCCTAGACAGGAGACCAGGGTCGTATTCATAGGAGGAGGCCCAGGGGGCTTCACACCCCAATTTGATATTTAGCTTGAAATTGAAACTTAGTTAATAATTTGATACACAACCCCCCCCCCCCGCGCTCACTCCCCGATATAAAATCTGCTACTGCACTATCATTTAAAGCCATTAAATTCAAAAAAGTTCAATCATCAATTCATTGGAGCTAATCTAATTCTACAAACCCATCGCTCAGCACATAGCATTCCAATAGCATCGGTGAAACGAGTAATCGCGATTAATCGTGAATACTACTCCAATAGTGAAACGAGTACTCGCGATTAATCGTGAATACTAATCGATAGTGAAACGAGCAGTAAATACTAATCGAATAATGAAACGAGTATTCGCGATTAATTTTGAATACTAATCGAATAGTGAAACGAGTAGTGAATAGTACACGAATAGTGAAATGAGTACTTGCGATTAATCGTGAATACTACTCGAATAGTGACATGAGTACTCGCGATTAATCGTGTATACTACAAGAATAGTGAAATGAGTACTCACGATTAATCGTGAATACTACACGAATAGTGAAATGAGTACTCACGATTAATCGTGAATACTATACTCGAATAGTGACATGAGTACTCGCGATTAATCGTGAATACTACTCGAATAGTGGCATGAGTACTCGTAATTAATCGTGAATACTAATCGATAGTGAAACGAGTAGTGAATACTAATCGAATAGTGAAATGAGTACTCACGATTAATCGTGAATACTACTCGAATAGTGACATGAGTACTCGCGATTAATCGTGAATACTACTCGAATAGTGACATGAGTACTCGCGATTAATCGTGAATACTAATCGATAGTGAAACGAGTAGTGAATACTAATCGAATAGTGAAACGAGTAGTCGCGATTAATCGTGAGTACTAATCGAATAGTGAAACGAGTAGTGAATACTACACGAATAGTGAAATGAGTACTCGCGATTAATCGTGAATACTACTCGAATAATGAAACGAGTAGTGAAACGAGTACTCTGATTAATTGTGAATACTACTCGAATAGTGAAATCCCGAATATTCACTATTCGATTTATCGATTATTGGCAATAATCGAAATCTATTAATCGATTATGGAAATCATTCGAATGGCACATCACTACACTAGGCTATTGCGTAATATTAAGGCAGGGAAACAGACATTGCAGGCCCCATTGGTAAAATCGTGCCAAATGTTCAAAATATCGCCAAGCTTGGCTACTTTTTGCGAAATATTGCCAAATTTGGCACCAAAAATTAAGTTTTCAAAACCGAGGTCAGCTAAGCTCTAGCATCAATATTTCCCGAAATTTCCTGAAAACCCTATGTTAACTAATGGGCACACACAAAACTCCATACCTCGCATTCTAGTTAACAGATTTTGATGCAACAAAATGCGAAATTTAATTATTTGACGTGTAGAACACGAATTTTAGACTAATTTTAACCTCTGGAAGGCAGAACAAACCGAAAATTCGTAACAATATTCAATGTATATAATATTGTGTTTCTTATACCCTTTTCTTTATTGAGGTGGGGTAATACCAGTAGCGTAGCCCGGATTTTATTTCGTGGGGGGGGGACTGCAGCCCCCTCTCTGGATACGCGCCTGTGTAATACATTGATTTATTTGCTTCGGAAATTTTCCATAGTCAAAGCACGCAATACCGTATGGAAAAACACGCTCCAAAATCTAGTTATTACTTCCTAAAACCCGTTGCACGTATACCTTGTCACATTCAAATTTTTTTCCTGCTAAAATTTGCGACAATGCTTTCATTTTATCGTGAGGAAAGTGGGTGGAGGGGGAACGAGGGGGCGTGCCTAATCATTGATGGCCTCGCCTACCGAGTCCCTGTGACGCAACAAGCACCTGAATCTACAACAATGTCCGAATTTAAATACTCCTGTTCGCATCCCAGAAGTACATGCATGTGCTTTCAGACGGACATCAGTATTTACTTTATGGACAGGTGACACACAGTCACAGGTATGGGTAAATCAGTGCATTATGAGGAGAATTACGGGATCCGAGATGAGGTGGAAAAAAAGCGACTTGCTGAAAGGGGATAATATCCAAAAGAGACAACTTCGGAAGTACATACTGTGTGTACATTTGTGTGTGTTGATATCGACAGAAGATTTTTGCCTCGACAAAGGTGAGTATCCTTTTATAACACCTTCGAATGAGTGACTCATGAAAATTTTCAAGACGGAAAAAGTAGGGGAGGGAGGGAATAAAGTCAGCTAAATAGTTAAACCCGGCTAATAAAAATCAATCTGTAGAAAAAGGCACCTTTTATAACAACATACCTTGTTAGCATTTAACAAATTTACATGTAATATATTTATGTGCGATTTTACATGAATTAAAACATCTTGCTATGAAATCTGTTTAAAATGACATCTATATAAATAAAATTAGACTTTTGAAGTACATTACTTGAAATTTAAAAATTTTGTGACTACTCTCCGCTCCCAGCACCTGGGAATCCAATACGACCCTCGAAAACGAGTTTGTCTGTCATTCTGCCCGTGACGCTTTTTTTGTTCGAGCATCACATAAAAACGACTGAAGCGAACGAAATGAAATTTGGTGACATGATAGGTGGTCACTCAACTTAATATATAGGAGTCAAATTTTTTTTAAATCTTGATTAGATTTTGAGATTTTGCAAAAATTGTTCAAAATATAAAAATATTTATCGATTACGTATAAACCACTGAAGCGAGTGAAATAAAATTTAGTATCATCACTGGTGGTCACTTGAACTCTTTGCGTCAAAGTATTTTAATTTTTTTTATAGGTTTTGTGATTTTGTGTTAAAATTCAGTACATGTTTGCGCTATTCCTGAAAAATGGGAATGGGATAGAATAAATTTTGGAATTGTATTAGATGCAAATTAATTTGAACTCCAGATGCCAAAACAGTTTTAAATATTTCATAGATTTGGGATTTTGTGAAAATCGTATAAATGTTTGTTCCCGCTTTCCTTAAAAAGGGATTAAGAGAATATAATGAAGTTCAGCAACATGATAAGTAACGGCTAAAACAACAAAAATGAGAATTTTTTGAAAAATTTAAATACATTTTTTAAATATTTATTTGCTTTTTTAGATTTTGTGAAAATTGCGCAAAATGCTTCCGAGGAATCATGTTAAAATATCTACAGTAAATCAAACAAAATTTAGTAACAGATTAGGAGTGACCTCTTTACTTGAAAAACTCATTCAACCAGAATAAAATTTAATTTTTAAAATAGAAAGAAGTTCTCTATAACAGTCAAATTTACTGATCACTTTGTTACTCCCAAACCTGTAATCGTTTAACAATACACAGGAGATATAATTTTTCTTTCTATACTATTACTAATATACTATTTCCATTCTTTATACACCTACAATGCTGACGAAGATTCAAGCTTTTTGAAAATTTGCATTATGTACTAACCCGTCAACGACGGGTACTTCAGTTAGTATCAGATATAATTTATTAGAGACTAGCTGCGTTCACGTTCTTCGTACGGCAGGAAACCAAAATTTTCCTTACATGTTCAATTCGAACTAATTCCAGTGATGTGGAATCTAAAAAAAAGTAAAATTATTTGACTCTTGACTTAAAGTTTGCGTGATGAGTACTAACCTGGCATCATTGCAATATAATGACTCAAAAAACTACGTCAGTGTCATTCGTGATGAAAAAATTGAAAAGCTTAACGGTTTGCAGAGAACTTCTGACTTTCAAAATGTCTTATTTCTACATCATACTATTTTTTTAGGTTCAAGCTCTAGCATTAAATACCTCAGACACTACATGAAACTTACAACCGTCATTTTTAAATAGCTGAGCACCAGTTCTTCATTCGGGAAGAAGCGAATATTTTACTAAAATCATATCTGCATGTGAAAAAACAGAAGTTCATTTTTTTTAAAGTTCAAGTAATCTCCTCTGTTGAAATTACTGCGGGATATACTAACGCAAATTAGAATTACTTATCGTTTAGTTGGTTGTAAGACAACCCTTGGAAAAGGATAAACATAACACTTTTAATTTCATGAAATATTTATTAACGTGGTATATTGTGATTTATTCATATTATCCTTACAAATCTACTAATACTACCTATTACGTATATCAATACTATCTTCGCTTATCCCTCTTCAAGGCTCGATTAAAAGAAACAGATTATTTGGCACCAATGGGATCTTTAAAATTCTATGGGGATTCTTTGCAATTTACGCAGTAGCATAAACAATAATTATTTCACATAATGGTTGCCATTAAGGAAGCTCTCTCTATACATTTAATTTATGCATAATTTTGAAATATTTGCGTATTTAGCACCGCAAAACATTAGCGATATCTTATGAATCCTCCATGGTTCTGTCTCCTGTAAAACATCTAATGTGTAATCTCGAGGAGCTATTTAGAATCGCTTTAATTGTGACAGAACGCAGTTGCAGAGTTTGAAAAATTTCACGCATTTTTTAAATTTATGACTTCACTGTTTAACTGCCGTAAAAGATGCCCCGGCTGGTTGAGGGAGTTGATTTAAATATTTCGCAGAGTAGTTTCAAACGACATCTTATGGAGGAACGTACTCCAATGTTAAATTAAAACTGTACTCGCAACATGCATATGTTAGAAAACCTATAAACATTTTAAAATAAGCAACGGATTAAAATGCCACTAATAATAATAATAATAATAATCGTGAATTTCTTAGTTTATTTCTATAGAAAGTTTTAATCAAAATATCGCTTCCTTCTGTTAAAAAAAGAGCAGGGATAAATGTGTTAAAATTGTGGCGTAATTTTTACGCAACTTAAAGCATCTGACGTCATAGATCCTCACTTGCGAATTGAAAATCAGCTACCCATTTAAAACCTCTATCGATAGGTTGAAAATAACCTTTTTTCCTAATCCTTTCTGTGGCAATGTAACAAAATTATCTCGTGCCATGATTTATTAATGCAATGGCGAAAGCTGTCCGCGTTGATACTATTAGATTCTAAACATTAAGTTGCATTAAAATTCGTAAAAAATCATCTAATTTACATAATTTTTTCGTTTTCATTTTAAAACAGGGAGAAAAGAATGTTTCACGATTTGTCAAAATATAAAAAAGTTATGAAGCATAGAATTCAAGATGCGACAATTTTAAAATTATTTTACGAAAAAATTTGCCAAAACATATGCTTGGTAAAATAAATTCTAAAAATCGGTAAATCATGTTACGTATTCAGAACAAACTGTTTTTAAAAGAAAATTTTCTCCCCTATCCGATGATCCTAATGCCGTTCTGCTGCGAGCGTAATTTCCGCCGTTATTACGAATTATGTGAGAAAAAAATGCCAAAAATCACATAAAACATAAAATGAAAAAAAAATTCTCGGTCGAATTTTGAAAAAAATCGCTTCGAGGTGCACAACTACATGTTTAGATCTTACTGAGTACTAAATTTAGTGTTTCTAAGTGTAGCCGTTTGTCCGAACGCCTCCGATACACACACACAGACATCTTCTTTTATAATAAATAAAGATAACTACCTGAAGTATTTTTGGGCCCCTAAAATCTGCGGCCCCTGGGCAGGTGCCCTGTTCGCTCTCTCAGTAATATGGCGGTGATAATACCTGGGGAAAATCTCAAGGTGATCGGTTTGAATGTATTGATATGTTATACTAGACACACTTATATAATCTTTGTTTATATCTCCAGATCGAAGCACTTCAAAAGCCAGTATTTCCATGAATGGGCAGAGAGCATAAAACAGACAGTGCTTTTTATTGATATTTTCATTATTTAATCGTTGAATTGTATCAAAGTGTCACAAATGGAACTTTACTGTATACTAAAATAATTTCTCCTGGTTCTTGTTATCAGCACAGTTACTTGTGTGGTGAAAATAATTTAATTTAATTCAAATATATATGTTTGAGAGCATGCATTTTCTGAAGAAAAACATTCCTTATTCTACATATATGATTTTTTTTTTCAACGATTGCAGTTAGTTGCGGATTCGTCTCTCTTCTAGGGTCACAAAATCTATTTATTTAAAACATTTGTTCCTAGATATAAGAAAAATTGCTCTTCTGTTTATTTCAATATGCAGCTGTGCCCCCCCCCCCTAGAAAAAAGGGGGGGGGGAGAGAGAGAAAACGGGCATGCTATACGTTTATGTGTTTAGCGTCTTTATATGTCCCTTTTCTTTCAAATTCCTCCACGATTTTTTAATTCAAATAAAACTTTGCATCTCTGCGTTTTAAAAAATATATTCTTGAATTATTAAAAATTAATATGATGTTTTTAAATTCATGTGGCATATCTAGGTGAATTTTTTAAATGTTTGAATGTGAAAAACAAAGATTTTAAATACAAGTGCATGCGATTCTTGAGATATTCAAAATTCAATACGGGGGGGGGGGGATCCAAACAAAAATTAACACACACACTTAATTTTTAGTGTTTTGATCCGCTGTAAAGTCTAGAAGACCAGCACAGGTCAGCAAACCAGTGGCTGACAAGTACTGTTCTAGACCATGTAAAAATTTTTATTGTACGGAATAATCGTAATAGCTTCGCAGTTGCTTACTTTTGAGTTTCTTTTGAAAATTATCTGATATTTTTTCAGTTTTCTCAGTAAAATTTATATAAAAGAGAAATGGCACTTGAATAATTCCTAAATTTTGTCTTTTGAAGTATTTTAACATTAGAATGTGATGAGTTAGTGTAAAAAAAAAGAAGAGATGACAAGAGAAAAGAAAAGACAAGAAAAAGAGCTATTTTGACAATCCAAAATCTTTATTTATATTTTGTCATCATGTATATCGTATAACATCGTATTTACTCCCCCTTGGGAGCTGAGCATTAGAGAAATAAAGAAGTTTAATTTATAAAAATAATGTTATTTACGAATAAATTCATTTCAGGAGCACATGCATTTTTTCTTTCTGTGGGATAAAAACACGTGAAATATTTCTTTTAGTATCTAAAAAATGAAATCAAATATTAGATTTATTTTTTTTATCCATAATTTATCCATGCGTACGCAATACTAAATCATAATCCTTTACTCGCTAAATACACGATTTGAAATCTATATCAAAATTGTCTACCAATATTCTCCAGGCATATTCTAACTCTACTTTTCCTTTATGATAAACTGTCGCATTAGCCAGTTTCTAGCTAAATTCGGAAGATATTAAGCTTTGGCTTACGAAGACTTATTTTTTGGCACAAAACTTGGCAAGAAATTATCAAAAATTAAAAGCCTTGCGCGACTTTCTACATATTATCCCCCCCCCTAGCATCTTTCAAACATATTCGAAAAATGTCTCAGCGCGACAAATTTTGTCGACGCTAAAAAACCTGCTCGATTTTAATAGCACTGCAGTTCTTATACGTAAATAAATAATAATAATGAAATAAAATCTGTCCTTTTTTTGGATAATTTTGTCCGCAAATTGGTAGAAAAGATTCCGTCAGCAATTTGGTAGAACCCGCATTCTTCCAGAAAGTCCAGGCAAGTATCCAATGCATACTTATTAATTTTAAAGATAGGAAGTAATTTTACGGTTTATTTGTTAAAATAAATATAATAGGCAACACACATTCTTATGCGCGAGAAACATAAGAATAAATGAAAAAAAAAATTACGAACTGTCAAATGTTAGATTTTAGTAAAGCAGTTTTGAAATTATTATAATGGACAATAATATGCAAAATAGTAATAATGATATTTATGATAATAATAAAAATGACATGTTATGTAAGAATTATTAAGAAATTAAATGTGATTTCTAAAAAATGCGTTTCTTATAACGTTTGGAAAGAGGAAGAATGATTTAGACTTGCGTTTGGGTGAATTGCACCAACGATTTTATTTATCAGCTTAGCTTATTGTCAAAATATCTGAATTTATGATTCGAAAATTATTTAATTCAAACTTACAAATTATTCAAATCTTTCTGTTATCGGAAATTTCTTCTTTTTAATACTGTGGTTTATGACTTACCAAAAATTATCTTCTGTATGACAGATTAATGGAAATATTAAAAATTCAGAAGCTAGTACAGAATTAAAAGTACTAATAATGATTATTCTAACTCTCAATTTAGTTAAAAATACATTTTTAAAACTTTGCCAAGCGCAGAAATTATTCTCGTTTTCTATAGTAAATTGAGTTATAGCTATAATAGAATTAAAATAATTTTTCATTTCTGAAAGTTGTAGTTCGCATTCGTTAATAAACTTGAGTAAATCGACTTTCATGTGTGATATTATTATTTTTATAATACACTCCTGTTAGCATAACTATTACTTTTAAAAGAATGCCCGCCTACAAAAGGTTAGACAGTGGCCGCATTTAACTCCAAACGAGTTACAGCCGTGCAAAGACTTTCTATCTAAGGTGTTCGTAAAGGAAACTGAGTGCATTCAGTTCCTAAACTAGAGCGTTCGTATAGAAAACTGAGTGAGGCTATTTTCAAACTAACAATAAGTGAACTGAGCACGGAGCAGGTTCATCCAGTTGTTGAGAAGATACACTTGCTGCAGGTTATTTTTGTTTTGAAATGGCGTCCTTTGTTACGCAAAAGTATGTTGTTATGAAAAGTATGTTTGCTGATTTTATGTTTGCTGAAGCTGCAAATATTATTTTTCTCGGGGAGGAAATTCATACATACGTTAGAGACTGCAACGAAGGTACATAATTTTTCAAAGGTAATCATTTTCTTGTATTTTTCATTTTAGTAAATTCAAAAATGCATATTTTAGTGTTGAGATTAACGTTGATTTGAACCGTTAGTAGTGAAATTTGAACTTCCCTTGCTAAATACTTTTGAAAAAATGAAGTTGAAAATTCTAAAATTCTATGTGCACTGCAATTATGGTCACTCTTTCTTTTAAAATTCCTGTTCATTTTATATTGAGTCTGTACTAAAAACTCTCCTCAGCAAAAATGACAACAGAAGCGAATTGTAAACAAACACGTCTCCTAGGCAACGGAGCTAAATAAACTGAAGTCGTTCGTAAAGGCAAAAGAAACTGACAGCCACTGTTAGCACTAAACGCACGTATTCCAGTTTTCTTACGAAAACTCGGGAAACAAGTTTGTCATTTACGAATGCACCCAGTGATGAAGCACTCAGAAAAATTTTCTGCACAGCATTTTTCAAAATGAAAAATGCCGCGGCTCATTGTGCAACGGGATATTCCAGCTAAGAATTCTTTGGAAAAAATTGAAAAATTGGAAATTTTATTTGTGAATATTATGTTAAGAATTTTATAATGCTGGTTGTGTTACATTCTGGTTGTGAACATTTAAAAAATATATATATATATATTTTTTTATGTTCAGTATCGTTCATGAAAACACTAAATCGGAATAAACTGTAAGATATTTATTTTCACTGTCCATCAAAGTATTATTTATTCTGTAATTAAATGCTTCTTTCCTCACATAGATGAACAATTAGATTAAATATTATATCAAAAACATTATCTAGTGGAAATGGTAAGTTAAACATTTAATTTATTATTTTAAAAAAGTGCATTTAGTATAGGCAGTTTCTCATACGGTAATCCCCAAAATGTTAAGTATTATAATTTTACCATCGTCCCAATACTATGCATTTGAAAGTACTTACTCTTATTACGCTGCTTTGTCTGCTTTTTCCTTGAATATACAGAATGTCTAAAATTAAACTTTTCCTATAAACAACGTTTTACACTTAAGACGGGTGAACAGATTGTAACCCAATTCGGTACATAGACTGTACGTGTACATCAGATGCGCTCAAGAAATATCGAGGGGAGGGAGGAATTAGTTCATAAAATGTCCACTAGGTAGCGCTTTGAAGGCTAGTCCGCTAGGTAGCGCATGAAAAAAAAAAAAAATAACAGAGACTTTCAACATCTATTCAATATTTTTTGAGCATTTATGAACTAGTTTGGATCTTCTCTTGAGCTGAATGCTTTTTTCATGATGCAAAGTGTCGCCTAGTGCACATTTTGTGAATTGAAGTTTTTAAAAGTTCTTCTTGGGAGCATCTCATGTATAGTCTATATGCCAAATTGGTGTTAATCTGCCCACCCGTTTCAGTTACAGAATGCTATTTATAGGGGACATTTAACAAGCACAACCCTGCAGATTTTTCTACAGGGATCGGCTGGAACTTACGCAACACTATTATTTTCAAGGTGATTAAAATTCCCCTATAAACTGGGTTCCACAGCTAAAACGGGTGCACGAAATGTGACCAAATTTAGTGTATAGATTATACATGAGATGCGCTCAAGGAATTTCGGGAAAAAATAGTTCAAAACATGTCCACCAGGTGGCGCTTCGCATAAAAACAGTAAAGTTAACTATGAAAACGGCTAACTCGAAATGTACAGACATTTTCAGCCTTTATTCAAGTTAGTTTTCGCGCATTGATTCACTAATTTAGGTCATTTTTTGAGCTTATTTCACCATGCAAAGCACCACCTAGTGGACATTTTTGGAACTAATATTGTCAAAAAACTTCCTTGAGCGCATCTCCTCTACAATCCATGCGGGAAATTTGTTGGTAATCAGCTCACCCGTTTCACCTTCAGAATGCTGTTTATAGGAGAAGTTTAATTATAGCCACCCTATATATGTGTAATACGTATTAAAAAAATCTGGAGTGACTCCACTCGACTTTCCGAACAATTACGATTAAGATCATTACCAAGCATTTAAATAAATTTTAATCACTGAATAATTCAAACATATATACCAAATTGAAGCTCAATCAATGCACCATTTAAACGCTAGCTCACTTTAAAGAATTCCCCCCCCCCATAGGCCATAATGTAAAAGAAATCTTTGTGGTAGCACTGTAGAAAAACTATAAGTCCTATACACATAAAATCAATATCGGTCTTACGATGGTGGTTTATAACATAATATACCCAATTTGAGCTCGATCGAATGCCCCGTTTAGGAGCTATAGTGTTCACGCACACACACCTTGTAAAAATAGCAGAAATGAATTCCGAAGACCTCAAAACGTGTAAATACACCAAAATCACGAAGTCGAAATTTTTCATGATTACAACACTTTCCTTGAATGGTACAAGTTCGGAATTAAAAATTGGAGGAAAAAAGAAGAAGCTTTCTGTGAAAAATTGATATCAAAACAATTAATCAAAACAAGTTAGAGCAGGTGCATCAGTAAACCAGCAATTGACAAGTAATTTTTTATAACAAGCTTTTATTTAAAAAATGTTATCAAATGGTGCTATCCAGTACCAATTTAGACATTCGTCTTCAATTTTATGCAGTTTTTTTTAAACTCCAGAGAGCTCTAGGTATCAGAAATTGAGAGTTTGAACTTAGTACTAAAAAAAAGTTCGATTATCAGTAGCTGGCTTAATCCTGAAACTTAGATTAGTTCATTATCAACCTGTTTCTATTTGAAGTACATAAAATAAGTCTGTACAGTTTTTTAAATGAACTTATTTATTTATTTGAAGTGGGGTGCCAATTACCGGGTTAGAAAAAATGGATTTCACCAGTATTGACACTTATGCTAGTGATTGTTGATCTAGTCAAGTTCATGATAATCGCATAAAATTTCTAGAAAATGCAGTAAATCGCTATTCAGAAGGTTATTTTGAAATAATTCTTGAATATACAGGGTGTCGCAAAAAGGTAGTAACATGCTTTAATTCAATATCTATAACAGTTAAGTGGGCAACATAACCTAAAAAAAATTTCAGAATAAGGTAGGAGAGGGGGAAAGACTAGGTTAGGTGCACCAGTAACTAAAACTTTACGACACAATTTATTTACAATAAACTTTTATTTCAGAACTTTTATCAAATTTCCTATCTAATACCAATTTAGACACTTATCTTCAAACATTTTCTTATCTCCAGGGGATCAAAAATTGCGATTTTAAACTCAGTGCAAAAAAATTCTGATTCTCAGTAGCTGGCTTAATGCTGAAATTAACATAAGCTCACTATCAACCTGTTTCAATTTGAAGTACATTTCTTTTTAGAAACTAATATAAACTGAATTATATCAGATAACTAGCTGAAGTGCACGTCATTGAAGGATTACTAATGCAGATTTCCAAAAAAACTGAACTTTCGTCTGCGTTGTTGGAGCACAAAGAATGGAAATAGTATATTGGCAAAAGTACAGAAAGCAAAGTTACAACTTTTGTGTATTGTTAAAAGATTACAGGTTAGAGAGTAACTAAGTGCTTGTGGTAAAATTGCCAATAGAGAAAACATTTTATTTTCAACCGTAACATTTTATTTTAGTGGAATGACCTTTCAATGCGAAGGTCACTTCTCGCCTGCAACTAAATCTTGTTCAATTCACTACAGATATTTTAAAATTATGCCTTCAGAAAACTTTGCACAGATTTCAAAAAATCTAAAAAAGAAGAAAAAAAAATCGATGAAATTTTTAAAAATTAAATAGATAACTTACATATTAACTCCAAAGCATCTGTACATTACATAAACTTGCCACATGACATAATTTCAAATTTCATTCTATTCCATTACCATTTTTCAGGAGTCGAACATACATTATCTCAATTTTCACAAAATCTCAAATCCTAAAAAAATTTTAAAGTACTTTAACGTGTATAGTTTAAGTTTTATTTCATTCCCTGCAGTGGTTTAACTGTTACAAACAAACAAATATTTACACATTTCGAATAAATTTTCGCAAAATCTAAACACATTTTTAAAAAAATCCGACAAAAAGCAGAGTGATCACCTATCATGTCACCAAATTCCATTTCATTCGCCTTAGTCGTTATTACGTGATGCTCGAACAAAAGTTGACGCAGTTTGAAACAATTTTCGCAAGATCTTAAAATCTAATCAATTAAAAAAAAATTGACAACTGTAGTTTAAGTTGAACGACCACCAATCATGTCAACAAATTTCATTTCATTTCCTTCAGCCAAAAGCCAAAAATTTTTCTTAGTGTCAATTACTGGTATCGCCACCATGACAACAGCAACAACAACAACAAACAAACAAAAAAATAGAAATATCCAATATTCTGAAATAAATTACATCCTATAAGAATTTTTAAAGTTAACTTAAGTTTAGAAAACAAAAATTTTGTTTCATGATAGTTTTAGTAATTAGCAGTTACTAGTTAATTCTTTTTATTGCTCTTAAAGTGTCAATTACTGGTTCAGTGCAAAAATATACTTAGTTAATACCTATCTTACTATCTAATTGCTCAAAAGTAAAAATAAATTTAAATTTATATTAACTTTCTCACACACCTGAAGAAGAAGAAAAAAAAATGCACATACCCGTAATGCATAGTTGAATGACGATTTCCCTAGACTAATATTGTTTTGAACAAGAAAAACTATATCCTTATAAATAAAAATGAAATTCTGTTTGTTTGTGGATTTGATTCGTATACAAATCCACAAAAATGGACCTATCAGCCTGAAATTTTGCACAGATATGTTAAATAATATAGAATAAATCATAGTCCACTTTAAAACTTTGAAAGTCCACCCGTTCCCGGAATTTAAGAGATTTTTTATGTTCTCCAGGCAAAAAGCTTTCCGTAATTGTAACCCCTGTAGTGAAAAAAGTGTGAAATAAGGATCGTGGTTGCCATGTGTGGCGATTTTGCCGAATGAAATGTTTTAAATTCTCAAAGTTAAAAATAAAAGAATAATAATGATTTTTTTGTTGTTGTAAGATTATTATTTTTTTATTATAATATCGTGTGCATGTAGGGATGGACGCGAGACGCGAGAATTCTCGCATTGTCTCGCGAGACGAGAAAGAAAATATTTTGCGGGACGAGAAACGAGACGAGACAGAGTCTTGTCTCGCGCGAGATTTCTCGCGAGAATTGTCCCATTTTTTTCCGTCTCGCATAAATACGATCTGAAAAGCGACAATTTGCCTGAAGCCTCTACCGTTTAACTTGCGTCTCCTTCGTTTTCGGTCCTGGTATACTATCAGCACTCTACAATACGCACAAACACGTAACATTTAAAATTAAAACAGACGAGAGATATACAAAACACACAAAGGAGAGGATAAAGAAAGAGGCGGAAAAAAAAAAGAAAACAGAGAAGAGTTGAAAGAAAAATAATAAGTAAATAGGAAAGACGGTACGGTATGTTTAAATCTGACCACTTTTAGACGGAGCCCGGGGCATTAAGTTTGGGGCCCCCCTTACTATCCCCTTTTTTACGCATTAAGCCCCTTTACTGAGCCCCCCTTTTTTAAGCATTTTAACCCAGTTTTGACCGCTGTTGTACTCGAAAATTGCATTTCAGTTAACTGTAGTTTTTGTACTTTAATCAAATCGTATTTATCACCCCAAAAAAATATCTCTAACTTGATCTAGTGATAGACAATTAGGTAATACCTATATTATAGAGGAAATTCAGTTTTTTCCCCACAATTACTATTTCAGTACATATGAATTTATAATTTAGATAATCGGGATATATATGGGCCCCCTTTTTCTTCAGGGGCACCGGACTACCGCCCCCCCCCTTGCCCCTGTGATATTCGGGTTTCGGGTATATCAGAGAGAGATTAGAAGTAGAGCAACTTGCATTCGCATTGATGCTTAGTCTGAGTAGGTTGAAATATGGTTGAATATCCTTGGTTGAAATATCCTTGTACCGATATTATCCTCAAACTTTCCCGCACGTTGCGGCGTGCGTAGGGGGGGGGGTGCCCACCCTGGTAACAACTTTCTAGGGGCGGTTAAATCCCTATTGTTGGCCTATTTTAAAGAGATTAAAATGACATTTTTTATTCTTATATATTAATATCGGACGGAAAGAAATGCAAGCAATTTTTTTAAAAACTATTTCTCTTTTCGTTTATATTATCATGTTTTCCCTTCCTTCGGCTTGCAAAACTTTTATAAATTTTTTTCCTCCCCATCATTTTATCTTGCAGTTGGGTTCCTATTTTAAAATTATCTTCGCCTGTTAGATGTCTTTTCATTTTTTTTTTAAATCCACACTGGATATACATTAGGGGGATTATGGTTTAATTTTTCTGTAAACAGGGCGACCATAACGACTGTAGTACTGTCGCTAAAAATTATTGTGGAAAAGTACAAACGGATAGTCGTCAACAAATTAACTGTTCAGTAATTTAAAATATAAACAAAAAATAAGACGTCTATTAACCAACTGAGATACTATAATGAAATCTAATAATACACACACGGTAATGTTATTGGAAATATTAGGCAAATAATTATAATTATCGTTAATATAATCTTGTTTTCATTAATATAAAAATTACACATATTTTAGAGACTTGAAATTGACGTTAAAGTAAATAGTAGAGATTTAATAAAGACTAAAAGTGTTCTGTTTATAATTTTTCAAGGGTTATCTTACAACCAACTGAACGATAAGTAATTCTAATTTGTGTTAATATATCCCGCAGTAATTTCAACAGAGATTACTTGAACTTTAAAAAAAAAAAAAAAATCTGTTTTGTCTCATGCAGATATGATTTTAGTAAAATATTCGCTACTTCTCGTATGAAGAGCGGGTGCGCAGCTATTTTAAAACAAACGGTTGTCCATTTCATGTAGTGTCTGAGGTATTTAATGCTACAACTTGAACAGTATGATGTAGAACTACAGTATTATGTAGAAATAACACATTTTGAAAGTCGGGAGTTCTCTGCAAACCGCTAAGCTTTTCACTTTTCTGATCGCGTATGACACTGACGTAGTTTTTTGAGTCATTATATTGCAATGATGCCAGGTTAATACTCATGACGCAAACTTTACATCAAGAGTCAAATAATTTAGCTTTTATTTTAGATTCCACATCACTGGAATTAATTGAAATTACTCATGTTAGGAAAATTTTCGTTTACTACAGTGCGAAGAACGGGCACGCAGCTAGTAAATAAAAATAAATACTATATTTTCGGTGTGACATTATATATACGGATTAAATCTCAATTTCTTTTACTTCAAATGCCGATATATGCTGATATAGTTATTAATATATCTACTAATGTGGCTATATGTAAGTAATTGTTATTATTAATATTAATTTTCAATAAAATCCCAATAATATTTTAGTATAAAATGGTAACGAAATCGCAGTCCTTAATTTTGAGAGACTCGCGAGACGAGACAGAAATTTCTTTGCGAGACGCGAGACGAGACACAGTGTTTGCAAGACGAGACAAGACGCCAGACGAGACAGAGGTTTACCACTGCGAGACGAGACGAGACAGCCCCGATTCTCGTCTCGCACGTCTCGCGTCCATCCCTATGTGCATGGGAAATCGGAGCAGGAATGAAATGTTCTATACGCCAAACAATAAGAATTGAAGATTTCCGAGGCTAATATGTAACATTTTTTAGTTTGGCGAAATAATAAAATAGCTCAAATGCCGATTTTGAGAAAGTGAGTTCCAGCGGTTTACACAGTTTTCGGCTTGGCGCAATTTAGTGAGAGCTTAAGGAAATAGATTTTTGAAAACAAGTGCAAAGGTTTTATTAGAATACAGCGTTAAATTTTAATGATCCGTGAAGAAATAATGCAAGTTATTAAGGGATTTCAAGCGATATATCTTCAGAATTCTCGCCAATTGAGTACATTGATTTTAGTTGGGGGAATTCCGCCAAATTTCAGAAAATTGAAATCTTCTCATTTAGTACATCGGAGTAACGATGAATAAAACACGTTATAGTTGATAATTTTAAAAAATTCAGCTGTATTAAGGGAAAAAACGCTTGCAAAATGGCGTATGTTGGCACTTTGGCGAGGCTTAGATTTGAAACTGGATTTTATTTGAGACTAGGATATATAATGACACTGGTTATAGATAAAAATGAATGCTGGTATGTGTGTATGAGGTTGAAAAACTCCAGCACCGTTGAGCACCGTTGCACCATGAAATTTGGTTCACCTAAGTCTTTTATCATTGAGAAGCTTTTTATGCTATCCGTTTTCCTCTAACTTGCCACTAGGTGGCGCAGCAAAACGTGGAATTCTATTCCGTTTAGCCGTTTACTATGCGAATATCATCCAACCGATTTCGATGAAATTTGGTACACGCTGATATTAGAACACGGAGAATATTTTTCAGTATCCATTTTGCTGTAACTTGCCGCTAAATGGCGCTGCAACGCATAAACTTCTATAACGTTCGACCGATCGGCATTAAATTTTTTATACTTACACATTTGAGCACGAAGAATATATTCTAACTGCGTTCCTTTTGATGTTACTCACCACTAGATGGCACTGCAATGCATTAGTATTTTAACTCGCCACTAGATGACGCTGCAGCAGGCGAAATTCTTGACCATTCAAACGGTCGCTATGAAAATCAGTATACATAGCTATTTGAACAATGAGAATATTTTGGCGTTATCCATTTTGCTATAACTCGCCACTTGACGGCACTGTAGCAAATCATTACTTTAATTTACCACTAGATCGCGCTGCAGTATATCATTTCTTGACTGTGCAACTGATCGCTATGAAAATAGGTATACATAGATATTTGAACCCGGGGAAGAGTTTCGCGTTAGATGTCGCGTCAACACATGAACATCAGGGCTGTCCAGCCGATCGTCCTGAAATTTCGTATTCATCGATATCTGAATGCGAATAATATTTTCGCCGTATCCGTTTTGCTAAAACTCGCCACTAGATTGCGCTACGCCGCATGGCCTTCTGCACCGTACAAACGATTGCCTTGAAATTCGGTATGCATGGTTATTGAACACAATATAATGCGATATCCATTTTGCTATATCTCTTTATTACAATAAATAGTAATCACCACAAATCGTAATATCAAAAAGTCCATTCATTCCCGTGCGAAGAACGGGTACTTCAGCTAGTATTTATATAAAGTGAAAAGAAAAATTAGATTGCACAATTTTTAAAATTTTGCCATCTAATTTTATCACTTTATTTTTCTTTAATATTTTATTACTTTATATTTTCTAAAAAATATAACTTTTTTTCCCTACGTCGAGAGACAGTAAAGAGACCACAGCTCTCTACTCGCAGCTCAATATAAAGCAGCTCTGTTGTTCCAGTGATTGGTTCTAAAGTGGTAGTCCTTTAAACATGTACTAGTCAAGAGGTGATTAAAATCCATTGTTTCCCCAGACGAACAAAGGGGACAGTTAAGGGAGTTCACCAAACCGATACGATTTAGGTGAGCGTATAAAAAGTCATGGGAAGTCATTATCCTGAAGTCTGCTATAAAAATGTGGCGAGGCAGCTCCATCGACACAGGGTTGTCTAATAGCCGACTCCATTTCTTTCCTCTGGCATTACAAATGTGAGTCTTCCTGGCAGAGTTCTTAATACGTTTTGCAATAGATTTGCAGGCAGAGAAATAGGACACAGGAAGAGTTAGTTGATGGAGATCACAACCCTTCTTAGCAAGAGTATCAGCTTTTTCGTTGGCATCGCATAGATGCTACAGTGGCCAGGTATCCACTGGAAAGCAAGGCTCCAGCCTGAATGAATAGTTTCACTGAGCAAGTCTCGAGTAACCTGAACACGTGTGATGAAATACAATTGGAGGTACAAAGAGCCAAGATTGCAGCCTGGGAGTCAACAAGAAAAACTGCATGTCGGAGTGAAGAATTCCAATTTGACAGACTAGTATCTGCTTGTTTGTGTGTGATTGCCTCTGTTTCAGCATCGAAGATAGAGGTGTTCAGGCCAACTGCCATAGAAATCTCAAATCGTATAAATTGCAGTATCAATAAGTCATTGCAGTATACACCACAGCTAGAAGCACCAGTGTCACTTGAAGAGCCATCAGTACATGTGTGAATCCGCTGCTCAATGGGATAATTATTAGAAATAGTTTCCAATGAGCAGGATCTAAGATAAGTTGGCAAGGTCTCATATTTCTTTTCCTGGATGTCAATAGATAAATTATAGGGAGGAGTCCTAATTCTAGGAAGTATATAGGCAGATACACAGAAAGGCTCGCACACATAAAAAGTACTGTCAAGGTTATATTTTTCTCTTAATTCCCTAACAGCAGCTAAAGGTGTTTTCTGAGTTTTGAGTCTAGGAGTAGTAGGGATGCAGCTTGTCTAATGAAGCACAGGTAATCTTATGCAATTCTCATGCGGAGTTTCAAGAGGAAAAAATATAACTACATACAAGGCAATATTTTGGCAGTGAAAAGTCAATTTTTTCGTTCTTTCCAATTTCTAAGGGAAAAAGAATTATTACGATACATACAGCTAGAAATTGGTTTGTTGCAAACTTATAACACTGCTAAAACTCACAGTTGTAAAATCTTAAGAGCCAGCAAAAATTTTTTGTTGCCACATATATATCGAATTATATTAGTAAAAAAAAAAGAAAAGGCTAGTCTCCAAGGCATATATTTTAGTCGCCTGGTCAACCGAGGTTTGTCGAACCCAGGCTACAAATGCTCTTGAACTTGGTTATATTGATTCGTTTCAAAGTAAAAACTCTTAAAACGTCAAAACGTTCTCTTTCACTCGCCCATGGAATACTAGTCCACTATTAATGTAACTAGGTTATAGCGTCATAAATTATTATCTGGTATTTTCATTGACATTATAATCGAGTTTGACTGTTTATCCTGTACTATTTGTAAATATTTGTTTCATAAACAACTCTTTTTTATAAGACTAGGGGCCAAGGCCCCCAGACTCGCTACGCTCGCTTTTCATATGAGGCATTCGGCCCCTAATCGGGCTTATTCGTAAAAAAGACATAATTTCAACAGAGAAAACCCGAAGATTGGATCAGATAGAATGTTACTGAGCTAAGCTACACATTGCTTAGTTCTTGCATCTTCATTGGTACATAAAAATTTAAACTTCACACTACAGTAGACCCCCTACCCCTCATAACACGGAAGATATTTTGTTATGGGAATCCGTGTTGTACGGGTCCTGAGCTATACTCCACCTGGAGTGCGGATTCCGCTTATAATCGCTGGAAAAATTATTTGTACTCCTCAGAAACACAATGATATTTAATGTTGCCATTCAAAGGTTATACTAATTAGGAGCTAAAGCGTAATAAAATAAGAACATAAGTTTCAGCTGTATTTTTAATAATGTAAAACCTATTGGACACCTTGCGAATTTGCCACCCATGGCGATTTTTCATTATTTGGCGACTTGCGTACATGTAAAGTTAATAAAAGCTACGGAACAGATAGAATAGCCTGCCACCAATGGCGACTTTTCTTTATTTGGCGATTTACACATACTCACAACCTATATTTACTGTTCATTTAAGGTTACCGGAAAATCGTTATCCATACTTTCATTTACATAATCGTTTGCAGATTGGCGTACTTAACACCACGAATTATACCATCTCGTCGCGCTAGCAAATATCCAAAGTGTACTATAACTGCTATAATGGCATAGTTAACACCAAATATTTCTACTGGTAGCAAATAATCCAGCTGGACGAGAACCGGCTTTAAAATAATCTGCATTTTAATTATTTTTCATTTTCAAGATATTAGTTATTCTGTTTTGGAAAAACGAATAATCGCTAATTATAAACTCTTGTCTAAGCGAACTTACTATTTGAAAATTGTCAACTTTGTGTAACACATTTTGAGTTACTTATTTCATATAATTTTTATTTTGGCGTAAAATGGGCGTCATTCTAACTCATGTTTGTAAATTTCACGCGATTCTAGATACTTGGAAACGCTTTGTTGCAAAGGAATGAATGATTTTATGCCAAATCTGGCAACCATTCTGTTTACTTTTTTCAGTTTTTATTAATATCTTCTAAAATAATTCGATTTTCGAAATTTAACTTATCTCATCAGGTTCCTCGGAATTTTTCGAATCTGTAGACACCTTAGTTGAAACTTAAATCCCCACGGTTTAGGAGGAAATAGGCCAACAAGCTTTGACAGCGCCAGCGGCCTTTACTTTTTTTTAGAATAGAGAGATACCCAAATTAAATTTCAAGCTGTTCTGGAAACTCGCGGAATCTTTTCGCAATCGAAAGATTTCGTTTTGTGTACACAGCTATTCTCGTGTCCATGCAAACGATTTATTTGTGAAAAAAAAAAATGATAATAAACTGTGTAATCTGGAAAATCTCTTTTAAACGAATTTGAATCCCAATTGTATGACGTCATATTCACTTGAAAAGGGTAATTTTGTCACGCAAATGATTTACTTTTATGACTCTCGGAAATAAAATGGTGCTGAAAATAGCGAAAAATCGCTTAAAAAGGAGGGAACGGGTAGATTTTCAGATTTTTAAAGAAGCGCAGATTGTTTTCTATATTTTTATAGATGATCATGAAAATTTTCAAGCGGATCGTGCAAACGGTGAAGAAGTTATTAGGCTTTTTGTTTTAACTTTGTAAATTTCACGCGATTCTAGATACTTGGAAACGCTTTGTTGCAAAGGAATGAATGATTTTATGCCAAATCTGGCAACCATTCGGTTTATTTTTTCAGTTTTTTATTAATATCTTCTAAAATAATTCGATTTTCGAAATTTAAATCAGCTTAGCAGGTTCCTCGGAATTTTTCGAATCTGTGGGTACCTTAGTCGAAACTCAAATCCCTACGGTTTAGGAGGAGATAGGTCCAGAAGCTTTGACAGCGCCAGCGGCGGCGACAGCCGCCTTTACTTTTTTTTAGAATAGGGAGAAATAATTTAAAAACAGCTTTTTCAACAAAATATTTTTCTTTTTTAACTAAGACACAATTTTCCATTTTTAAAAGATTTTCATTTTGATTTCTTAACCATTAGTGTGTGTGTGTGTATCTGGGGGGGGGGGAGGGGAGCTGGGGCTTAAGCCCCTATAGCAGTCTCCGTGGGTGCGCCTATGTTCTGAGACATCGCCCTCTAAAAGTAACCGAACATCCTCCCAAATGTTCAAAAAATTATTTGGTATAATAAATTCAATATTTGAAAACAAAAAGCGTACTTATTGACACCTTAAAAGAGTGACTAAACTAAAAGAAAGCTTGCGGCGGGAGCTGGTTTCGATCCCGGTAAATCTGCGTGGTAAATTGCGGCGTTTTCCAACCGAGCAAAATGTACCCGCTTACCCGGCCTTCAACTGCTCAGGTGGTGGTGATCTCGTGTTGCCGCAGAACACCGGAGCCCCCGGGAAGGGAGGGGAAGAGTAGACAACTACAAGGCGAGCCTGGGTACTGAACACGTGGAGGTGTTGTGACGTCACAAGAGAGGATGGACTTTTCTCCGTTAAAAGCATTAGAATCATACGGAAAAGTAGAAGAAACTAAGATGTTTTGTGCCTTTTTTGGATATTAATGGTAAGTCAGCAATCTCTATTCTTAATACGACATACTTGATAATAGTTATTAAGCTATAGAGTACATAAAAATATAAAATTGCCGTATTTTGCGTTAGTTTTATTGATTTCTGTTCTTTTGTTCTAGCAATCACTATGCTTCCGTTTGCTGCGTCCCGGGCTGTAAGTAAAGCTAATTACAAAAGAGGAGAAAATGTAAATGTTTTCACTTTTCCCAAAAAACGAAGAAAAGCGGGCCGAATGGACTAAAAATATTCCAAGAAAAAATTGGTCCCCAGGAAAAAATACGTATGTTTGTATTGAGCATTTCCGAGATGAAGATCTTTTAAAAGACGATGCTATTTTAAAATCAGATGGGGCACTTTTAACTGTAAAAAGAAAGCATTATAAATTAGAACCGAATGCTATCCCGTGCATTTTTTCGAGCTTACCAGCCTATATATCCGATATTACCAAAAAACAAGAAATAGCTGATCCTACTAAAAGAAGAGAAAACGTTTAGGAAAAAGATATTGAGGAAACCGAAAAAAATAATGCAAAGGAAAATATAAATTCTTTTGAAATTAAGAAATGTATCAAGAGTTTCATTACAATTCTATGTTAAGAAAATTTCACCATTAATTATAAATTAAACGCAGATCCCCTTCCACTGCACATACCAAGTAGCTTAAGGTTCAATGCGGATCTCATGGTTGATTTATTTATTTTAAAAAAAAAGAGAGAGAGAGAGAGAGAGATCTATTTGCTGGATACTTAGAAAAACAAAAATATAGAAGGTATTTATTAAAGAAATATTTCCAACTAAACGGGTTACCGGAATTTGTTGAAAATTCTGAAATTAAGTATGAACACAGATTTGGAAATTAACTCAAAAAAGAAAATGTATTACTGCAATGCTAACAACAATAACAAAAAAGTATATGTATTACTGCAATATATTTTACATGAAAACCCCTGAGAGCATTTAGGCAGTTTTACATATTCAAGAGTTATACTCACTAATTTTTAAAAATATTTAATTATGTATATTTCAAATGTCTCAATGTGATATTTGAAAGTCTTATCTAGAAAAAACTAAAGCAAACACTTATAGTGCTTTCATGAAAAACTTTATAGTATTTGTAAGGTTTGGGTAATAAAAGCTTTTACTTTTTATTTTCTTGCTTTTTGTGCTTTAATTGCTTCTAATAAAATTTGGCATTAGAAGTCTGTATAACATAATTATATATAGTATGTATTGTTAGAAAATACATACTATATATAATTACATATAATACATATTATATATAGTATGTATTGTTTTTAAAATATTAATTGTGGAAATTTTTGATTATATTCCTCGTGCTACTAGTGTTTATTGACATTATTGATCAGATTTCTTCCATAGAATTCAATACAAACTCTTTGAAATCCCATCCTCTCTTGTGACGTCACGAAATGGCTTGAGATGACTATTTATGAATCTGGATATTTTTAACATCAATTCTTTCAAAAAGCTTATTAAAACGAAGCAAAACTAAATAATGTATTTCAGTTTTTAAGTAAAATTAATAAAAATTATTATTTTTACTTAAAAATATATTTACTTTTACTTACTTAAAAATATGACTTTACGCTTATACAACGTATAAATTTAATCCATATACATATTATTTTAGATAAATGATAACATTGAGTAACCATTATATTATTTAGAATGTATTTGCTAGCCCGAAATGCAAAACATACTGCATACAATGCTGAAACTGCTTTAAATTCAGTACCAATTTATTTCATTAATTTCTGACAAAAAATATTGTTGATTCACTATTATTTAAGAACAAAGTGTTGTAAAACGAAAATGCTATTTCAATGCGTCATAAAAAATTAAGCTACTCGTATTTATTGGCATTATTAATTCCATTTCCTCCATTGAACTCAATGCAAACTGTTCCAAATCCCATCCTTTCTTGTGACGTCACGAAAACCAGTACCCAGACCCCCTCTTGCTTTCTCCTCTCTTTTTCTTCAGTCGCGGCGACCCCGAGAACACCCCCCTCGCCTCATAGAGAGTCAGTCGGAGACTGATGAACGATACTCCGAGCGTTATGGAATGTGCCACATATTGTGGACTTAGAGAGGTGTCTGCTATGTGTTGTGGACTTTGAGAGATTGCTGCCCGTGCCTGCGTGCTCATTGTCCGGGTCATCAGTGAAGGGAGAACGTGTGTGGCGGGGGCTGCAATGGTTCCCGTAAAATCCGCGTAGTAAATTGCGGCGCTTTCCAACCGAGCAAGAGGTGACCACTTGCTCGGCCTTCAGTTACCGAAGTGTAGCGTGCACGGAGGCGATCTCGCGCCGAGGTAAAATCACGCAGTTGAAAACATATAATACTTCAAGAAAAACACAAAACGTCATATTTTACTATGGTCATACATTACTATGGATAGAATCTTTTTCCCAAAATATATATATATAACCCAGCCAGCCACGAAACATCGAATTAACGTCGCCGTCGACGTAGTTTCGACGTAATCATCGACGTTAAAAATCCTTGGATATGTCCACCTGTTTGCCCGTCGAGCGCTGAACTTCTCGACGGCGTATTACCCGCGAGGGGTGACCGTGAGAGATAACAATCTCGCTTAACTACGGCGTAAGAATGGAAAAGGGTGACCGCCAGGAAGAGAAAATCCCCGATATTGGTCGAACACTCGTCGCTATAACGGCGAAGGGAGACAGATTCTCGGAATTCGTTTATAAAATTCAGCTCATAGTGGTTGATTTTACGTTATACCTTGTCGAATCGCTCCAACAGGACAGAGAAAACCGGCTTATATTCGTCTAATAGAAGTCGTTCTTTAAAGACTTCGCAGAATTTGTCGAATTCTGCCCATTTATAAACGTAGTAATTATGGCGCAATTCCAGACATTCAGAGAATAGACAAATACCATTTACATACGTCGTGAAGGAATGGAAATTCAAACTGTTCTGATCTTGTGAACTTTGGCCGTTTAAAAAGGAAACATTTTATATTTCTATATAATACATTTTAATATTAGTTAGTTAGCTAATAAAAAGTTATTTTTAATTAAATGTGCAAAAATTACAAGTTTTAAATTAACTTCTAGTCGTTTAGATGAAGTTGTAAAATATACATTCATAAAAATTTGAACACAGAGAAAATACATTAAAGAAAAATATAATCTTGATTTTTTGAATTTAATTGATCAGTAACTTGCATAAATAGCTTATGTCTCTATTTTACATTTTAAAGGGTTTACTTTTTCCCCCCGGTACATTTTATGAATTGTTTTTACTGTAGGTATATTTAATAAAAGGCGGGGGTGGGTACGCTGTTTAATTCAATGTTATAAACAATCCAAATATCTTCATATATTGGTGAAAGATGGTGAAAAAGTAACTTAAAAATTAAATAAAATATTAGTAAATTTAGTTAAGTAAGGAATACAGTTTAAAATGCAATTTTACTAACAGTAAATATAATTTACTTATTTTATATAAAAAAGATTACTTTTTAACCAATATATGAAAATATTTAGATAGTTTATAAGAGTAGATTAAATAATTTTTTGCACCCTTTTATTAAAAATACCTAATACAGCCAAAACGATTAATAAAATGTACCGGGGGAAAAAATGGAAACCCTCTAAAATGTAAATTAGTGACATAAGTTGTTCGTGCGAGTTACTTATCTGTTAAATTAAAAATCAAGATTATATTTTAACTTTAATATATTTTTGTATATGTTCAAACTTTTATGAATATAAATTTTATAACTTTATCTAAACGATTAGAAGTTAATTTAAAACTTGTTATTTCTAATCATTTAATTCAAAATTGCTTTTCATTAGCTAACAACTAGTAGTATAATGTATTATATTTAGAAATATAGAGTGTTTCCTTTTAAACGGCATGTGCACCCGACAAGAAGTTTGAATTTCCATGCTTTCACGACGTATGTAAATGGTGTGTGACTGACATATTCTCTAAATGTCTGGAATTCCGGCATAATTACTACGTTTATAAACTGTCAGGATTCGACGAAATCGTCAAGGAACCACTTCTATTAGACGAATAAGCCTGCTTTTTTATCTCAATAGTTCATTATAGTTTTCCTGTAATAAAATATGAAGAAGTTTTCTATCTACAAATCCCCCCCCCCTCTCACCCTCCCACGAGAAAAATTTTGTCTACTTCATTACACAAACAGTTTTTTATTTATCTCTCTTAATTCTTTGATTTGTTCAATTTCACTACTCCAAATAGGTTTAAATTACATACTAAATGCACACATATTAGTATACAATTGAAAAAGAAAAAAAAAACTTTGCTTAAAGTGCTTTAATCTGTTTCATTGTAAGTTATGCCATAATGCAATAATAAGTTGACTTTTGTTATAGTAAGTTTACATTAAGTAAATTTGTGCTTATAATGAGAAAAAATATTTCATATGCTTAAGGTAAACAGTTGATTTTATGCCAATTGTACCTTTATATTTCACTCTATAATACAAATAAGAAGACTTATAATTAGCAATTAAAAAGAAAATGAATAAAAGAAACAAAGCACATAATTATTAGTTAAATAATTACTTAACTCACCTCTAAAATTTTGATGGCTGGAATTAAAATTTGTAGCTACCCCGATAAACTTTAATAACATCACCGGCCAACACAATTTAAAGAGAGCCAGACAAACTTATTAATATGCCAAGCTAACGATAAATCGTGTTAGCATTGAACTTGAAAAATATTCCCTTTTATAGTTAAAACTATGGAAATTTTACTGTTCTGTGTAGCGGAGCTCAGCCATTGACGACACGCTGAAGCGAGTTCTGCCCTTGCATAAAAAACTGCGAAGTACGAGCCACGCGAACCATGAACGAATACACACTCAAAAAAGAAAAAAAAAGCATCTGTTTTCTGAGAAAACGGTTGGTGTGGACATGTCAAAGGTCGTGAGAAAGGACCATGTAAATTCTGTCTCCCCTGCACTGTTTATTCGACGTTCAACTGACTATTAACTAAGCTGAAAAATTTTCTCGATGCTCCTTCGCGTGTTTCTTCCTGGCTGGCTGGGGGGGGGGGGTCTCTTTAGACCGCCAAAGCCATAAGCGGAAAATCGGCGATGTATTGACGGATCATAGACCTCCTGAGGGCGACCAACATTAACAGTCGAAGATAGCCGCCTCCCTGACCAAAATCGAACGGCTCTTTAAGACGTCGACAACACAATGTATGTTTGATCTCTTTTAAACGCTATTTTTTGCTGTAATTTTTCCTCGACCTATTTTCGACATTTCGACATCGGGAATACGTAATTTAAACGTGTGTGCGCTTGCTGGGTATATATATATATATATATATATATAATATATAGAAAATTAAATAGAAAACACCCCCCAAGCCAGTCATTGTTAATACAACAAAAAATTGCAAAAAAATGTAAAATGCATTGTCCTCTTCAGAGGGGGAAATGCACAATAGTACACCATAGGTTTCGAACTCACAGCCTGAGATTTTGCCAAGGTATTGTATTGTATTCAAGACTGTAGTTTGGAAAGATTGATTGAAAAGTATTAAAACAGTTTAAATATATTTGTAAAAGTGTACAATATTAACTGTAACAGGCAAATCTCAGAGGTGTGACTCCCCCTTACCTATGGGAAAGAAAAGAAAAAAGTTCTTTATTACTTACACATACATAAATTTGAATAACAAATAATGCCAATGTGCATCAAAACTAAAGAAACAAGTTAAACTTTTGTTCCAAAATCCTGTAATTCGTTATCCGTTGCCCGTCCAATCCACGTGCAGAAGATCTGTTGCCATTCATCAACTAAAAGCACGTCCCCGAGGTTCTAGTCTGTATTAAAAGCACTCCGTGGGCTTTAGTGCAATTGTGTCATTCGTCAAGAGATTTCTACTACGTATAAACAAGTGAAAATGTAAAGGAAGGATTAAAACCAGGGATTCAGGCTATTATTAAAACTTTTTAAATAACTATTAATGAACTCTAGTGGAAAATTATTTGTATAAAACAATTTGGCTGCTAATAAATATATATTATAATTTAAAAGATGTTTATTATTGCATAATCGAAAGTATCTGATAAGCTGGTTGATTAAAATATTAGCAAAAACTTTTTTGTGAATATTTGATGATCAGTGAGGCAAGGATGTAGCTTCAAAATTGAAATATCTTCTTTTATCAAAAATGTTTATTAGTAAAGTATTATTAAATAAATTTAAATCTAGATCTAAAAAGGTAACTGAATTAGAATTAGAGTAAGCTGGCTTGAGGTTAAGTGTGCTGGGATAAATTAAATGTTTTATGTCATTGAAGTTAAAACATTTAATTTATCCCAGCACACTTAACCTCAAGCCAGCTTACTCTAATTCTAATTCAGTTACCTTTTTAGATCTAGATTTAAATTTATTTAATAATACTTTACTAATAAACATTTTTGATAAAAGAAGAAATTTCAATTTTGAAGCTACATCCTTGCCTCACTGGTCATCAAATATTCACAAAAAAGTTTTTGCTAATATTTTAATCAACCAGCTTATCAGATACTTTCGATTATGCAATAATAAACATCTTTTAAATTATAATATATATTTATTAGCAGCCAAATTGTTTTATACAAATAATTTTCCACTAGAGTTCATTAATAGTTATTTAAAAAGTTTTAATAATAGCCTGAATCCCTGGTTTTAATCCTTCCTTTACATTTTCACTTGTTTATACGTAGTAGAAATCTCTTGACGAATGACACAATTGCACTAAAGCCCACGGAGTGCTCTTAATACAGACTAGAACCTCGGGGACGTGCTTTTAGTTGATGAATGGCAACAGATCTTCTGCACGTGGATTGGACGGGCAACGGATAACGAATTACAGGATTTTGGAACAAAAGTTTAACTTGTTTCTTTAGTTTTGATGCACATTGGCATTATTTGTTATTCGAATTTATGTATGTGTAAGTAATAAAGAACTTTTTTCTTGTCTTTCCCATAGGTAAGGGGGAGTCACACCTCTGAGATTTGCCTGTTACAGTTAATATTGTACACTTTTACAAATATATTGAAACTGTTTTAATACTTTTCAATCAATCTTTCCAAACTACAGTCTTGAATACAATACAATACCTTGGCAAAATCTCAGGCTGTGAGTTCGAAACCTATGGTGTACTATTGTGCATTTCCCCCTCTGAAGAGGACAATGCATTTTACATTTTTTTGTAATTTTTTGTTGTATTAACAATGACTGGCTTGGGGGGTGTTTTCTATTTAATTTTCTATATATTATTAAACGCATGTTTTCTTTTATGCTGCTTTTTTAAGCGCTGGATAGCATGTGAAGCAACTATAATTTTGTTGTAATTTTAAGTAAAGTGTAACTATATATATATGTATATATATATATATATATATATATATATAAGGCAAATATCCCACACAGTTTAGTTTTGTAAACATAAAAATTGAAATTATTTGTTAGAAATACATAATATAATAATTTAGCAAGATTAGGCAAGATTTTTGATCAGACAAGCTTCTTCTGGTGAAATCGTGATTCGGTGAGGTTCACAGGTAGGATATGAATTGGCGCTCAAATTTAATAATAAAAGCATTAATTTTCCTCCAACTGATAATACAGCAGCTTACGAAATAACAACGATTCATTTAGGTAGAAAATTGAAGAGTTTAACTAAAAATGTTTATTAATTTTTGACGAAGCTGCAGCTTACAAAGGCTTTATTGTTATTAACCGTATATATAACAAAACAGCTGATGTATGTGAATGCTGTATAACTGTCAGCTGTGACTGTGCAAAATCAAGTTAACTATCTTCTATTCGGCTAAGGTTTGTTTACTTGCTACAGAAAGAAGGAAACTTAATCATTGGAAAGTAGATCACATGACATCGCTGATAAATCTACATCTGATCTGACACCCCCCCTCTCCCTCCCCGCCACCGTGCTCACATCCAAATGTAAGTTCTGCGCATTTTCTTTTCTATGGAGATCCTACCTGTCTTCTCTTTACTTCTCTCATTTCCCGGCCTTCCTGCCTCTGTGTAGGTTGCCATTCTTGCAGCTGATGAAGGATGGACTTTGTATAAGACTAAACATACGTCTTTCTCATTTTTGATTTATGAGTGTTTCCAACAAAGAATTTCAATTTTTCCTAAGTGATTTTATCACCAAGACTGATAGAAACTTTTGAGAGTTCCCTGCGGAGTTGTGGCAGTGGATGTAGCTGAGTCTATTAAGGTGTCTTCTACCCTTTAAAAGTGACAAAAATCGAAAAAAGTGATTTCATGAATATGATCCTATATTTGCATGAATAATTTATTTACATACAAGAAATTTTGCACCTGCATGCAATGGCATTTTCTATTTACATTAATCAAAAGTCATTCAAAATTTTTCCAAGTTTATTAGTAAATTTAAAATACTTAGCTGATTAAAAGCAACTCTGTTTGTGGCTCACTGAGTGCAGCCTAACATACGTAAAAATCACTTTTCAGAATCAATGTTTTTTCGACATCTAATAATGCATAATAAAATGACCTATTTTTATAACCTACGAGATTCAACTTTTTAATTTACAAATAATTTAATTTGTTAATTAGTGAAAAAATTAATTAATTCACATTTTTCTGAAGTTAGGTATGCAACATCTGCATAGTAATAGGTCATTTTAACGGCGCATTATCAGAGTGTATGCAAAAAAAAATGTAGAGACTGCAAAATGATTTTCGTGTGTACTAGGCTGCGCGCAGAGAACCTAATATGAAAAATCTGATGTGTCCAACACATGACTTCCTTGCACGTCCATTAGATCAAAAATATTTTCGACGCACTTCCTCTAAATTTATTTGTTTGAAAGAGATAAAATATCAATAATAGTAAGGTTTAGCAATTTCTAGCCAAATATTTCGATATCGCCAAGCTGAGTTCAATTTGAAAGATTTCCTTCTGACACTTTATTTGGCGATATTTCACCAAAAGCCGACAAACTTGAGATAGTCAGCGAGATTTTGGGGATAGCCAAAGTAGTCAGTGAGCACAGACCTTCAATGAATTGAATGCTTCTATACACCTCAATGTATTCAAAGTCATTTGGCTCACCATGTAAATAAATTCTCAGTCGATTGCTGTCAAAAAAGATATTGAAAACAGTTAGATATTACCAATAGTTCTAAATACAAAGTTAAAAAATCTGATGTGTCCAACACATGACTTCCTTGCACGTCCATTAGATCAAAAATATTTTCGACGCACTTCCTCTAAATTTATTTGTTTGAAAGAGATAAAATATCAATAATAGTAAGGTTTAGCGATTTCTAGCCAAATATTTCGATATCGCCAAGCTGAGTTCAATTTGAAAGATTTCCTTCTGACACTTTATTTGGCGATATTTCACCAAAAGCCGACAAACTTGAGATGGTCAGCGAGATTTTGGGGATAGCCAAAGTAGTCATTGACCACAGACTTTCAATGAATTGAATGCATCTATACACCTCAATGTATTTAAAGTCATTTGGCTCACCATGTAAATAAATTCTCAATCGATTGCTGTCAAAAAAGATATTGAAAACAGTTAGATATTACAATAGTTCTAAATACAAAGTTAAAAAATCTACGGGTTAAAGTTTTAGAGTTATACAAAATAGGAAATAATTTTTGGCGCCAAATTTGGCGATATTTCGGCGAAACTCGTCAATGTCGACGACATTTGGCGAGATTTTAAGCATAAACCAAACAATGACAGATTATCGCCAAATTTGGCGATATTTCGCCAAAACTCGCCAAGAACGATGACAAATGGCGATACTTTGGGCATGGACGAAATGACTGACTATCGCCAAATTTGGCGATATTTCGCCAAAACTCGCCAAGGTCGAGGACAGACGGCGAGATTTTGGGCATGTACCAAACAATGACTGTCTACAGTTGTGTTATAATGAAGATGTCCATAGACATTAAGGTACTGAAATTCTTTTCGGTGGTCCTGTAAATATACTCTCCAGTAGATTGGAACCAAAAATCGAGATGCACAACTAGATGTTACAACATTCTTATATATGAAATTTCATAATAGTTTTTGAGATTTGAGAGTTAAATATGCACACACGTACACCAAAAGTCGCCAAGCTTGGCGACTTTTGGCATAGTTCTTGAGGGAGGCACGTGACCGTGGTCGGACCATTACCTAACTTATGTGGTAGGACGGTATTGTGCTTGAAATGGATGAATGCCCCTAAAATTGCTATTGACCGTAATGTATTGGAAATCTTTTGAGTGTTCCTGTAGCAGAACTATAAATGATAAAGGCACTTTTTTTAATAGAGAAATTCATTTTCTAACTCTTTACAGCATATATCACTTCTGAGTCGTTTGAAATAGCCCAATACCTCTAAAAAACGCTTTGATGAATTTCGGCCCATAGAGCGTAATGTATTTCGAATTTTTGGGCGGTCCTGTAGATAAACTATTCAGTCGAATGGAACCGAAAGGGGAGGTGCACAACTAGATGTTACAACAATCTTAAATATAAAGTTTCAACATTCAACGCCTAACAGTTTTTGAGATATGCCAGTTTAATGAATTTCGGCCCATTGAGTGTAATGTATTTCGAATGTTTTGGGCAGTCCTGTAGATAAACTATCCAGTCGAATGGAACCAAAAGGGGAGGTGCACAACTAGATGTTACAACTATCCAAAATATGAAGTTTCGACATTCTACGCCTAATAGCTTTTGAGTTAGGCGAGTTTAATGAATTTCGGCCCATAGAGCGTAATGTATTTCGAATCTTTTGGGCGGTCCTGTACATAAACTATCCATTCGATTGCCACCAAAAGGGGAGGTGCACAACTAGATGTTACAACTATCCAAAATATGAAGTTTCGACATTCTACGCCTAATAGCTTTTGAGTTAGGCGAGTTTAATGAATTTTGGCCCATAGAGCGTAATGTATTTCGAATCTTTTGGGCGGTCCTGTACATAAACTATCCATTCGATTGCCACCAAAAGGGGAGGTGCACAACTAGATCATAGAACAATCCTAAGTATCAAATCTCAACATTCTACGACCAATAGTTTTTGAGATATGCGAGTTACATACATACGTACGTACGTACGTACAGACGGCATGGAAAAACTGGCCACAGTAGACTCGGCACTGGTCAAAATGAGTTGCAGACGCGTTAATATGATCGTGCATGCTAGCCTACGATGAGATGCATCGAAAAAATTTTTAAAATTCAATTTAGAGGTAGTCAAAATCGGTTTTTATGTCGAAATTTGGCCCCCAAAATTTTTCGGGATCACATTACTTCCTTATACTACGTACAAGGAAGTAAAAATAGTTGATTTTAATTAGTTTAAAAAATCTGATGTGTCCAACACATGACTTCCTTGCACGTCTATTAGATCAAAAATATTTTCGACGCACTTCCTCTAAACTTATTTCTTTGAAAGAGATAAAATATCAATAATAGTAAGATTTAGCGATTTCTAGCCAAATATTTCGATATCGCCAAGCTGAGTTCAATTTGAAAGATTTCCTTCTAACACTTTATTTGGCGATATTTTACCAAAAGCCGACAAACTTGAGATAGTCTGCGAGATTTTGGGGATAGCCAAACTACTTTGGCTATCCCCAAAATCTCGCCACCATTGTACCGTATCATTGACCGTATCATTGACCACAGACTTTCAATGAATTGAATGCATTCATACACCTTAATGTATTTAAAGTCATTTGGCAAACCCTGTAAATAAATTCTCAGTCGATTGCTGTCAAAAAAGATATTGAAAACAGTTAGATATTACAATAGTTCTAAATACAAAAGTTCAAAATTCTACGGGTTAAAGTTTTACAGTTATACAAAATACGAAATAATTTTTGGCGCCAAATTTGGCGATATTTCGGCGAAACTCGTCAATTTCGACGACATTTGGCGAGATTTTAAGCATGAACCAAACAATGACAGATTATCGCCAAATATGGCGATATTTCGCCAAAACTCGCCAACTACGATGACAAATGGTGATACTTTGGGCATGGACCAAATAACTGAATATCGCCAAATTTGGCGATATTTCGCCAAAACTCGCCAAGGCCGAGGACAGACGGCGAGATTTTGGGCATGAACCAAACAATGACCGTCTACAGTTGTATTATATTGAAGATGTCCATAGACATTAAAGTACTGAAATTCTTTTCGGTGGTTCTGTAAATAAACTCTCCAGTAGATTGGAACCAAAAATCGAGATGCACAACTAGATGATACAACAATCTTATATATGAAATTTCATAATATTTTTTGAGATTTGAGAGTTAAATATGCACACACGTACACCAAAAGTCGCCAAGCTTGGCGACTTTTGGATAGTTCTTGAGGGAGTCACGTGACCGTAGTCGGACCATTACCTAACTTATGTGGTAGGACGGCATTGTGCTTGAAATGGATGAATGCCCCTAAAATTGCCATTGACCGTAATGTATTGGAAATCTTTTGAGTGTTCCTGTAGCTGAACTATAAATTATAAAGACACTTTTTTTAATGGAGAAATTCATTTTCTAACTCTTTACAGCAAATATCACTTCTGAGTCGTTTGAAATAGCCCAATACCTCTAAAAAACGCTTTGATGAATTTCGGCCCATAGAGCGTAATGTATTTCGAATCTTTTGGGTAGTTCTGTAGATAAACTATCCAGTCGAATGGAACCGAAAGGGGAGGTGCACAACTAGATGTTACAACGTTCCTAAATATAAAGTTTCAACATTCTACGCCTAATAGTTTTTGAGATATGCGAGTTTAATGAATTTCGGCCCATTGAGCGTAATGTATTTCGAATGTTTTGGGCAGTCCTGTAGATAAACTATCCAGTCGAATGGAACCAAAAGGGGAGGTGCACAACTAGATGTTACAAATATCCAAAATATGAAGTTTGGACGTTCTACGCCTAATTGCTTTTGAGTTAGGCGAGTTTAATGAATATCGGCCCATAGAGCGTAATGTATTTCGAATCTTTTGGGCGGTCCTGTACATAAACTATCCATTCGATTATCACCAAAAGGGGAGGTGCACAACTAGATCATAGAACAATCCTAAATATCAAATCTCAACATTCTACGACCAATAGTTTTTGAGATATGCGAGTTACATACATACGTACGTACGTACAGACGGCATGGAAAAACTGGCCACAATAAACTCGCCGCTGGTCAAAATGAGTTGCAGACGCATTAATATGATCGTGCATGATAGCCTACGATGAGATGCATCGAAAAAATTTTTAAAATTCAATTTAGAGGTAGTCAAAATCGGTTTTTTTGTCGAAATTTGGCCCCCAAAATTTTTCGGGATCACATTACTTCCTTATACTACGTACAAGGAAGTAATTAATTCTGTGTAATTAACTTAGAAAACTTTTGAAGACATTAATGTAAACAGAAAAGGCCATTATATCTATATAAATAAAATTAGACTTTTGTCTGTACATTTCTTCGAATTCAAAAATTTTGCGATTTCTATCCCTTTCAAGCACCCGGGAATCCGATGCGACCCTCAAAAAAAAGTTTGTCTGTCTGTCATTCTGTCGTTCTGTCCTGTCGTTCTGTCATTCTGACATTCTGTCCGTGACGCTTTTTTTGTTCAAGCATCACATAAAAACGACTGAAGCGAATGATATGAAATTGAGTGTCATGATAGATGGTCACTCAACTTAAAACATAGGCCTCGAATTTTTAAAAAATCTTGATTGGATTTTGAGATTTTGCGAAAATCCTTTCAAACTGCGTAAATTTGTGTTCAAGCAACACGTAAAAACGACTGAAGCGAATGATATGAAATTGGGTGTCATGATAGGTGGTCACTCAACTTAAAACAGGGGCGTCGAATTTTTAAAAAATCTTGATTGGATTTTGAGATTATGCGAAAATCCTTTCAAACTGCGTAAATTTGTGTTCAAGCATCACGTAAAAGCGGCTGAAATGAAATTGGGTGTCATGATAGGTGGTCACTCAACTTAAAACTTAGGCGTCCAACTTTTAAAAAAATCTTGATTGGATTTTGAGAATTTGCGAAAATCCTTTCAAACTGCATAAATTTGTGTTCAAGCATTACGTAAAAACGACTGAAGCGAATGATATGAAATTGGGTGTCATGATAGGTGGTCACTCAACTTAAAACATAGACGTCGAATTAAAAAAAAATCTTGATTAGATTTTGAGATTTTGCGAAAATTATTTCAAACTGCGTAAATTTGTGTTCACATCACGTAATAACTGCAAAGGTGAAAAAAATGATATTTGGTGAAATGATAGGTGGTCACTCACCTTAAACTATAAGCATCTAATTTTAAAAAATCGATTAGATTTCGAGATTTTGAGAAAATCGTTTAAAACTGAGTGAATCTTTCTTCTCGCATTACGTAATAACGACTAAAGTGAATGATATGAAATTTGGTCACATGATAGATGGTTGCTCAACATAAACTATAGGTGTCCAATTTTTTAAACATTTTTATTAGATTTTGAGATTTTGTGAAAATTCTCTCAAAATACGTTTATATTTCTTCAAACATCACGTAATAACGACTAATACGAATGATACGAAATTTGGTGATATGATAGGTAGTTGCTAATCTTAATTTATAGGCGTTGAGAATTTTTAAAATATTTTGATTACATTTTGAGATTTTGCGAAAATCGTTTTAAAATGCTGAAATTTTGTTTCAGCATCACGAAATAAAGACTGCAAGGAATGAAACGAAATTGGGTGACGTGATAGGTTGTCACTCAACTTAAATTCTAGGCTTCAAATTATTCAAAAATGTTGATTAGATTTTGAGATTTTGCGAAAATTATTTCAATATGCGTCAATATTCGTTCGCGCACCCCATAATGACCACCAAAGCGAATGAAATGATATTACTTAGTTACTCTCTAACCTGTAATATTTTAACAATACTTAAAAATTATAACTTCGCTTTCTTTACTTTGGCAACATACTACATCCATTCTGTGTACTCCTACAATGCTGACGAAAGTTCTTGCTTTTTGGAAATTTGCATTCACTAACCCGTCAAGGACGGGTAACTTTCACAGCCTAGTCTATATATAATATATAAATTAGACTTTTGTCTGTACATTTCTTGGAATTCAAAAATTTTGCGATTTCTATCCGTTTCAAGCACCCGGGAATCCGATGCCACCCTCAAAAAAAGTTTGTCTGTCTGTCATTCTGTCATTCTGTCCGTGACGCTTTTTTTGTTTAAGAATCACGTAAAAACGACTGAAACGAATGATATGAAATTTGGTGTCATGATAGGTGGTCACTCAACTTAAAACATAGACGTCGAATTTTTAAAAAATCTTGATTAGATTTTCAGATTTTGCGAAAATCGTTTTAAACTGCGTAAATTTGTGTTCAAGCATCACGCAAAAACGACTGAAGCGAATGATATGAAATTGGGTGTCATGATAGGTGGTCACTCAACTTAAAACATGGGCGTCCAATTTTTAAAAAATCTTGATTAGATTTTCAGATTTTGCGAAAATCGTTTCAAATTGCGTAAATTTGTGTTCAAGCATCACGCAAAAACGACTGAAGCGAATGATATGAAATTGGGTGTCATGATAGGTGGTCACTCATCTTAAAACATAGGCGTCCAATTTTTAAAAAATTCTGATTGGATTTTGAGATTTTGCGAAAATCCTTTCAAACTGCGTAAATTTGTGTTCAAGCATCACGTAAAAACGACTGAAGCGAATGATATGAAATTGAGTGACATCATAGGTGGTCACTCAACTTAAAATATAGGCGTCGAATTAAAAAAAAATCTTGATTAGATTTTGAAATTTTGCGAAAATCATTTCAAACTGCGTAAATTTGTGTTCGCACATCACGTAATAACTGCAAAGGTGAAATAATGATATTTGGTGAAATGATAGGTGGTCAATCACCTTAAACTAAGCATCTAATTAAAAAAAATCCACCAGATTTCGAGATTTTGTGAAAATCGTTTAAAACTCAGTGAATCTTTGTTCCCGTATTATGTAATAACGACTAAAGCGAATGATATGAAATTTGGTCACAGGATAGATGGTTGCTCAACATAAACTATAGGAGTCCAATTTTTTAAACATTTTTATTAGATTTTGAGATTTTGTGAAAATTCTCTCAAAATACGTTTATATTTCTTCAAACATCACGTAATAACGACTAATACGAATGATACGAAATTGAGTGATATGATAGGTAGTTGGTAATCTTAATTTATAGGCGTTGAATTTTAAAAATATTTTGCTTACATTTTGAGATTTTTCGAAAATCGTTTTAAAATGCTGAAAATTTGTTCCGGCATCACGAAATAAAGACTGCAGGGAATGAAACGAATTTGGGTGACATGATACGTTGTCACTCAACTTAAATTCTAGGCTTCAAATTTTTCAAAAATGTTGATTAAATTTTGAGATTTTGCGAAAATTATTTCAATATGCGTAAATATTCGTTCGCGCATCACATAATTACGACTAAAGCGAATGAAATGATATTACTTAGTTACTCTCTAACCCGTAATATTTTAACAATACATGAAAATTATAACTTCGCTTTCTTTACTTTGGCAACATACTACATCCATTCTGTGTACTCCGACAATGCTGACGAAAGATCTTGATTTTTGGAAATTTTCATTCACTAACCCGTCGAGGACGGGTACTTCAGCTAGTAAATCTATATAAATAAAATTAGACTTTTGTCTGTACATTTCTTGGAATTCAAAAATTTTGCGATTTCTATCCGTTTCAAGCACCCGGGAATCCGATGCGACCCTCAAAAAAAAGTTTGTCTGTCTGTCATTCTGTCCGTGACACTTTTTTGTTTAAGCATCACGTAAAAACGACTGAAGCGAATGATATGAAATTTGGTTTCATGATAGGTGGTCACTCAACTTAAAACATAGGCGTTGAATTTTTAAAAAATCTTGATTGGATTTTGAGATTTTGCGAAAATCCTTTCAAACTGCATAAATTTGTGTTCAAGCATCACGTAAAAACGACTGAAGCGAATGATATGAAATTGGGTGTCATGATAGGAGATCACTCAACTTAAAACATACGCGTCGAATTAAAAAAAAAATCCTGATTAGATTTTCAAATTTTGCGAAAATCATTTCAAACTGCGTAAATTTGTGTTCGCACATCACGTAATAACTGCAAAGGTGAAAAAATGATATTTGGTGAAATAATAGGTGGTCACTCACCTTAAACTATAAGCATCTAATTAAAAAAAATCCATCAGATTTCGAGATTTTGTGAAAATCGTTTAAAACTCAGTGAATCTTTGTTCCCGTATTATGTAATAACGACTAAAGCGAATGATATGAAATTTGGTCACACGATAGATGGTTGCTCAACATAAACTATAGGAGTCCAATTTTTTAAACATTTTTATTAGGTTTTGAGATTTTGTGAAAATTCTCTCAAAATACGTTTATATTTCTTCAAACATCACGTAATAACGACTAATACGAATGATACGAAATTGAGTGATATGATAGGTAGTTGCTAATCTTAATTTATAGGCGTTGAATTTTAAAAATATTTTGCTTACATTTTGAGATTTTTCGAAAATCGTTTTAAAATGCTGAAAATTTGTTCCAGCATCACGAAATAAAGACTGCAGGGAATGAAACAAATTTGGGTGACATGATAGGTTGTCACTCAACTTAAATTCTAGGCTTCCAATTTTTCAAAAATGTTGATTAAATTTTGAGATTTTGCGAAAATCATTTCAATATGCGTAAATATTCGTTCGCGCATCATATAATTACGACTAAAGCGAATGAAATGATATTACTTAGTTACTCTCTAACCTGTAATATTTTAACAATACATGAAAATTATAACTTCGCTTTCTTTACTTTGGCAACATACTACATCCATTCTGTGTACTCCTACAATGCTGACGAAAGTTCTTGCTTTTTGGAAATTTTCATTCACTAACCCGTCGAGGACGGGTACTTCAGCTATCTATCTATTTAAATAAAATTAGATTTTTGTCTGTACATTTCTTGGAATTCAAAAATTTTGCGATTTCTATCCGTTTCAAGCACCCGGGAATTCGATGCGACCCTCAAAAAAAAGTTTGTCTGTCTGTCATTCTGTCATTCTGTCGTTCTGTCATTCTGTCATTCTGTCCATGACGCTTTTTTTGTTTAACCCATTTGTGCCTGGATATTTTTGCGACTTTCTTCGATTTTTACTGATAACAGAAATGATAGATACATTTCTGATGTCAACTTCTTGAACAAGAGATGATTTCTTTTAAAATCATTATGCATAAAAATCGAAATATCAACATCCTACTTGGTCATGTTAAAATATTTTGTAGAGTTGAGGTAATACTCGTGAATAAAGGCTAGGAAAAATAAATAACGTTTTCGACTAATAGCGAAAATGCCGTCCCAAAAAAGGGACACTAGGCATAAATGGGTTAAGCATCACGTATAAACGACTGAAGCGAATGATATGAAATTTGGTGTCATGATAGGTGGTCACTCAACTTAAAACATAGGCGTCGAATTTTAAAAAAATCTTGATTAGATTTTCAGATTTTGCGAAAATCGTTTCAAATTGCGTAAATTTGTGTTCAAGCATCACGCAAAAACGACTGTAGCGAATGATATGAAATAGGGTGTCATGATAGGTGGTCACTCAACTTAAAACATAGGCGTCGAATTTTTAAAAAATCTTGATTAGATTTTGTGAAAATCGTTTCAAACTGCGCAAATTTGTGTTCAAGCATCACGTAAAAACGACTGAAGCGAATGATATGAAATTAGGTGTCATGATGGGTGATCACTCAACTTAAATCATAGGCGTCGAATTTTTAAAAAATCTTGATTAGATTTTGATATTTTGCGAAAATCATCTCAAACTGCGTAAATTTGTGTTCGCACATCACGTAATAACTGCAAAGGTGAAAAAATGATATTTGGTGACATGATAGGTGGTCACTCACCTTAAACTATAAGCATCTAATTAAAAAAAATCGATCAGATTTCGAGATTTTGTGAAAATCGTTTAAAACTGAGTGAATCTTTGTTCCCGCATTACGTAATAACAACTAAAGTGAATGATATGAAATTTGGTCACACGATAGACGGTTGCTCAACGAAAACTATAGGAGTCCAATTTTTTGACCTGTAATATTTTAACCTGTAATATTTTAACAATACCTGTAATATTTTAACAATACATAAAAATCATAACTTCGCTTTCTTTACTTTGGCAACATACTACATCCATTTTGTGTACTCCTAGAATGCTGACGAAAGTTCTTGCTTTTTGGAAATTTGCATTCACTAACCCGTCGAGGACGGGTACTTCAGCTAGTTAATATATAAAGCTCTTACATGTAAATAAACTATTTTAGTAAATGTAGGATCATATACATAAAAGAACTTTTTGCAATTTTCACCATTTTTAAAGTGTACAAGGCCCCTTAACTGGAATTTCATTAAAACTAAGTTTCTTTTTGTCATTTCAGCTTCTTGCTGATTTGCACAAAGCCCTAATATAAAGACACATAAAATATATACAAACATTCAGGTATGAAGACCCGTTTATTTTTGGAAATTATATGTTACCAGTCTGAAATCTATTCATCTCTTAGCTGGAGATGAAACACTTATATGCGCACTTAACTGGTTATACGATAGTGAAAGCACTTAATTATACATTCGTTAAAGGAATGATCACTAGGCAATTTTCTTAGGGACAGATTTTCCCATCGATTGCAAAGGACAGTTGCTAAGGATTGCGAGTTTGCTGTTCGCAACTATTAGGTTGTAACGAAAGTTTCCCGCCACCGCAAACATCGTCAGCACACAGTTCGCGTTGGCGTATTTGCTCATATTTTGTCAAACGATTTTTGGCATTTGAAAGAAAGAGGCTTAGTTTATAACACTGTGTTGTGAAATCTGTAAAAAGTATAGTTATTAAGTATAAGGTGTCCCAAATGGAACTATCACTCTAGAGGATTAGAACCATCATTTACTTCCATTTGTGTTGCAAAAAGTCAGCTACATAATATCAACAAATTATGAGTACAGCTTTAAGTACTATTGTTGTATCATGTGACACTGAGCAGGTTTGGTACCGAAAGTTCAAAATCAGTTATCTAAGGAGTTAGAAGTTAGTTTTTCAGGCAGATATGGCGGAAAACTTTCGTTACAACCTGATATTTAGGAGAGCTAGACTAATTTCCTATCCGAAAGCAATCAGTCTTTCCACGTGAATACGCCAAAGAGTAAAAGTCTAGGAGGAAAAACAGGAAATTAGTGAGCTTTTATATTAAAGCGTAACAAAGACATTCTTAGCTCTTACTCAGGATGTACAAAGATGTGTAAAACTCGTGACAGAATCCTCAAGAAAAGTTTGTAGAGCTGAGTCTAGGAACGGTTTCATAAGAATGACTATGCTGTGAAAATGAACATTGTCTAACTTCAGTCGTAAATCAGATTTCAAAGCACCTTAAGCTAGGAATGAGTCAAAACGGCGATGTTCAATTGTATTTAGTATGATTTTCTTAGATTTATGATTCTTCGCATGAAAACTTAGTTTCATCAGTTAAAATAAATAAATAAATAAATAAACTGAAATAATCTGTTAAATAGAGATAATAGAGATCAAATAATTAGATTTTAAACTTGCATTTAGTGGAGAAAAGAAAAATTGTAACTTAGTATATTTTCCCCTTAAACTGTATCTACCATTGTATGTAAATTTTTATCAAAATCAAATTAAATTTGTAGGGAATGCGCGACCTGGAAATGTTGATGGATTTAAATAATGTTTGAGCATTGTGGTTCGAATAACCATTACCTTCGGAAACAGGCTAATCTGAAAATGTTAAAAATTACCGCAAAAAAAGGGATTTTTTTTTTCCTCCAAATTTCGGCAAACTTTAGAGCAGATGGGCGATCGGAAGATATAAATCGATTTTATTTAGTTTTTGACAACTTTTTAATCCCTCAAATTCGCAACTTTTTCGCTGTATTACGAGTTGGGGGGAAAAATCGTTTTTTTCGACCCACCCATATATATGTGTTCTCATGGATAAAACAAGGTATGCTTTTTTTACATATGTTGATAGCATTTTCTACACACGTGTAACACACTAGTAATTCACACATTTGAATAATAATAATGAAGTATCTTTGCTTGATTCGGGACCTGAAGCAGCTGCCTCATTTACCCTGCTTTAGTGATATGCATATATATATATTTATACATTTTTTTTTTTTTTTTACTGATATGTGTATATTACTTAACATTTACAAAGGGATTGTACAAAATATTTAGCACAACCGGACTAAGGCCTATGAAAAAATCATAAGGCCCCAACGAGATTACCTTGTCCAGTTTCACATAATGTCGATTGGCTAAGTGAATAAAAATATGCATCATAAAAGTGTACGCATAAAGCATCGGCTGTATAACTATCTTCGAGTTTTCCAGCTCATATTCATTCGAATTTCAACTGAGGAATGACTAACAATGCCAACAAGATTTTCAAGTGTACAAAGTCATTAATTATCAGTATTAATTTCTCAGACTTATACAAGTTGACAAATATTAAACTACTAATTTTAAAAGTTTGATTTTATATTTTTTTCTTTCATTTCTTCCGTGGAGCCCTTAAAATGGTCGAAATGCATAAGCCATCTAATTCTAATAAATAATCCAGTTCTGCAATCAAAGCATCCATTTTCTAAAAGAGTAAGTATTCAATAGTATAAACATTACAGAAGCTGAGAAATAATACCTTCATTTGCTGATTACCAAAATAATTTAGTAAAAAGAGATATTACTTTTTATACCTACAGGGATAGAATACGTTTCCAGTATATATTCACACCTACAGGGATAGAATACGTTACCAGTATATAGGTTCACACCTCTATAAATTGGTTGCCAACTCCTTAAGAGTGACGATTCACTCTTCAGGAGAACGTTTCACACTGCGGACGTTTCAAAAGTGCAAATTTTATTTCTCAGGAACATCAATTTCAGATTTTTTTTCTTTTTTACAGGCAGTACGAGCATCGTGGTGAAACAAAAAGACAGTGATGTCCTCAGGTAGTGGTAAGATGCCGGAATACACGATGCTGACGCCGCTACCCCTAACCCCTGACGTTCTGCCACACGACTTCGAACAACAGCTGGTTAGCCTGGGCCTGACTACGCTGCCGTGCGAGCTCGTCCCCCATCACTACCCTCCTTTCGTGACGACCATGGTCACTCCTCCTCTCGGACACTCGACGGTTGTCCTCGAGAACATCAACACCCACTCTCCACCGAGAAGTCCCGAGGCGGCGGCGGACGACCGGGACGAGGATGAGGACGAGGACGGGATGGGTGGCTCATCCCCCACAGGCAATGACTCGGACACGGGAGATGGCGTCAAGGGCCCTCCGAAAGACCCCTTCGCCCCCCAGTGCAAGATTCCTCTCCCGACCCCTTACTCCCCGTACGAGTACTGGCTGGAGCCTTCCTTCATCAGGCGGAGGAACGAGAGGGAGAGGCAGCGCGTGAGGAACGTGAACGACGGATTCGAACGACTGAAGAGCCATCTGCCCATCCACACGCGCGACAAGGAGAAACGGCTCTCAAAGGTGGAGATCCTCAGGATGGCGATCCGCTACATACGGAACCTGCAGGACATGCTGAGGAGCGAGGCCGCCGCGGACGACAGCAAGGAGAACGTAGCCTGTATTCACTCCGAATCGGACTGAAGACTTCTCTTCAAATCCGTACTCACTTATGGTCCCATACCGCACTGCACCCCAGTTTGTCACGATAGGAGGGGGGAAAACGTATGCAGTAGGGCGCAAAAGTTTTGAGGCGATGTGTTCTTCTGTCCTAACTTTTCTTTCTACAAGCAAAATTTCTTAAATATCAATTTATAGCTTTAGTCCTCGTAGAGGGTGTGCAAATAATAATCTGTGGAAAAATTGTTAGTAAAAAAAAAAAAAAAAAAATACCAAGCGTGAATTGAAAAGCAGAAGTTTTGTGACGATTCAGTTTTTATAACGTGTGTCGGGATGAATTGTGTTAATATAATGAAATACAACAACGATTATTATACAGTTACATATTCTTTTGCTTTCAGGACTGAGGCACATCGTCTGAGCATGGAATTAGAAGGGTTAGCCATTTCCAATTAAAGATCCTGAAGGAATTTTGGCTTTAAAGAATGCATCCGCTTTCCAACTTTTCTTTCGATATGCTCCCAAAAGGTGTTCAGTTGGATTGAGGTCAGAGGACTGACTCGGCCAATCCAAAACTTTAATATACTGAATTATAATTTAAATGTTCACCATTTTGCAGACATTCTTTGAATCCTTCTCAGTCAAATTTTCAATCAGTTCTGCCTTTAAAGAATGCTTCCTCGTGCAAGTTTTCTATCGATGCGCTTGAAAGGGTATTCAATTGAATTGCGGTTAGATGACTGATTCAGCCAGTCCAAAACATTAATGTTCTTGGCTGCAAATTAAATTTTCGAAATTTAGGAGGTATACTTTGAATCATTATCCTGCTGAAACATCCATAATCGAAGCATCTTTTTTCAAGTATACGACAATATATAATCTGCAAAAATGTTTTTATAAACATTTGGATCCATAATTCCATCAATTTGTAAGAGGAGGGCGACGCCACCATGATGGAAAGCTCTCGAGATCATTGCTGATGCGTTAATATCTTTACTGTTCGATTTTGCACTTAGGAAATACTCTGATGCCTTTTTGCACAACGAATAAAACATCGGCCATCTTCTCTAAACAAATAGAATTTGGATTCATCACTCCATTTTTCTTTTTTTAATAATCATTGGTTGTTTGCATTTTATGTTCCTTAGCAAGTTTCAATCGGATCTTCCGATTCATTGTCCAGATAAGAGGTTTTTTGCAGGGACTCCTGCACAGAATCCTAAGGTATCCATGCTGCCTCATACAAAAATGCCTAACGAATGGATGTTTCAGCAGAATAATGATTCAAAGCATACCTGCAAAATTTACAGTTCAGAATATTAAAGTATTGGATTGGCCGAGTCAGTCCTCTGACCTCAATTGAACACATTTTGGAGCATATCGAAAGAAAAGTTGGAACATGGATGCACTCTTCAAAGGCAGAACACCAGAACAACTTCAGGATCTCTAATCTGAAAGGGCAAAACTCCCTGTGTCCACCTGAGAAAGAATTGCTAATTCCATGCTCAGACGATGTGCTTCAGTCCTGAAAGCAAAATGATATGCAACTACCTACTAAGTATAGCTGTATTTTGTTACATTAAGACGATTAGTCGCAACAAAAGTTTAAAAAAAGAAAAAAACTGAATTGTCATAAAACTTCTGTTTTTAACTTTCCAAATTCACGGTTGGTATTTTCTTAAATTAACAGTTTTCCCACATATTGTTAGTTGCGCACAATGTAGAAAGACCAAAGTTACAAATTACTAGCTTATATCACTAAGAATGTTTCTAACGGGAAAAGTTAGGACAGAAAAACATATCGTCTCAAAATTTCTGCACCCTACAGCACATTTTTACTGGTAGAGCACATTTATCAGAAATAATCTGAATGGGGGATATAGAAAAGTTTCAAGGGAGACACGTATTATCAGAGATGGGGCACTCTTTTTTTTTTTTCTTTTACCCTTTTATTTTTAATCTTGAACGGATGTTTCGATAGTTGGCTCTCATTATTAGACGCAATAGAGAAAACTCGCCTTTGACGGATGTCGCGTCTCAGAAGAGCGATTGTATAAGTGCAACACTAGTTCCCCGGCGGATCATTCCAAGAACCATTCTGAGAATCAACATTGGTCAAAGGAGTCGTCTCTGTTGCGTCTTTCTAATGATGTGAGTGAAGAGGTTAAATATGAATTCAATAGTGAGACACATATACTTCTGCTGGTTCTGAACGTTTATCAGGAACAGACTCATATCTTTCTGGGTGGTCTGAAGCTCTGCGTTGAGACGTCGGAAACTTGAAAGGGGTGTTCGTCAATTGTAAATTATTCCATTTCATAAAAAGGAAGGTTCCTAGAAAATGCAATGTGTCAGAACGGCAGGGGGATGGATAAATGGTCTTGTTTATAGAATGCTGATTACGAGAAAGCATTGGGATATAAGCTTCCCGTATGGTGCTGTCCGGTATAGTCGCACAAGTCAGTGCAGACCTCTCAAACATAATAAGACAGGCTCAGGCAGAAAACAACAAAAATGTCTGTGCTAAATTTTTTGGTAAAAAGGATGATTCCATAGCAGTTTAATGGACTATTAGCTTATTAGCTTGCTGCCAGATAACATGTAGCAGGCCTCGCAGTCCGTCCTATTTTTTTTAAATTCCTACCTTCATCAAAGTTTTATTTATATACAGAGGGTGTTTACACATTTTTAGAACGATTTCGGGGGCGTTTAATTAATAATTAAAATGTAAAGACTATTTTTTTAAATGTTCGATCTGATAGCTTTTTTCCTGGACTATAAGTCTGCATCGTGATTTCCATGATAGAAGAGCTTTTCGTAAAATTTCCAGGGGTATTGCTTTCCAATCCTCTTCCACTACTTTCCAGAATCCATCTATCGTGGTGGGTTCGCGTTTAGAAAGAGCTCTTTTTAACAGACCAAAGGCACAATAGTCCATAGGTGAAACGTCAAGGACTTCGCAGGAATATGTTGAAAAGATATATATGCAATACCTGTATCAGTCTTCATTTTTTCAAGGAATGCAGTGGTAGTTTCCGAAATATGACTTGTGTTGAGCCACATGTCCCGGCAAAAGCTGGTGAACATTATGCTTTTTAGCTTTTTTAAGTTGTAAATCTTGGTTTATTATTTTTTTTATTGTTGCTACAGATGTATCTAAAGACTTTGCAATTGATCTCTGAATTTGCGGATTTTCTTTTGTTACCAGCGATTTCACTTTAGAAACGTTTGAAACAGTACGTACATTTTTTGGATATTCGTTTGGAGTCTTCTTTCCATGTAGAAACGATGTTTGACGGTTTTTACCATGCCGATTAATAATGTTGCTTATTTTGCACTTAGAAATTTTAATACCATGCATTTCGCAACATTTTTGAATTATGGAATAAGAATATTTCTCTTCGGAAAGCGCGAAAACATATCCTTCAATCCACAGCTTGTTTACATATGACATTTTGAAAGAAGAATAGATTTAAAAGTAACAGACGATATTTCTCATTTCAAATAATAATCTGTTGCCAAAAATTTTTATTCTGAAACATTTACTTTTTTTTAATTCTTTATCGAAATCGTTCTAAAAATGTGTAAACACCCTCTGTAGCCTAGTATTTTAATAGTTTGATAGGCGAAACCTTAGCATCTAAAAGAACACTTAACAACTGTTGCAGCAGCAGAACATTTTACTCTATTATTTATAGAGGTAGGAATTTAAAAAAAATAGGACCGACTGCGTGGCCTGCATGTAGGACACTTCCATATATGGTGAGACAGCCTCGCCTAAGACACTTAAAGACTTGACATATGGACTCTCATACACTACTTTGACACTAGCATGATAGCCATCATTTCGTTCTTTTTATTCTTGCGATTGCCTTTCAAAATTCTTCGTAGATTCTATCAATCGAAACATATTCTTAGAAGGGCTGGATTACATGCCAACAGCCTTCAAAGCAACCACGAAAGATAAAACTGGCACTTCACGATTTTCAGCAACCACCTATAGCAATTTTTACAGTGAAACCTGTTTTTAAAGACCACCACTGGGACCAAGAAAATGTGGTCTTTAAGGAGGGTCGGTCTTTGAATTCAGGTAATACGATACATTTTGACAAAATTTTAAGTCGAAAGTGACCGTGCTCTCATTCCTGACTTATTTAAACTGATAACTTTAATTTTTTCTTTCAATGTCAGGAATTTTCGAGAAAGTTTAGTGGTTTCCATTGTTATTAAAAATGAAAATAAAAAACGAAGAAAGCAGATAATATGAAATAACATTCCGTGCGATAGCTATCGTAATTTCGTTTCTGAGAAAAAATCACATTGTAAACATAAACACAGGCTCTGTGTTGAATTTTTCATGCTTAGCTCTCGCCAGTATCGGCATTGCTCATTGGTCGAAACAATGACGTCATTCTCGGTGTAGTATTTTCCTACGGTGCGCACATTTTGTGATGGAATTATTTTTCGAAGAAATGTTGTAAAAGGAGAAATTGTGCTGAACGATTCACTGTAATGTCTAAATGCATAAAATTCTATTTTCAATATATATCCTCCCAGAATGTTACAACTCAACCAAACAAGTGTCAACTTTCGTTTTCATCATACCGCGTGATTGCTGATCATCCGAACAACGAACCTACTCAAATATGGGAAAATAAGATTTTTTTTTTTTTAATTAAGAATTCGCGGTCGTCAAAATAGGATTTTAAATAAATTTGTTTTTTATACATAGCGGTCGTTGGTCGCGTCAGGCAGGTGGTAGTTCAATAAGGAAAATAAATCATTATTTATAATTATATGGTACTCGGGACTGCTAAGACATGGTCGACAAGACCAGGTGGTCGTTAAATACGGGGGTCGTTCAACACAGGTTTTACTGTACTTTTCAAACCTCCGCCGGACCAACTCACCTTTCTAGTTTTGAGTTTTGTATGACTCTGCAGGATCATTTATTATAGAATCCAAAGTCTACAGTAGTAAAATTTTAGAAAATACAATAAGATAACCAATTGGGAAGAATACATAAACTCTTACAATAAAATTTCGAGAAGGCAATAATAAATGAAAGAAATACACAAAGCAATTATAAGTAAAAAAAAAAAAAAAAAAAAAAAAGAGAAAACGAAAACAGTCAGCCGTAGAACTGCACGTGAAAAGTAAAAACTTCTTGTCAAGCTTTATAAAATTTATATTTATGCAGTTAAACAGGTTTTCACTCATTATTGTATTTCTATTAACGAGAAATAAATATTTATGAACGTTTATTCACATTTTTATACAGTTGAAATTCTTTGTAAAAAAAATTTTTTTACGTTTTTTTAAGGCTGTAAAGGTATCGTACATTTATTTATGATATTCTCTCAATTTCACATTTTTGTACGTTTGTACAGATTTTAACGCAATGTTCACTGGGTTAGCATTGTATTATTTTTATTTTTTTATTTAATTACATTTCAAATTTCGCTCTCTATTTGTGTTAAAAAGAGAGAGGGAGTGCTCGCACAGGCTGCGACATGACACAGCTGGTATATGCTTACGAGCGATACAAATTTTTCTTCATGTATTGGATTTTATTCGATTGAATGAATGATTATATACGCGAATTTATTAATTATCAATAATTATGTACTTACTTTGTAATGAACAGTAATCCTATTTATTTGTAATGAATGATGGCTTTATAACTCAAATTCAAATGTACTGTAGTATAATTCAAATAATGTACAGGATATAATTATGAACACTCTCCACATTATCAAATTAACTTTATTGCACAATTGCTATATAGCTATCCAAATTAAGTACAGTTTTTAAAAATAAATAATCGAAAATTACAGCACCTACCCAGTTAGAAAAAGTCTGTACTTTCTTGCAAAAACATATAGATTGTACACAATTTGTACATAAAAAGTAGATACTTTTGAATATTTCGAAAGTATACACTTGTTGTGAAAATTATTTGCAGTTTTTATGTATACTAAAACAAAAATTTATGCATTTTGAAATGATTTTCAGAAAAATCTCAAAATCTAATCAAAAGCCTTTTTAAAATCCGATGCCTGTAACTTGAGTGATCACCTATCGTGTTACCAAATTTCATTTCTTTCCTTTTAGTCGTTATTACGTGGCGCGCGAACAAAAATTTACTCAATTTGAAACAATTTTCCTAAAATCTCAATATTAAATGAATTTAAAATTCGACGCCGATAGTTTAAGGTAAGTACCACCTATCATGTCACCAAATTTTATTTCATTACCGTCGTACTGGGGTCACAAATGCTTAAAACGGATAGAAGTCGCAAAAATTTTTAATATTAAGTAGTGTACACCCAAAGTGTAATTTTATTTATTTATATACATAAAAGTTCCCATTCCGAAATTGAAACAGCAATCACTTCAAGCTTTCGTCATTTCATTCCGAGTCTAACCTGTTTGGTGGTTAGAGCGCTCACCTACTACGCCTTGGGTCTAGGGTTCGATACCAGTCGCGAAAGCTAGAAGAACCCAGTTAAGAGTAACTTGAAGCTCTTACGTATGATGACAGCTGATAGCACTAAAACTCAAAGAATGAGGAAGAAATCTCAGAAGGCAGGAGACGACGTAGCTATGACGTCGCAATCCACTTTTTCCTTATATGTCTGAGCGTGACGGTCACGTTAATTTAGTGCTTTTTCTCCAAGCATGCGCCTAAAGAAGTTTTCACTTCAAAAGGAAAGGGGAAGAAAAGAAAAAGAAATCAGATTGTTGTGATAATTATTGTGAGATATCTGAGGAGTGGTAGTCCTCGTCTGGTAAAGAGGGAGGCGAAGGTGGGAATACGTATTATGTTTGGTTTAGCGATAATTCTTTTCTACAATAAATGATTTTGGATAATACGTTGCTTCTCTATAGAATGTATGCAGTCCAAGAACAGAGCGGTTGAGTTCGGGATTTTTTAATGTGAAAATTAGTGATGAGGAACAGTCTATTTCAGCAGGAAATTTCCTTGTTTATGGCTTTTACATAGGGCCAATAAGCCGCCCAGGTGGTGTAGTGGCTAGAGAACCATTCTATCACGCCGTGGGTCCGGGTTCGAATCCCGGCTTGGGCATGGATGTTAACTTGTCCGTCCCTTCATAGGGGGTAATCCTGTCCGCCCACTGGGTGCTCCCATAATAAAATGGACAGTGACTCGGGCCTTTGTAGTGGCGAATGCTTGATGAGCAAGTGCCCGCCCATTGGAAAAAAAACATAGGGCCAATATTTATTTCCTAATAAATATTGGCCCTCTGAAAGAGCCAAGAAAGTAAAATTTTCTCTCTCGGTTTCATATGTTAAATGCAGATTGTTACATATAAACCGTTAATTAAGTACATATAATGACTTGTCTTATTATTTCCAAATGTTTGTTTTTCGAAAAACTAGTTTGGTAGTCACAAAACTAAAATAGGTAATTATGCTTACACTCGCATTCTTTTTTCAGTCGGTGCACACAAGAAAAAAATTTATAAATTTCTCCCAAAGTGCTGTTAAAGACTTGGCAACGTACGACATCTAGGGTGAAGATTAAGTTGAATGCGTCTAAATGTATAATAGATGTACACACATTCAGTGGCGCATCATAATACCTATTGGCTGCTCGGGACATTTACAAATTCGTAAACAATTACACGGTTTTCAAAATTCATTAGAATGCCAGATTTATGATCTGAGTATAGCTATACACTTAAAAATAGAAGTTTAACATCTTATCAAAAAACTGATGACTTGACGGGAATTACAGGTAGTGGCAAACTTGGTTCCACAATGATTATGTTTCAATTAAAAATAATTTGACTTCCGAAAGTAGAACACAATCTCATAAATTTCATGGAGTAGCGTTTAAAAAAAAAAAATGTAAATCGTGTTTCGTTTGTAAGTATTAGTGTCGAAGTTAACAAGATTTTAATCAACACATAAATAGGAGAAATTATTGAATGTGCTAATCAGAGAGCAAAAATAAATGAATGAAACAATATTGTTATTACACCCCTAGCGGATTTCATGATGTAGATAAAATGAAACAAATGATTTTGTAAATGTTAGAAAATTGCTATGGAATCACCCTAAATTGTAACACTGCAGAGTTTTTACATCTCTATGTTTCACCAGCAATGAATATTTATTATTTTAATTTTTCTTACGGATGAAATTTAATTATATCGAGAATGTTCATTATGTTAATATATCATCATGAAGATCACAAGTCTACAGTCATGATGAGATAGATGTATATGTGTATGTTGCTTTGTATGGTTATTTTCATAAAATTCATGTAAATTACTATAAACAGATTTGAAAGGAATCAAGATTTTTACACGATTTAAAAGAGAGAGAGAGGGGGGGGGGGGAGTCTGTGGAGAAAAGCTATCATTCCCTTTTTTTTTTTTTTTTCTTTTTCCGGTTCATCTAAGAATTTTTCTTTTAATGCCCGTAGATTAAATCGAATAAATAAGTTTCTCTGTGCACACAATTTTAAAAAAGAAAGAGTGAATAGTCAGTCCAAAGTCATAAAATGGCAGCCAAATATTCCGATCTTAATCCCTGAAAAAGTGGCTCCTAATCAAATTATTTTGAGAATAGTTACTTTATCAAGAGCTGTGAGTTTTTATTTCTTTACTCTAGAAGACTGAACGATTACTCCTAGAAGTTGTGCGCTTTGGATGTGCACACCCTCTCCCTGGAAGTGACTATTCATTCTTTCCTTTTTGAAATGATCTTCCCTTTTTCTGTGCATGCACATGAATGTGTTTCCTAAATATGATTTCTCATTAGTATTGTGATGAGCATTATGCAGATGATAAAGTAAATGAAGAATGATATCTCATTATATCTAAAAGACCCATTGCATTTCCCATTAATAAAAAATAAACGAATAAATTTCCATTAACAGATTTAGCTTTTTTCTTTCATGGTTTCGGTATAGAGATACTATCAGGGTCATTACTTAAAATTAAACGTAGCATACGATCTTGACCTTTCCAGTAACTTCTTTCCTAATTGTGATAGAGCTAAAATTCCAGTAGTTTCGAGAACTTTCTTTTTGTCTCCAAAATGGTCGCCAAGGTCAAGGGGACACATATTCATTTCACTTGCAACAATGCCTGTACAACTCACTTTCTCGCAGCACACTTTAATTCGTGTTTGAAAGCTGAAAAGGAAGAAGCAAGCAAATATATATATATATATATATATATATAAATAAATAAAGTATAATAATAATAATATAAAAAAGAGTGCAGCTTTTGCAAACGAAAGCTGATTTAAGAAAATGAAAATCAGTCTGCTTAGATTTCCATGTCTGTAAAAGGACATTAAAAAATATTTTATCGCTGTATCAACAAATATTTTTACATATTCTTTAAAGTCTCTTAAAAATACTTCATGATAAAAATTTTCTATTTCTTTAGTGATGAAGTGTAAATTAAGAAGAAAAAAACAGATCATGAAGTCCGATATCCCTCAACAGTAGCAAATTTCCCACAACGTTGAAAATTAAACGCATTATCAAATTTTCCACAACGTTGTCCAACAGATTTTATATTTTTAAAAACTTATTATATATCTATGAAAACTTTCAATAAATCGTGTTTTATTTTGAAATGAGGTTTGAAAATGAACTAATCGTTTCGGTTACGTCTAATTTGCGACCGGGCGATTAGGTATTTTTAAAGAAAGGGTAGGTATTTTTAAAGAACCAGAGAAAGAGAAATTTGGGGCGGGGGGACCGGGGTTAAAAACGTCGCACTTCCAACCACTTTAATTTGATCGTAGCACTTGCGACCGCTTTTGTTCAAATGTGCAGGGTGGCTTGGGATGAGTCAGAAACTGTCACTGGGGTGGGTGGGGTCAGTACAATTAAAGAAAGCGTACTTTTACTCGAAATGTTTATTTTTTTTTAATGCTTTGGTACTCTTTTCTAAGTGTTACCAAAGTTCTTTCTTTAAGTGTGCTAATTGTTTCAGGTAAACACTTGAAACTTTAGAAAAAATTTTACCTAACCTCTTTCTTTAAAAATACCTAACATTAGAGATCTGGGTGAAAAACAATTTGAAAATAATGGTTTTTGTGCTTTTTTAATTTTTATGTTTTTAAAGATTTCTTTTTACTGTTATTTATTTTTTAACAAAAACAAAATCACTTCTTATTATTCTCAGACAGTATGTTTTCTGATACCGTACAAAATTTTAAGATAATAAACTTAATAGTTTTTTAGAAAAGTGTACCAAACTAACTCCTGTTCAAAAAAGTTCTTTGAACAGCATGTTAGTATATGTAATATGTAAAAAGTTAATTAGCTATTAAAGACTAATTTTTGAATCAAATTCGTTGTTTTAAATTTATATATGAAATGTTATGTTTGTACATACAGCATACGAAAAATTTCAGTTCTATCTCTATTTTGAAATAAAATACATGTTAAATCTTTTGCCAGAAATGCCTCTCTTTACTCGCCGAGATGTTCTGTGTCCTTATGTATACATAGTACTACGATCAGTGCTCTATTATTTTTTTTTTTTTTTCTGAATGCTTTTCAGATATTGCATTTTTCTGTAATAGAAAAACGGATTTTTTCCTCTTGTTATGTATTTTAAATTAAATTGAATTATTATTAAAAACTGCACTAAATACTTAAGTAGTAAAATACATGAAATTTTAAATACATGTATGCATTTCTAAAAGGAAATAATTTAGTGATTTCCATAAGAGAACACAAGTGAATTAATATTAAACATATAATTTCACCAATTTTAAATACATAAGGCGACGAAAAAGTAACAATATAGAAAATCATAATTTCTAGAAAACAATTATAAAAGAAAATAACTATTGGGTATATTTACCGTGTTTACTCGCGTAATAGTCGTCCTCGCTTAATAGTCGCACCCTCGTTTAGAAGCAGCAGAAATTCCAGTAATATTTTAGCTTTAGAATGTACAATATTATGTAATAGATATCCCTCATACCTAGAGTTTTACCGTGAAATAAAATCGGCAAAGAAGTGCGACTATTACGCGAGTAAACACGGTAGTTTATATCGCGTTTGCTTACACAAACATTTTTAGCCAATTAGTACATTTTTTGTTTGAGCATTTATTTTAATTATTTTTAATTTACAATATCCAAACTTGCTTCCAGTAATGAACTGATTTTTAAATGGTTTTCTTTGAATATAAGGCTTAAAAATATTTCTAAAAAGGGGTCATTCAATCTGAACTCTTATGGTATGGGAGGCTTCAATAAAAGAATGATGAAGGAAAAATATTTATTCTTAAAGGGGGTGGGAAAAACGGTTGAAATTAGAAAGCTGAAGGATAATATTGTTACGAATTTTCGGGGTAACCCGCTGCTCTGAGGCTTAAAATAGTTTAAAATTCGTGTTATCGCCGATTAAAATAAAATTCAACACAAGAAACAGTGGACTGTAAACACAAATTTTTCACTTTATTGGGAATTGGAGAACGACCACTTCGCATCCCACGTTTTCCCATGGCACTTGCACAACACACACTGGCGTTATCACAAATCCACTTCATTATAGGTGGCGCGGCAATAGCGCATGCAAGCGCTAACATACCGGCCCCCATTGACATGTTTGAAAAACATTCAATCACAAATATACTAATCACATAATTATTATAAATTTCACATATATAATTTAGATTTATAACTAATGAATAACTACGCAGAAATTACATTAACTACAATTATTTTTCACATAAAGAAAAACATATATTAAAACACTCAATGAATTAAACACTATTCGTTACAAGGCAATAAACATACTTTTGTGATTGCACGCTTAAATACTCCCGATGAAGTCTTGACCACTACCACTCTCACATTATTATCCTTTCCGCGAATAATCTCGATTATTCTTCCCAGCGCCCATTTACAAGGAGGCAAATTGTCCTCCTTTAGAACAACCATATCCCCCTCATTTGCTTCATTCTTCTTAAATTTCCACTTTGTTGCATATTATTTAAGTAGTCAAGGCTCCATTTCTTCCAGATTAGTTGAGTATATTTTATGATTTTCTGCCATGCCTTAAGCCTGCTTTCTTTCAAATTTGTTAAATCAGGCTCTATGACTGAGGTTAGCTGTCTGCCAATAAGGAAATGTGCGGGAGTGAGCACTTCTACTTCATCAGGGTCTTCCGACAAAGGAACGAGAGGTCTCGAATTGAGCATTCCCTCAATCTGTATGGTAATTGTCAGGAACTCTTCATAAGTTAATTTTAAGTTTCCCACAACTCTTTTTAAGTAGAATTTAAACGACTTCACTCCCGCTTCCCAAAGTCCACCGAAATGTGGAGCACGGGGAGGAATGAAATGCCAACTGACTTCCTCACTAACAAGAAAATTTGAAAATTGCTCATCTTGCTCTCTAAGAAGTTTCAGAAGCTTTTTTAACGCTTCATTTGCTCCCACAAAGGTTTTACCATTATCTGAATAAATTCTGGCAGCTTTACCTCTCCTAGCAAAAAATCGTTTTAACGCAGCAATAAATGCATCACTGGAAAGATCACTTACAATTTCTAAGTGTATTGCCTTCGTTACAAAGCAAATAAAAATGCACACATAAATTTTATTTACAATTTGCTTACGCTGATATTTACACTTTATATAAAATGGGCCACAAAAATCGACCCCACACACGTTAAATGGATGATTTCTGCTCACTCTATCCACGGGAAGATTTCCCATTATTTGATCAAGAGTTACAGGTTTTGCTTTAAAGCAAGTTACACATGAGTTTACTATCTTTCTACACAATGCTCTACCCTGCACAATCCAATATTTTTGCCGTAATTGATACAGCAAGTGTTGAGGGCCCGCATGTAAAAATTTTATATGAAAGCAACTTACAATTAAATTTGACAATCTATGGGCCTTAGGAAGCAGTATTGGAAATATTTTATCAAATGACAATTTACTATATTTAAGTCTGCCTCCAACTCTAATAATACCAGAAGGGTCAATAAAAGGACATACATTTTTTACCTGACTCTCAGGATTTACTTCACCTTTGGTCTTGAGAGATTTCAGCTCTCTCGAAAATTCAGATTCCTGCACCCATCTTATTAAAATAAGCTCTGCCTGTTTGATCTCTCTATCACTCAGGTGTCCAGAACGTTTTTCAACAGCCGGTTTAGAGTTATGCAAAAATCTAAGAATAAAACTCAAAACATGCAATACTTTAAAATAATTATTACTACTATTAATTAACTCTGTAACAAATGAATTGGAACCAAGGGTACTAATAAAACATGGAATAGAGTTATTGCAGTCTAGGTTTTTCAGTTCTTTCGAAAACTCGTCAGAAATCACTGTTGCGCGAATGTCTCTATTAGGATACTCACTGTCCTGCAGAACTGGTGGTTCCATTCCACCACAAGTCACACGAACTTAAATTTTCTGGACTTACACCTCTAGAAAGAAGATCGGCGGGATTGTCTTGAGAGGAAACATGTCTCCACTGCATCCCGTCAGTCAGTTCTTGGATCACAGAAATTCGGTTTGCAACAAATGTTTTGAGTCGATGTGGTTCCTTTTGAATCCATGATAGGACAATCATGGAATCACACCACAATATGACCGTATCTATCTGCAGGTTTAGAGCTGAAATTACCCGCTTCACCAGTTTTGCGAGTAAAACTGCTCCTAACAGTTCGAGCCTCGGTATTGTCGTTTGTTTTAACGGAGACACTCGTGATTTGCTGGTCACTAGAATTACTGATACTTTACCAGCTGACGAAACTGATTTACAGTACACAGCAGCGCCGTAGGCGGCTTCAGAAGCATCACTGAATCCATGAAATTCAATCACTCTTGCATCGTTGATCAACATGCATCTGTTTGTTCTAATATTGTTGATTGATTGCAAGCTTGTCGCAAAACGTTTCCATTCATTTGCCTCTTTCTCTGGCAACATGTCATCCCAGTCTACTTTCAGTAACCATAATCTTTGCATTATTACCTTGGCCTTTACAATCACCGGACCAATCAAGCCCAGTGGATCATATATTTTTGCAATGGTTGATAATATTGATCGTTTGGTGCAATTATCAACCTGGTCGACTTGAACCTTGTATCGAAATTTATCACCTTTATGTTCCCATAGAACACCCAACGTTTTAATTTCGTTTGTTTCTGAAAATGCATAATTTTCAGATTTCTCCACAGTGCCCTTTAAAAGCTCAACACTATTTGAACACCACTTGTGCAGTTGCATACAACCGCTTTCTAATAAACGTATCAACTCACGCTGCAATTTCTTTCCTTCCTCTAAATTTGAACAACCCGTAACAATATCGTCCATATAATAGTATCATCTTTTAACTATTTCAGCTGCTAGCGGAAAGTTTTTCTCTTCATCGGAAGCTAATTGTTTCAATGTCCTGGTAGCAAGATATGGCGCGCTAGTCGTCCCGTACGTAATTGTAGACAGCCTGTAAGTTTTAATAGGTTCATTTAAACCTTCTTTCCAAACAATTCGCTGTAAATCCCTCTGAGTAGGATCTTTTTGAATCATTCTATACATCTGTTTAATGTCTGTAATGAAGACAATATAATGTTGACGAAATCTTATCATTATAGAAAATATGTCATCTTGAATGACACCACCATTATACTGCAAATTATTTAATGAAATTCCATTAGATGAAGGTTGTGAAGCATTGAATACTACTCTTAATTTTGTACTTAACTTGTCAGGACGGTAAACACCGTGATGTGGCAAATAGAAGTTTGTCTCTGGTTCAATAGAATCATTTACAAGTTCCATATGATTTAACTGTTCATATTCGTGAATAAAATCAAGGTAAAGCTTTTGATAAGCAGGATCTCTGGCAAGCCGCTTCCACAAAGAATTTAACCTATTTACGGCAATTTGTTTTGATTCTCCTAAGCAATTTGGATTTTCTTTTAGGGGAATTTGAACGGTATATCTCCCTGTTTCATCTCTACGATATGTGTTGAGGAAATGCTTCTCACAAATAATTTCCTCCTTACCTTTAACCCCACTATTCTCATCACTACAGGAATTTTCTATCTCCCAAGAGTTTTTAATAAACTTATCTAAATTATCCTCTACATTGCAAATTAAACCACAATGAGTTTTATCCACAAATTTAGAATTATAAATACACCCACCAACGATATAACCCCACACAGAATTCTGCAATATTACGTTCGCATTACGCAAATAAATTTGTTCTGGTTTAAGAAACTCGTAAAAGCATTCAGCACCGAGAAGGGCATCAAATCTCTTTTGTTTATTAAACTGGGGATCCGCCAACCTCACATTGCTTGGAATTTCTGAAAATGGAAATTCAACTGTTGTCCCTGGCGAAAGATCGTTAATTTTAGGCACAACAAGAAATTTCAGAGTTCTGGTGTAATCCCCACCATTTGAAATAGTTGTAGTAACTTTCAAATTAACCGAAAATACCACTCCACTTAAACACGATACTGCAACGTTTAATTTTTCTCTTTTTAATCCCAATAAATTAGCAAGTCGATTTGACACATAATTAGACTCCGATCCCACATCTAATAACGCTACGCAAGGAACATTTTTCCCGTAAGTATCTCTCACATAAATGACCGCAGTAGATAACAGCGTCTTTTTGTTTTTTATGCTTGAGTTTAATGAAGTACCCGCGAATTCTCCTGAATTATTAGCCTGGTAATCAAAACATTGGGCATCTGCATTCAACCCGACACTTTGCATTGCAGGGGAGGGTAGGGCCTCTTGCCCATTAGGAATGTTTACGTCTACGCGAGGCGCCGAAGAGTTGCTGCTCCTACGACCAAGATCACTTTGCTTTGGAATGTGCAATAAATTATGATGGGTTTTGGAGCATGTATTGCACACTCTAGAACTGCAATGTACTGCAGAGTGATTAGAAGTAGAAAGACACAAAAAACATAATTTATATTTTTTTGCCAACTCAATTCGATCATACACAGACATTTTCTTAAAGGAATAACACTTTAGTAAGCTGTGAGAATTAGACTTACAACAAACGCACTTAAATTCACAGTTTTTCACACTTGTAGTCATCATTATAAATTTTTGATTGTTTTGTCTTTTTGTTACTATTAAATTACTAGGTGTTTTCGAAACTTGTAGTGTTCCCGCATAGTTTTTTAAAAACAAAATAAGCTCAGATAATTTGGGTAATTCATCTTTTTTAGATTCCCTCTCCCACCACAATTTACTATTTGAATCCAATTTTTGAAGCAACTGATAAGCTAAAATAGTTTCGGAAAAGCCTTCAATTTTTTGTTCTAATGTTTCTAATGATCTCGTACATTCATTAACTGTATCTACTAGTTTTAAAATAGATGCAGGGGAATCACTTTGAATGGGAGCGATACACATGGAAGCGATAAACCGTTTTAATTGGGCAAACACTTGATCTCTTTTATTGGAATAGCGTTCTTCCAAAAGATCCCAAGCCAATTTATAATTGGCATCACATAATGAAATAGACTGAATTATTCTCGCAGCTTCCCCTTGAAGCGATAATTTTAAATAGGATAATTTTTGGGAATCAGATAAGCTACTGTTATTATGAATACTGGATACAAACAAAGGTTAATTCCTAGTTTATGGTGCTTCTTGGCGATTTTCCAAAAATCGCCAATTTGGCGCGTTTTCCCGTCTTGTCTCTGGGAGCCAAGATGCTCCCAAAGACACTACGGGAGAACGCACCCAAACTAGTGATGGGTGCGTCCTCCCGTTTATTTTGTGATTATACACAAAATAAGCAAATTAAAAAGCATAAATATTGAAGTTTTAAACAACAAAAATTATTGTACTTACATAACTTGTTGAACAACTGATTTTTTATTTTATTTAAATAATCATATTCGTCGTCTCATAAGTCATAGTGGATTTTTTTTTTAATTTTTATGTTTGTGGATACTATTTTAGAAGAGATTTTCTGTAATCTAAAACGAATTTTAAAATCTAAACACTAAACCATAAACCTAAAATCAAAACACTAATCATAAACCATTCAGGTAAAGCAATTTTCTGAAATCTAAAACCGATTTTCTGAACTCTAAAATTTTCTTTTAGCTGCAATCAGTCGTTCTTTCGAAATCCATTCAAGAAAAAGAGATTTTTTTTTAAATCTAAAATGAATTTTCTAAAATCTAATGCTAAAATTTTTCGTTTAGCCACAACCATACACCACGCAATTTAGCAAAGCACGCTTACCTTCTCTCAAAAAGCATATAATCCACAGTGAAAATCCACAAACACAATTAACGGAAAAGAATTAGTTTATCCAAAAAAACGGATCCGAAAACGTTTGTCGTTAACCCCTCGGAGTTTCCATAAGAAATGGCTTTTGGAATTCAAACCAACCGCCGCGCATGCGCTCCGTTAACACAACGTATCAAAAGATTCTCGAACCAAAACTAAAATATACCATATATGATTCTGCTTCCATACAAACACAGCTGCGCATGCCTTAAATCGAAGAAACGAAACGACGTAACTCATGTAAAGCAGTACTAACAACATTGACTAAAACATCTCACAAGTGCTTACATGTACTTATAGATTCGGTTAAGTAAAATTTAATTACTTTTTATGTGAGGGGGGCTGTGCCCCCCCTCAACCCCCCCTTCTCTTAGTAGAATAAATTTAATAATGTAAACAAATAAGAGTTCCGTCAGAGGCAAAAACGCGCACTACAGAAACAAAATGGCGGATTTCCACATGGTTTCCAGAACGCAAACTAAAGTCGCCAAGGTTGCCAGAATATACCTGTTATCGCCTCCTTGGCGAAGAAGCACCATAAACTAGGAATGAGCCCAAACAAATCTTTAAAAGACAACCAATCATTAATGCACGCATTAAATGACGGTAGATTCAATTTTGGTAAGCGAACCCCTTCGCAACCCGTATTTTCGCGGGTTTGACCCGTAGAAATATTACTTAAATTAACGTTTACACTTGTTTTAAGTTTTGATAATTCTTGTTTCACCGAGATCCATAATTTATCAATGCTTTCTTGAACCGCTTGCTGTTCTTCTATATATTTATCAACATCTTTTTTATCACAATTAACATATATTTTCTCAAACAGCTCACCACAATCGTTTTCATATTTAACGCACTTCTTTTCATAGAGCCCCAGTTCAATATTATTTAACGAACCCTTTTGAAGCTCAGCCGAAGCGTAATGTTCGTTTTAAGAACTTTCTTTTGTACTAATAGTACATTCATTTTAATCATTCATAATCACTAAACTCAAATTGTACTTTATTTCTTAATCATTCAAATGTTTGCTTACCTTTTTCAGGTTGTAAGCACTCGTTTACACTGGGACGACTAGCCAATTGGAACTCCTTGATTCACTTTTAATCACTTTCATCCACAGGTAACCGCTTCATCTCGCGGCTCGCACGACCACTTACAGTCGTATTCACGAAACGGCTAGTAACCGCCTGATTATGAAACTAACGTTTGACCGTTACTTGCTGGTAACACACTGGTAACCTCAGAACGGTATTCACCAACTATTTAAAACCACTGGTTTCCTGACCAACGTTTGACCACCGATTAACTTGTACTTGTGCATTCTGCTTTGTAAGCTCGTCTGTGATTGGCTTAGGGCACTGGCTATCCAACCAGCTGGTTGCCGAGCCGACCCTTGACCCCTCTTCGCGAGCGCTCCAAAATAGTTGAAAATAAGCAGGAGTGTAATGTGTTTTCATGTATTTTTATAATCACAAATGCTTCAATTATTTATTTCGGAGATTTCTGCTGAATTTTTTGTAATTAATAACCGATATTTTATTTATATACTCCTACGAATTTAAAAGATATATCGATTTTAAAAGATAATTTTTAAAGGTATTCGAAGGTTTCCTATTTTTATTTTTTAATGTATCTGACAGTCAAAAACAGTACGATTGTTTAAAAATTTGTGAATACTGTTGCGGAATTACTCTGCTACTCCTGGGGTTCGACGTTCTAAAGTCTAGTTGGTGTAAAAAGTTCAAGTAAAAAGTCACTTGTCAGGATGGAACACAAACTTTATTGCTTCTAGAACTTCGTAGAACATTCAGCTGTACACAATTCACAAGCACAATCTAGCAGTAATGTGCTTTTAACAGTTCGCTTAGATCAGAAACTCTCACAAATGCTGTATTTCTCACACAAAATAGAACACTTTCACTGGCAAGAATTCAGTGAAAATATAAGAGAAATAACACTAACAGTCTCTCAAGACTCAGCGATGAAGAATTTACACAGAGCACTTAAATTCAAAGCTTCACAAACCGCGGTAAACACAGCTTCCTTCACAAAGCAAGCGTATTCACTCTCTCAAAGCTTGATCAACACTGCCTGTCGGGGCGACACACGCTTCTATAAATAGCCGACGCAGGAGGTACAAGAGGTTTCCAGAAAAGTCAATTTCTCGAGGGTTCTACATAAAGCGTGAATTTTGATTACGTCATAGAAGATAAATGTTAGGTTATTATGCGTTTTTAATGCAGGAAAAACAACTTCCAGGCCCCATTAGGAAAAACGCGCCAAATGACCAAAAAGTCGCCAAGCTTGGCGACTTTTGGCGAAATATCGCCAAATTTGGCGCCAAAAATAAGTCCTCAAAAGTGAAGAGATCTAAGCTCTAGGACTAATATTTCTCGAGATTTCTAGAAGCCCATAGAAAAACATATGGGAAAGCGAAACCTCCGTATCTCCGGTTCTAATTGGCCGATTTTGATGCAACAAAAAGCAAAATTTATCTATTTGAAGCGCAGAATACGAATTTTAAACCATTTTAAGACCCAGAGCAGCGGGTTGCCCCGAAAATTCGTAACATTGTCCCCCTTCCCAAGGACTGCACGTCCCGGGCAGTACAGTCCCTAGTTAGGAGGTCACACAGGTACCTACGCTGTATAACCATTATCAGGATCTTAACAACATAATTCAAGCAAATAATCAATAAACACAGTAAGCAAATGCACTCTAATAAATAAATAAAATACATAATAAACAATTACACTAATAAGTAATCAATGTAATAAACAAATACACATTAGTAAAAACGAATATATTACAAATATGTACACTAAACATGGCGTAAGTAGTGAGAGAAAGAGAGTTGAAGAAAGAGGAAGAGAAGAGAAAGACAGGAAAGGAATGAGAGATGAAAGAAAAGAGGAATTACGCCATAGTGACCATAGTCTGAGCTAATTACAACCGCGGTAGATGGCTAGCCGATCGTAATGTACAACTCTTGGCTTCGAGTTTGGTGACTTACGAATCCGTACGATGACGTCATTCAGCCGGTTTATGACTGTGTAAGGACCGTCCCACGGCGATTGCGTTTGGGAGACAGGCCTTTCCGTCGAGTAGGATTCCATAGCCAAACTTTGTCACCTGCGTTGAACTCGTGTCCCGTAGCCTTCGTGTCGTAGCGAGTCTTAATCTTTTCCGTGTTCAGGTTGATCCGCTCCCGAGCAAAATGATGTACATCTTCAAACCGTGCCCGAAGGTTTTCCACGTACTCCTCTGGCGATGAAGGCGCATCTGGAGGGCGGCCGAACACTAGATCGGCGGGAAGACGAAGATCTCTGCCGAACAGCATCTGGGAAGGTGTGAAGCCGGTAGTCTCATGGACGGCGCTCCTATAGGCCAGCAGGAAGAGGGGGAGTTTCTTGTCCCAGTCGTCTTGATTCCTAGATACCAGAAGCGAGAGGTTGTTTAAAATTGTGCGATTGAACCTCTCCACCATGCCGTCGGATTGTGGGTGTAAAGGCGTAGTCTGGGTTTTGTCCATTCCGAGAAGATGGCACAGTCCTTTAAAGACTGCAGAGGTAAAGTTCGTTCCTTGGTCGGAATGAAGTTGCAGAGGGGTTCCATATCTGGAAATCCATTCTTGCACCAGTACCTCTGCTACGGTCGTAGCTTCTTGATCGGGAGTAGGAAACGCTTCGGGCCATTTAGAGAAGTAGTCAATGACAACTAGGATGTATTTGTTGCCATCCGAAGTTCGTGGAAGAGGTCCCAGGATGTCGAGGGCAATCCTCTCAAAAGGCGCACCTACATTATAACGATGTAGTCTTCCACGGCTTCGTTTCTTCGGGCCTTTACGGGCGGCACAGGCGTCACAAGCTTGACACCACTTTTCGACGTCGCCTCGAGCCCTGACCCAGTAGAAGCGCTCGCGAACTTTCTGCAGGGTCTTCATTACGCCAAAATGGCCCCCAGTTAAGCCATTATGAAGTTCTTCTAGAACCTTCGGAATCCTCGAGCGAGGGAGTACTAACTGCCATCGGAGCATCTTGCCGTCGTCCGACTCCCATTTACGATACAGGACTCCATTTCTCAGGCGAAGCGAATCCCATAAAGCCCAGTACTGTTTTGTTGCCGGACTGTAAGATGATATTTCCTGCCAACTGGGCTTAGCGCTGGATTTTTCCATAAATTCTACAATAGGTTTGATGTCGCTGTCTGCTAATTGGTCCGCCCGAACATTTTCGTCACTCCAGGGATCTTGAGATGATGCCGATGATGTAACATGGCGGACAACGGGATGTTTCAGATGGTAATTTTTCTCTGCCCTGGAGCAATAGCGACAACTGTCTATGCAGGGCCTTCTCGACAAAGCATCTGCATTTCCATGAGATGACCCTTTCCGATGACGTATCTCGATGTCATATTCTTGTAATCGCTGTATCCACCTGGCTATTTGGCCCTCTGGATTCTTGAAATTTAGAAGCCAGGTTAAAGAGGCATGGTCCGTTCGGAGCAGGAACTTTCGGCCGTACAGGTAATGATGGAAGTGCTCCACGGCTTTAATGATAGCAAGAAGTTCCTTTCTCGTAACACAATAGTTACGTTCTGCCTTTGAAAGGCATTTGCTCCAGTAAGCAATGACGTGTTCTTGGCCATCTATCTCCTGGGACAAAACTGCTCCAACACTCTCCTTACTTGCGTCTGTGTTCAGGATAAATGGCTTGTCAGGGTGAGGATACGACAGGATCGGCGAAGATGTTAAAGCCGTCTTCAGTTCGTTGAATGCGTCCTCACATTCCTCAGTCCATAGAAATTTCTCTCCAGTCTCGGTCAATTTGTGAAGAGGTCGGTCTTGCAATTTGAGAAAAGCCCTTCACGAATTTTCGATAGTAAGTACACAGACCGAGAAAACTTCTTAAGTCGTGGATATTCTCGGGACGACTCCAGTTCTGGACTGCGGACGTCTTTTCGGGATCGGTTCGGACTCCGTGGGCGGATATTATGTGCCCGAGGTAACGTACTTCCCGACGAAACAAATTGCACTTCGATGGACTTAGTTTCAAGTTTGCCTCTTTTAATTTCTGCAGTACCTTTCGAATGTTCTCGAGATGCTCTTCGAAAGTCCTTCCGACGATGATGATATCGTCCAAATAAACGAGACATGCTTCGTAGGAAAGTCCTCTCAACACTGTCTCCATTAGTCGCTCGAATGTAGCAGGTGCGTTGCAGAGTCCAAAAGGCATAACTTTGAACTGCCATAATCCTTGTCCCGTGGTGAACGCAGTCTTTTCACGGTCATCGGGATGAATTTCCACTTGCCATTAACCACTTTTCAGATCCAGAGTGGAAAACCATTCGTTTCCCGATAAAGTGTCCAAAGTGTCGTCTATCCTGGGAAGAGGGTAGCTGTCTTTCTTGGTAATGTCATTCAGACGTCTGTAGTCAACACAGAACCGGGTGGAACCATCCTTCTTTCGGACCAAAACAATCGGCGAGGCCCACGGACTAGTCGATGGCTCGATGACGTCATCACGCTGCATCTCCTCTAAAAGTCTGCTCACCTCTTCTTGCTTAGCAAACGGCAGCCGCCTAGGATGTTGCTTGATGGGAGAATGGCTGCCTGTATCTATCCTATGTTGAGTTAAGCTCGTACGGCCAAAGTCACCCGAAGTTCCGGAGAAGAGGTCTTCAAATTCAGCTATTACTTTCTCCGCAGCGCTTCTCTGTTCTGCCGTTAACTCCACGTCTTGTATTAATTCCTTCGTCAGGCACTCGGAAGATTTAGCTGTCGTTTGGCTGATGTTCTTATTAATGCAGGTAACAGGAGTGCATGTCGCCAACACTTCATTTTTCTTTATCACCTTTGACTTGTCCGTCACATTTACTACTCTAACTGGAATTTCTGTTCTCGACAAGTCCACAAGTGTTGCTCCCACAAGTACTCCTTTGACGGAATCACTATTGTTTGGGTGTTCGATTAATCCAAAACGGAATTTATTGCTTTCTTTTACTGTTCCAGAAATTATTGAATCAGTTCTGGGAGGTAGAGTGATATCAGTCTGGGCTATTATTTGCTGAACAGGCAAAACAGTTTCATTTCTAATATCGAACGCAGCTATTTCTTCTGAGTCTGAACGAAGCTCATTATTCTTAAAGTCAAAATTAAATTTGTGCGATTTTAAAAAGTCGAGTCCGAGAATAAAAGAGTCTGTAATATTGGCGACATATACCACATGGTCGTATCTGGCATTTCCAAACGTGATTTCTACTTGCGCTTTTCCGCCCACTTCGATCTTGTCACCTGTCACAGTCTGGAGGGTCAGCGAGGGCGGAGTCCAGATAATCTTCAAATTTAATTTCTTGGCCAGATCCGTCCTTATGATGGTTACGTTCGCTCCAGTATCAATCACCATGTGGCATGGGGAACCATTAACATACCCCAGTACGAAGAGTCCATTACTGCCGCCATTCACTGATGAAATCTGCAAGACTTTTAGGTGGGGCTCTTGACTATCTGGCAACCTCCGCCCCGCGAGATGGCCACCTCCTAGTTTCCCTCTTTCATGATCTTAGAGTTCTCTTGCTGGTCATGAGACTTTCGACCACAATGCTTTTGTACATGGCCTTCGACGCCACACTTCCAGCATTTCACTTTCTTTGGGCCATCTCTCGTTCTATCGGATCTTAATTTTCGTTCTATGAGATCTTCAATTCTCTTCAACCTATTCTCGACGCTCTCCGTGTCTTTGTCAGCTCCCTCTTGGACCGTGACAGCTCTAACAGCATGCCGATCTTTCCTGACGGCCCGTTGAGCTGCTTCTAGCTTCATTGCGAAGACGAGAGCAGATTTCAAATCCTGATAATCTTCCAACATAAGTGACTTTTGGGTTTCTGGATCACGGATGGCTTCAATAAAATGACGCACCGCCATTTCTTCTCGGACATTATCAAGGTGGTCCATGTAAGCTAGATGACAAAGCCTATCTATGTCCGAAGCCAGCTCTTGAAGGGTCTCGCCAGATCTCTGCATCCTTGACTTAAGTTGGATTCTACTATATTCTTTCTGGCACTTCTCTCCGAATTTCATCTCCAAGGCACTGGCAAGGGCGTCAAAATCTCCTATCTTCGTCGCTCCGATAGTTTGCAATACATTAATTGCATCTCCGCTAAGGGAAGCGGCCAGTTGATTAGCTTTCTCGGACTCGCTCCAACCATTGGCTCTGGCGACGATTGAAAATTGGGTCTTGTAAGCCTCCCAGGGAGTCTTTCCGTCATAAGGCGTTAGTTTCACTGCTGGGTGGCGTGACGACAACCTGATGTTTTCTGGTACCTTTCCCAGCTTTACTAAACTGTCCAGTTTTTCTTCTAGCTTGTGATCGATCTTTTCCTCAATCCTTTCCTCGCATCTCGCTTGACTTTCTTCCAGGAGTGATACTCTTTTCTGTACTTCCTCTAACCCGGTTTTCATCTCTTCGTGAGCGGTTTTTAACTCATCTAATCCGGTTTCTATTTTTCTTTGTCCATCTTCCTCTGTTCTTGTGCGGCTTTCATCTCGTCTTGTCCGGCTTTCATCTCGGCTTTCATTTCTTGCATCATATTCATGAGCTTTTGAAGTTGTTCTTCCATTTTTTGTCTAGTCAAAACCATAAACTGGAAAATTAAAGTCTTTCTTTAGAACCCCGATTCTGACACCAAATGTTGCGGAATTACTACTCTTGGGGCGCTACTCCTGGGGTTCGACGTTCTAAAGTCTAGTTGGTGTAAAAAGTTCAAGTAAAAAGTCACTTGTCAGGATGGAACACAAACTTTATTGCTTCTAGAACTTCGTAGAACATTCAGCTGTACACAATTCACAAGCACAATCTAGCAGTAATGTGCTTTTAACAGTTCGCTTAGATCAGAAACTCTCACAAATGCTGTATTTCTCACACAAAATAGAACACTTTCACTGGCAAGAATTCAGTGAAAATATACGAGAAATAACACTAACAGTCTCTCAAGACTCAGCGATGAAGAATTTACACAGAGCACTTAAATTCAAAGCTTCACAAACCGCGCAAAACACAGCTTCCTTCACAAAGCAAGCGTATTCACTCTCTCAAAGCTTGATCAACACTGCCTGTCGGGGCGACACACGCTTCTATAAATAGCCGACGCAGGAGGTACAAGAGGTTTCCAGAAAAGTCAATTTCTCGAGGGTTCTACATAAAGCGTGAATTTTGATTACGTCATAGAAGATAAATGTTAGGTTATTATGCGTTTTTAATGCAGGAAAAACAACTTCCAGGCCCCATTGGGAAAAACGCGCCAAATGACCAAAAAGTCGCCAAGCTTGGCGACTTTTGGCGAAATATCGCCAAATTTGGCGCCAAAAATAAGTCCTCAAAAGTGAAGAGATCTAAGCTCTAGGACTAATATTTCTCGAGATTTCTAGAAGCCCATAGAAAAACATATGGGAAAGCGAAACCTCCGTATCTCCGGTTCTAATTGGCCGATTTTGATGCAACAAAAAGCAAAATTTATCTATTTGAAGCGTAGAATACGAATTTTAAACCATTTTAAGCCCCAGAGCAGCGGGTTGCCCCGAAAATTCGTAACATTACATACTTAAGAGCTTACTCTGGGGGTATTTTATTTGTTTTACTGTAGGAGATGGTATTTTTTTTTTTTTTTTTTTTTAGTGTCAATAATGAAAATTTCAAATGCATAAAAAAGCAAATATTTTTACAATGTCTTAATACAATTGTAATGATTCTAATGTTGAAACCTACTCGTGACCATACTTTAATCACAAAAATATGGATCATAGAGCAGCTCTGCAATTTTTTGTAATTTTATACAGTAAAGGGTAAATATATACGTGAATATTAAAATGTGATTGTGTTGAGATGGTTCTTGCTGGGTCTTAAATAATGATTTATGTGGTAGCCATTACTCAATTTTTAACTGAAGTTATGAACTAGGCTGTCTCTTGATTTTTCATATCTAGGACTAGAAATTTTTGGACTCTCCCCCCCCCCCCCCACCAAAAAAAAAAAAAAAGGAATTGCAGATCTCCACTCGAAATTGCAAGTTTTTTCCCACAATAAAGACACTTTAATCACTCTGTAGTCAGACATTAAAATAAGATTTTTTTTTTCGCATGTGATTAATTTATGAGTAATAACTTAGCACGAAGTGTACAACTTATTTAAATAAAGCAGGAACGTGGAAAAAGAGTATTCTATTTAAATATTAATAGTGAATAATGCCTCTGATGTATTTTTATTAATGGAATAATGCAAAAATCAAGAATTATATTAGTTATTTTATCGGATGTATGTAAATAAATATTTAATACTATAAGCTTAAAACAGACTCTGTTAAAATTTACATTTTCTTCCCCCATGAAACAGATAAAACAAATGTCAATGAATTTTTGTCTAGAAGCTACATGTTCTTCTTTTGCAAAATCGTAGGCAAATAAAAATTGGGAGGGGATGGGGGATATGTAGCGCTGAAATTTTTTTTTACCTATAGTTGAACTGCAGAATCAATGCAAATAAAAAAACTACTAATTTCATTGACTAAAATTGGGGGGAGAGGGTGGAAAATCAATTAAAGGAATTTTAGAAAGGGGACTAATTAAAGAAACCTGTTCCAGCCCAGCTAACCCCTGCTAATTCACATGGCTTTGTCTATTAAATTTTGCAATGCTCTTGCTGGGAAAAAAATAAAAAAATAATAAAATTATTTCTTTTTTTCTGACAGGATTGGGATCATGATTGATTTTGATGGTATTGTAGTATAATGTCGAATTTATACACCTAATTAAAATGGTTAAATACTTCATCCCAGAGGGCCTTACTTTTTTAGAAAAAAAAAAAAAAAGAGATGTAAAAAAAGGGGGGGGGGTGAGAGAGCAAGAAGGGAAACTTTGGCCGCAGCGAGGCCAGAACCCTGTAACTACTGCTTGCCAATCGCTCGCTTTACCGCTGCGCCATAATTTCATTGACACGTTTGCTGTAAATTTAAAACATTTCCTTTTTTGCCTGTTTACCGTTTACTTATTTTGATGGTAATGTATTGGAAAATCCTTGACACACAAGTCTTCTAAACCGTTTATTTTCTCCTCACACATAAATTTTCCAAATCTATCAATAAATTCTAAAATTTCCATATCTTCTGTCTTCAACAGCGCTGTAGTCCGCCATGTTTGTTAACAGACTAGAGCCTCACAGCGCATGCGTCGAATGTAACAGGCCGGTAACCACCCGAATTCGGCTGGTTACATTCGTCTGTTAAAAACGAGATGTAACCAGCCGATTTGGCCTTGTGAATACCATTTTTTTTTAAACCATCCGATTCTATGGTAATCCGGCTGTTACCAGCTGGTAGAAAGTTTCGTGAATACGGGTGTTAATGTTATCGCCGATTAAAATAAAATTCAACACAAGAAACAGTGGACTGTAAACACAAATTTTTCACTTTATTGGGAATTGGAGAACGACCACTTCGCCTCCCACGTTTTCCCATGGCACTTGCACAACACACACTGGCGTTATCACAAATCCATTTCATTATAGGTGGCGCGGCAATAGCGAATGCAAGCGATAACAATTCGTATTCTACGCTTCAAATAGATAAATTTTGCTTTTTGTTGCATCAAAATCGACCAATTAGAACCGGAGATATCGAGGTTTCGGTTTGCCATTGTTTTTCAATGGAGGTTCTAGAAATCTCGAGAAATATTAGTCCTAGGGCTTCGATCTCTTCACATTTGAGGACTTATTATTGGCGCCAAATTTGGCGATATTTCGCCAAAAGTCGCCAAGCTTGGCGACTTTTTGGTCATTTGGCGTGATTTTCCCAATAGGGCCTGGAAGTTGTTTTTCCTGCATTAAAAACGCATAATAACCTAACATTTCTCTTCTATGACGTAATCAGAAGTCCCGCTTTATCTGGAATCTTCGAGGAATATACTTTTCTAGAAACTGCTCGCAGCTTCTGCCTCCTCTATAAATTCCACCAGCGCGCTGCCCCGACAGTTTAGTGCGAGTTGAACGCTCAACGTGTGAAGAGCTGTCAGTGAGAGTACGCTTGCTTTGTAAATTGATAGTGCTATAGAAGCCGTGTTTTAGCTTGCTTTACGAAGCTGTTTTCAAAGTGCTGTGTGTAAATTCTTCATTGCTGTGTCTTAAGGGATTGTGTACGATATCTCTTGAATATTTTCACTGAATTTTTGCCTGTGAAAGTGATTTATTTTGTGTGAGAAATACAGCATTTGTGAGAGCTTCTGATCTAAGAGAACTGTTAAAAGCACATTACTGTTTAATTGTGCTTGTGAATTTTGTACAGCTGATTGTTCCACGAAGTTCTAGAAGCAATAAAGTTGCATTCCATCCTGACCATTGGACTTTTTACCAGCACGTTCTACACCAACTGGACTTTAGAACGACGAACCCCGGAAACAAGAAGAGTAGTTCCGCAACATTTGGTGTCAGAATCGGGATTCTAAAGAAAGACTTTAATTATCCAGTGCATGGTTTTGACTAGACGAAAAATGGAAGAACAACTTCAAAAACTCATGGAGATGATGAAGGAGATGAAGTCCGGACAAGACGAGATGAAAGCCGGGCAAGCTGATTTGGAAAAGAAAATTGAAGAAGGACAAGACGAAATTAAAACCGGATTAGAAGAGATGAAAACCGGACAAACCGATTTAGAGAAGAAAATTGAAGCCGGATTGGTCGGACTAGAGAAGAAAGTGGAAGATGGACAAAGAAAAATAGAAACCGGATTAGATCAGTTAAAAGCCGCTCACGAAGAGATGAAAACCGGGTTAGAGGAAGTGGAGAAAAGAGTATCACTCCTGGAAGAAAGTCAAGCGAAATACGAGGAAAGAGTTGAGGAAAAGATCGATCACAAGTTAGAAGAAAAACTGGACAGTTTGGTAAAGCTGGGAAAGGTACCAGAAAACATTAGGTTGTCGTCAAGCCACCCAGCAGTGAAACTAACGCCTTATGACGGAAAGACTCCCTGGGAAGCTTACAAGACCCAATTTTCGATCGTCGCCAGAGTCAATGGTTGGAGCGAGAAAGCGAACCAACTGGCCGCTTCCCTTAGCGGAGATGCAATTAATGTATTGCAAACTATCGGAGCGACGAAGATAGGAGATTTTGACGCCCTTGCCAGTGCCTTGGAGATGAAATTCGGAGAGAAGTGCCAGAAAGAATATAGTAGAATCCATCTTAAGTCAAGGATGCAGAGATCTGGCGAGACCCTTCAAGAGCTGGCTTCGGACATAGATAGGCTGTGTCATCTAGCCTACATGGACCACCTTGATAATGTCCGAGAAGAAATGGCAGTGCGTCATTTTATTGAAGCCATCCGTGATCCAGAAACCCAAAAGTCACTTATGTTGGGGGATTATCAGGATTTGAAATCTGCTCTCGTCTTCGCAATGAAGCTAGAAGCAGCTCAGCGGGCCGTCAGGAAAGATCGGAATGCTGTTAGAGCTGTCACGGTCCAAGAGGGAGCTGACAAAGACACAGAGAGCGTCGAGAACAGGTTAAAGAGAATTGAAGATCTCATAGAACAAAAATTAAGATCCGATAGAACGAGAGATGGCCCAAAGAAAGTGAAATGCTGGAAGTGTGGCGTCGAAGGCCATGTACAAAAGCACTGTGGTCGAACGTCTCATGACCAGCAAGAGAACTCTAAGAACATGAAAGAGGGAAACTAGGAGGTGGCCATCTCGCGGGGCGGAGGTTGCCAGTTAGTCAAAAGCCCCACCTAAAAGTCTTGCAGATTTCATCACTGAATGGCGGCAGTAATGGACTCTTCGTACTTGGACACGTTAATGGTTCCCCATGCCACATGGTGATTGATACTGGAGCGAACGTAACCATCATAAGGACGGATCTGGCCAAGAAATTAAATTTGAAGATTATCTGGACTCCGCCCTCTCTGACCCTCCAGACTGTGACAGGTGACAAGATCGCAGTGGGCGGAAAAGCAAGAGTGGAAATCACTTTTGGAAATGCCAGATATGACCGTGTGGTATATGTCGCCAATATTACGGACTCTTTTATTCTCTGACTGGACTTTTCAAAAATCGCACAAATTTAACTTGGACTTTAAGAATAATGAGCTTCGTTCAGACTCAGAAGAAATAGCTGCGTTCGATATTAAAAATGAAACTGTTTTACCTGTTCAGCAAATAATAGCCCAGACTGATATCATTCTACCTCCCAGAACTGATTCAATAATTTCTGGAACAGTAAAAGAAAGCAAGAAATTCCGTTTTGGATTAATCGAACACCCAAACAATAGTGATTCCGTCAGAGGAGTACTTGTGGGAGCAACACTTGTGGACTTGTCGAGAACAGAAATTCCATTTAGAGTAGCAAATGTGACGTACAAATCGAAGGTGATAAAGAAAAATGAAGTGTTGGCGACATGCACTCCTGTTACCTGCATTAATAAGAACATCAGCCAAACGACAGCTAAATCTTCCGAGTGCCTGACGAAGGAATTAATACAAGACGTGGAGTTAACGGCAGAACAGAGAAGCGCTGCGGAGAAAGTAATAGCTGAATTTGAAGACCTCTTCTCCCGTACTTCGGGTGACTTTGGCCGTACGAGCTTAACTCAACATAGGATAGATGCAGGCAGCCATTCTCCCATCAAGCAATATCCTTGGCGGCTGCCGTTTTCTAAGCAAGAAGAGGTGAGCAGACTTTTAGAGGAGATGCAGCGTGATGACGTCATCGAGCCATCGACTCGCCCTTGGGCCTCGCCAATTGTTTTGGTTCGGAAAAAGGGTGGTTCCACCCGGTTCTGTGTTTACTACAGACGTCTGAATGACATTACCAAGAAAGACAGTTACCCTCTTCCCAGGATAGACGACACATTGGACACTTTATCGGGAAATGAATGGTTCTCCTCTCTGGATCTCAAGAGCGGCTACTGGCAAGTAGAAATTCATCCCGACGACCGCGAAAAGACTGCGTTCACCACGGGACAAGGATTATGGCAGTTCAAAGTTATGCCTTTTGGACTCTGCAACGCACCTGCTACATTCCAGCGTCTAATAGAGACAGTGTTGAGAGGACTTTCCTACGAAGCATGTCTCGTTTATTTGGACGATATCGTCATCGTCGGAAGGACTTTCGCAGAGCATCTCGAGAACATCCGAAAGGTGCTACAGAAATTAAAAGAGGCAAACTTGAAACTAAGTCCATCGAAGTGCAACTTGTTTCGTCGGGAAGTACGTTATCTCGGGCACATAATATCCGCCCACGGAGTCCGAACCGATCCCGAAAAGACGTCCGCAGTCCAGAACTGGAGTCGTCCCGAGAATATCCATTACTTAAGAATTTTTCTCGGTCTGTGTACTTACTATCGAAAATTCGTGAAGGGATTTTCTCAAATTGCAAGACCACTTCACAAGTTGACTGAGACTGGACAAAAATTTCTATGGACTGAGGAATGTGAGGATGCATTCAACGAACTGAAGGCGGCTTTAACATCTGCGCCGATCTTGTCGTATCCTCACCCTGACAAGCCATTTATCCTGGATACAGACGCAAGTAAGGAGAGTGTCGGAGCAGTTTTGTCCCAGGAGATAGATGGCCAAGAACATGTGATTGCTTACTGGAGCAAGTGCCTTTCGAAGGCAGAACGTAACTATTGTGTTACGAGAAAGGAACTTCTTGCTATCGTTAATGCCGTGGAGCACTTCCATCATTATCTGTACGGCCGAAAGTTCCTGCTCCGAACAGACCATGCCTCTTTAACCTGGCTTCTAAATTTCAAGAATCCAGAGGGCCAGATAGCCAGGTGGATACAGAGATTACAAGAATATGACATCGAGATACGTCATCGGAAAGGAGCATCTCATGGAAATGCAGATGCTTTGTGAAGAAGGCCCTGCATAGACAGTTGTCGCTATTGCTCGAGGGCGGAGAAAAATTACCATCTGAAACATACCGTTGTCCGCCAAGTTACATCATCGGCACCATCTCAAGATCCCTGGAGTGACGAAAATGTTCGGGCGGACCAGTCAGCTGATAGCGACATCAAACCTATTGTGGAGTTACTGGAGAAATCAAGCACTAAGCCCAGCTGGCAAGAAATATCATCTTGCAGTCTGGCAACAAAACAGTACTGGGCTTTATGGGATTCGCTTCGCCTGAGAAATGGAGTCCTGTATCGTAAATGGGAGTCGGACGACGGCAAGATGCTCCGATGGCAGTTAGTACTCCCTCGTTCGAGGATTCCGAAGGTTCTAGAAGAACTTCATAATGGCTTAACTGGAGGCCATTTTGGCGTAATGAAGACCCTGCAGAAAGTTCGCGAGCGCTTCTACTGGGCTAGGGCTCGAGGCGATGTCGAAAAGTGGAGTCAAGCTTGTGACGCCTGTGCCGCCCGTAAAGGCCCGAAGAAACGAAGCCGTGGAAAACTACATCGTACAATGTAGGAGCGAGTTTCGAGAGAATTGCCCTCGACATTTTGGGACCTCTTCCGCGAACTTCGGATGGCAACAAATACATCCTAGTTGTCATTGACTGTTTCTCTAAATGGCCCGAAGCGTTTCCTATTCCAAATCAAGAAGCTACGACCGTAGCAGAGGTACTGGTGCAAGAATGGATTTCCAGATATGGAACCCATCTGCAGCTTCATTCCGACCAACCGACCAAGGAACGAACTTTACCGCTACAGTTTTTAAAGGACTATGTCAACTTCTCGGAATAGACAAAACCCAGACTACGCCTTTACACCCACACTCCGACGGCATGGTGGAGAGGTTCACTCGCACAATTTTGAACAACCTCTCGCTCCTGGTATCTAGGAATCAAGAGGACTGGGACACGAAACTCCCCCTCTTCCTGCTGGCCTATAGGAGTGCCGTCCACGAGACTACCGGCTTCACACCTTCCCAGATGCTGTTCGGAAGAGATCTTCGTCTTCCTGCCGATCTAGTGTTCGGCCGCCCTCCAGATGCGCCTTCATCGCCAGAAGAGTACGTGGAAAATCTTCGGGCACGGTTTGAAGACGTGCATCATTTTGCTCGGGAGCGGATCCACGTGAACACGGAGAGGATGAAGAATCGCTACGACACGAAAGCTACAGGACATGACTTCAACGTAGGTGACAAAGTTTGGCTATGGAATCCTACTCGACGGTAAGGCCTGTCTCCCAAGCTGCAATCGCCTTGGGACGGTCCTTACACAGTCCTAAACCGGTTGAATGACGTAATCGTACGGATTCGTAAGTCACCAAACTCGAAGCCAAGAGTTGTACATTACGATCGGCTAGGCATCTACCGCGGTTGTAATTAGTTATTTGACTATCAGACCATGGTCACTATGGCGTAATTCCTCCTTTCTTTCAACTCACATTTCTTTCCTGTTTTTCTCTTTTCTTCCTCTTTCGTCAACTCTCTTTCACTCACTACTTACGCCATGTTTAGTGTACATATTTGTAATATATTGGTTTTTATTAATGTGCATTTGTTTATTACATTTATTACTTATTAGTGTAATTGTTTATTATGTCTATTATTTATTTATTAGAGTGCATTTGCTTACTGTGTTTATTGATTATTTGCTTAAATTATGTTGCTAAGATTTGGTTAAAGGTTGGACACTGTATATATTTGTGTGACCTCCTAACTGGGGACTGTACTGCCCGGGACGTGCAGTCCTTGGGAAGGGGGCAATGTTTTACCGTGAAATAAAATCGGCAAAGAAGTGCGACTATTACGCGAGTAAACACGGTAGTTTATATCGCGTTTGCTTACACAAACATTTTTAGCCAATTAGTACATTTTTTGTTTGAACATTTATTTTAATTATTTTTAATTTACAATATCCAAACTTGCTTCCAGTAATGAACTGATTTTTAAATGGTTTTCTTTGAATATAAGGCTTAAAAATATTTCTAAAAAGGGGTCATTCAATCTGAACTCTTATGGTATGGGAGGCTTCAATAAAAGAATGATGAAGGAAAAATATTTATTCTTAAAGGGGGTGGGAAAAACGGTTGAAATTAGAAAGCTGAAGGATAATATTGTTACGAATTTTCGGGGCAACCCGCTGCTCTGGGGTTTAAAATTCGTATTCTACGCTTCAAATAGATAAATTTTGCTTTTCGTTGCATCAAAATCGGCCAATTAGAACCGGAGATATGGAGGTTTCGGTTTGCCATTGTTTTTCAATGGAGGTTCTAGAAATCTCGAGAAATATTAGTCCTAGGGCTTCGATCTCTTCACATTTGAGGACTTATTACTGGCGCCAAATTTGGCGATATTTTGCCAAAAGTCGCCAAGGTTGGCGACTTTTGGGTCATTTGGCGCGATTTTCCCAATGGGGCCTGGAAGTTGTTTTTCCTGCATTAAAAACGCATAATAACCTAACATTTCTCTTCTATGACGTAATCAGAAGTCCCGCTTTATCTGAAATCTTCGAGGAATATACTTTTCTAGAAACTGCTCGCAGCTTCTGCCTCCTCTATAAATTCCACCAGCGCGCTGCCCCGACAGTTCAGTGCGAGTTGAACGCTCAATGTGTGAAGAGCTGTCAGTGAGAGTACGCTTGCTTTGTGAATTGATAGTGCTATAGAAGCCGTGTTTTAGCTTGCTTTACGAAGCTGTTTTCAAAGTGCTGTGTGTAAATTTTTCATTGCTGTGTCTTAAGGGATTGTGTACGATATCTCTTGACTATTTTCACTGAATTTTTGCCTGTGAAAGTGACTTATTTTGTGTGAGAAATACAGCATTTGTGAGAGCTTCTGATCTAAGAGAACTGTTAAAAGCACATTACTGTTTAATTGAATCGGTGAGTGCAGAAACCACCTCAGTCACAAAAAGGAAATTTTTTTTAGGAGAGAGTAAAAACTTCATAACTCCTCCAAATTTTCAAATATTTAAACTTATTTTTTTTCCTCTGTCATAACATGCATTTATGTTTCTGTCATGCAAATATTACCTAATTTATGAAGTTTTATGAAGTTTTTTCTCTCTCCTGAAAAAAATTTCCTGTTTGTGACTGAGATGGTTTCTGCACTCACCGATTCAATTGTGCTTGTGAATTTTGTACAGCTGATTGTTCCACGAAGTTCTAGAAGCAATAAAGTTGTATTCCATCCTGACCATTGGACTTTTTACCAGCAAGTTCTACACCAACTGGACTTTAGAACGACTAACCCCGGAAACAAGAAGAGTAGTTTCGCAACAATATATTTATGGAAGTTTTTCCAGCCAAGAAAGTTGATAAACAAACAGCAGAATTAACTGATGTGAAGTGGAAAAAAAAATGCAAAAATCCAATGACCTTGAAAATAAACAAAACGTTAAATTACATTTGATATTTGCAGAAATGTATATTTTAGAGGTTTTCGGTCGGTTGATGTTAATGGCACAAGTTCCAAATAGGACATACTGCGCCAGACTATTGGAGGTTTTCAATAAAATTTCTTACAATTTCCTTAATCATTAATAAAATCATGCAAACAATTTAAATTTCTGCACGAAAAAATCGTACATCTTGGCAACTATGATGTTATAGAAGAATCTGCCGTATTTAAATTAATATCTAAAAGTTTTGCTTATTACGACTTAAGAGCTTTTAATAAAGTTAATGATATTAATTCAGTACTACTAAGATCTTTTAATAAATTTAATTTTAAATCTAAAAATGATCTACTATACAATAGATTTATCCGTTGTACGTTTTTGTTTTATTTCGTTGCTAAATAAATGCACCATTTAGAGCAATTCTTATGTGAACATGTGTATGGGCATGTGGTTCTTACCGCCCCCCCCCCCATCCATCAACCCCTCACACTTAAGGCGGTCGCAAATGCAACGGTCCCATCCTATCAATCATGCAATGCGCCTGCTTTTAAACGGAAGCTGTCGCAAGTGCGACGATTTTCCCCCCGGTCTCAAATAAGACGATACCAATCGTTTCACCCCGTCTCATAGGGTGTAATATGAAGGGGGGGGGGGAATGGTTTGATTTCCCTGAACAACAGGACTGTTTCAGAAATGATAGTGACCATAGTACAAGGTTTAATTATAAAAATTCAATCATTGTAAATTAGATGCTCGGTAACAGATTTTAATAACTTAACATTTAACCTTTATTTCACACCACGTGACAGCATAATTCAACCAGTTGTTGGTCTTAGACTGTCATGTATTGAAATTCTGTTCAGTTCTGTTGTGAAAAGAACCATGAATACTGTCCTCTTCACTTGGTATAAGGTATAGTGTATGTCATAGAAAGAACAATTGACGTAGCGTGATGGGGGATAGAGTGGTCTAATTTCACCCTAATGAAAGTTTAGATCACTGTGGAAAAATTAGATTTTACACAGGAAGAACAGAAGATATCGCGCTCTGTGTGTGTGTGTTGGGGGGGGAGGGGGATTGAAACACACAGTAGGCACATCGGGGAGTTGGGGGAGACTGATCAAGGAAGCCGGGAATTTTTTGACAGGGAGGGAAACTCAAGCTTGCCGAGGAACCTGGGACCTTTAGTGGTAAGTGCTTAACGCTCCATGATACACACAATAAAGCACCCAACCATCTTGTAGTAACCGGTACCGAAAAGCAGTTTTCGTCTTCCTATACCCCGTCGTGAAAGAAAACGGATATTTACGATACTGAGTCGGACATCGGAATTATTCGGACAGCTTCGTGGTAGCACATAAAGATGTTTTCTCGGGTGACGTCATGAGTAGCGAAAGCTTGATTTATTCGCTACGGAAAGCTTTCTGATAACATCGTGGGAGGGCTCCAGGACCGACCCAGCTAAATGATGTGCATGGTTTAAGATAAAAATGCTGTTATCGCTATTCGAAATGTACTTATTATTCAAAATCGCCCTCAGATGGACGCCTCAGAATTTTGTTCTTTGGCAGAGCTCAGACAGATAAACTGAAACACTTTTCAACATTGATGGAGAGTGTTAATGGAAAGAGAATAAGCGTATTCAACAAGCCTTTTATACCCTTTTCCGTGATGCCTGGAAGAAAGAACTCCACTACAATAGGAATACTTTTACTGTATCCCATCATTCATACTCCTCTCATCACTTATGTATATCATCCCCGTTTGCGCCCATTAGCCGGGCTCCATTCAGCCGTTGGCGCCCTTCGATTGGTTGTGTCAGGCATACGCAAGGCGAGTGGGGTTCTCTATTCAAAGGCTCCTTAATTATTCACAGCCAAATCTGCAGCGCATTGAAAGATTTTGATTGAGACAAGAATGCACTTTTTCTTTTTCTTTTTTTGCTTGTGTTATCCTGATGTGGGCTATATTCGAAGTTAGTTGAAGAACAAACGATGGACTTGTAATAGGATTATAAGAATTTTTATTTTTCGTAAAAATCTTATAAAAGAGCGTTTTCCGGCTTAGTATCTTCTGCAACAATTACCGTACTTTCAATTTTTATCTAACTGAACCTTCTTAATTGTCTATTTCGCTTCACTTGAAAGCAATGTCAATATCATGGCATGAATGCATGTTTTATATCCTTCCTTCAGTTAAATGATTCCAGCTGTGCACCCGTTCTTCGCACGGGAAGAAGAAGATATTTTTCTAACACACCTGATTACAATTTATTCAATCGGATCAAAACTATCAAATCGTTTCACTCGTAACTTGGCATTATGATAGTTAGCTTAATTAAATAGAATAATAATAATAAAAAAACCACTTTGCTTTGCGGAAATTTGTCATGGTTTGTTTCTTTAACGGTATAGAGTTCTACGCACTACAGACAAAATTAGTTATGCCTTAGCTCGTCGATCACTTGCCTATATTTTTTACCTCAAACTCTGATTAAGTGTCTATGATGCATGGAAACAATTTCATTGATTGCCAGATTATAGCCAACAAACGGAAAATAAAACAAATTTTCAGCATTTGATATCCTGCAGACAATATTTTGGCTTTCTCCATAGCAGCGTTTCTCGATGGGGCGCGCCCCCTAAGGGGACGCAGAGCGTTTCAATGGGAGGGGGGCGAGAAAAACCGTAGATCAAGTAATGATGATTTTTTTTTTTAATTATCTTATTTATTCTTATTTTTACTCAAAAATATACTTATTTTCGCTTAAAATGTTCATTCAAACTTTACTAATAACATTATTTTGCAGAAAATACGACTAAATGTTCATTGTTGAAGAAAAAACCTGAATGTAAGCTGAAAAATGAGGAGGTGGGCGACGTTAAAAGATTGGGAATCGCTGCTCTATAGAACTTCTGAGAGAATAAATAGTTTTGAAACTTTTTTTTTTTTAACCGAAAAAGACTTTTTGTTTGAAATTTAAAAGTGAAATTTTTTAAATCATGGATTAATATTGAAAGATAAGCATCATCTATGAAACTATAGTTCTCGACACTGTTCCAATTTTTCCGATAGTAACCTACCCCTAAATTCGCCACCCAGAAAAGGTGTCAAACGCATATGCGGCTCCAAAACATCTACCAGCGTTTCTTTAATGGGCTTCGTAGAAATGTTGCCAGACATATGAAGGATATAAAATGCAAAATAGAATAGAATGAAAAATCTGAGCCCTTTTAAAGCGTCATCAAGTTAATGTTTCATTTATTTTATTTTTATGAGTTTTTATTTTCCGAATCTAAGAACTCCAGGAGTGTGTATTCCCAGCAAATTGGAATTCGGAATCCAATAAGATTTCGCAAACTACATGGCAGAAGGAATTGATTTCACACTGTATTTTTGTATTTTATCGGAGTTTGTTATTCCTTACCTAGCCGCAATATTAACAGAATTCCGCATACATTCAGATCCCGATTTGCTGTGAATAACCGCTTTGGTCCCGCGAAAAAGATGATCCACCAATGCTGTTAATTTAATTGAAAGTTACGAAATTATTTTGCTTGTGGTGTAACTTTTACTTCAGATATTGTTAATTGAAATTGATTCTTAATCCGATTTATTATGCTCGTGAAAAATAAGTGCTATACTCTCATATTATTCCGCTCGTTGCATAAGTTTTTCGTGAAAACCTGTTAACCTAATCAGGTTTCTAAACTCGTGATTTTTAAAAAGTGCATTTTTAAACTCGCGTCATCAAAATAGCGTCAGTCTCACTTGCAGTATCTAAAACATTAATTTCATGCTGTTCACTGATCAACTTTTATCGGATACATAGGTATTTGTCTGGGTTACATTTTAAAACAAGAATTTTACAGCTATATCCTTTTTCCTCTGATATATAGGAAGGGAAACGTGAAAAGAACGTTAACGTTTTGAGCCCCTTATCCCCATTTGGATGCGAATTCTAAAAATCCCTGAAAATGATTTTTAGGTTTTTCTCTTAGTTGCATTTTAAAGCAAGAATATTTTATGGCTATCTCTTTTTTCCTCTGAGATATGGAGTGAAATGTGATAAGAACGTTTTGGACGCGAATTCTAAAAAACCCTAAAACTGATTTTTAGGTATTTGATCAAGGGTATATTAGGTACAAATTTTTAAAAATCGCTTCTTAAATGGCAGCTTTGACACAAAATCTATACGCTCCTAAAATTTTATGTCTGCATCTCCAATAGATTTAGCTGGGCGTTGATCGTCAGTCAGACAGTCAGTCCGTCCATCTTGCTTTAGAGATGAAACCGATTATTACAGCTATTTCGCGTTTTTAAGCTGGAAACGTTATTGAGAAGGTGTAAATATTGCGGTATTTTTTGAGTTTATCGCGTTCAGAGAGACAGACAGACGCGTCGAGGGGACTTTATTTTATATAAACCTTCCATGAAAAATTATCTTACTGATGGTTCAAACCGCAGTAAAATCCGTTGCGTGATTTAGGAGAAGTTAGCGACTACTCAGATAGACATGGAAAGCGACTTTGCTTTATACTATGTAGAGATAGATAAACAATGAGAACAATGTCCTATCGACTTAAATAAATAATTATTTGCGGTCACATCTTTAAAAATTCATTCCCTCAAGATTAGATTTGTTATTCTGATGCGAATCCTTCAACAATATATAATTCGCTAATGGTCCGAACACGGATGTATGCATCAACCTGAATCGCGTCAAATACGGCTAAACTTGGCGACCTTCGGGCAAATATGACTCAATTTACCACCAAAAATAAGTTTCCAAAACTGAACCCTTCTAGGCGATATCTAGTATATTTAAAGAGAAACCGTCAAACCCAAATGCTATCCACTGGAAACTTTAAAGATCACAACTTGATTCTAACTAACCGATCAACTTCGCAACAAAATGCAAATTTTGATTATTTAACTCTTCTCATAACGTTAATTTTTGTCTAAATTAAATATTAGAAAAGTAGATTCCCCCCTCCCCTCCTCAAAAAAAGAAAAATCGTAACACACTGTATTATTTTGTTAAACGGTGTTACTGTGTGTACGGCATATTGTATTGCCTCATTCGATTCAGCCACAGAGAGAGTCATAATTATCTTCATGCCACGGTCACAAACTTGACTTCTATTGAGACAGAGAATGTGTTCAAATTGCTTAAGTAAAAAATAAATAACATGGATGAAGTGGATGGTAAAAAGGAGGAGTTTCGATTATTAAATTAGTTGGGTAGAGTAACACCTACTAGCGCCCGTTGAATTTATCCCCCTAAAGGACTAATTTGGCAATTCCATAAATGGTTACACATGCATCTTTGAAATTAGGTGCACTTTTTTATGTGTGTAACCTATACATATCAATATCATTTAAACAAACAACGCATAAGTAAGCACTCATCAGAATTTAGAAAGCTTGACTAAAAAATAAACTCATCTGTTCCTTTTTAAGACAAGTTTTCTGCCACATGGAAATAAATAAATAACAATATATAACCTCTATTATTTCTTTTGAGACTAACAATTTACATTAAATATTTTTCTTGTGAGTTTATCTCTATTATGTTCCCTTGAAAATTTCATTCCTCTTTCCCGAAATTTCAGTTATGGATCTGTCCACATTTGTTGCATATAGATATAGATAGGTTGTGTATTACTGCACAATGCATAGCCCCACCCGTGGCCGAGCGCATAGCCCTCTGAACTGTAAGATGGAAGGTGCCTAATTCAAACCCAAGTTGCGTCCGTCGACCTAGCCCTTTGGAGTTTTCCGCAGTTTTTTCCGAAACTGACTGTAAATACGGGTTAGGACCCCCCAGAAAAATCCTACCGAAGGTCATCCCCTCCCCCTTGGCCTAGATCCCAAGTGCAGATAATTGACCGTAATCTCACAAACAAACAAATATGCACAATGCATAACTAACGTTAACACATTTTTTGAGCTTTTTATAAAGCATTGTTTCATTAACTGCACTATTTTTTGAGAAAGTAAAGTTAATTTAAAGATGACCGTTGAACTTTTTACATAGTAGGAAAATTTCAAATCTGCTGTGATCAAAATTACCACAAAACATCTATCAGCTCTTCGAAAGTCTCAATAATCAGTTTATACTCGTACATATTCTCGATACGTCTTCACACTTGTAATAAAAGAGACTCTTCCACTCTATTAGTTGGAGGAAAGGAAGCAGCACAAGAGACGCAGAATTTACCTTCACCATTAAATAATTAATAATTCATGCCGCGTATTAAAGTTTCTGCGCGGATCCATTTGAAACGAAATGCAATAGACGCAACGCATAAAGCTGATCGATAAGAGCTCTTAAGAAGCTCCCGAGAAGCAGACTCACCGCAAAAGAATTGTCAGCTGAATTAAAAAATATTTTTAACCTTCATTGGAATAAGAAAAAAGCTTTGATTTGTATTTTTGCTGGTGGTAGCAATTCGTATGGTTTAGTACAGAATATTTATTGAATTCAGTTTAAAACTCATGTTTCTTATGTGATAGATTTCGTGATAAAGTTTACGAATTTTAGTTAAAGCTATCATTCATTTGACAAAATTTATCAACGGATATTAGTACGCATTAGAATTCATCATTTATAAATATGAAAGAGATAAAATGTATACATGGTAATTCTGTGATCATAGGGCAAACTTTGAGGGATGGCGCAGCTTAATAAAACATACATTTTTTGTATAGAAATGTATGGTCGGAAGCGACGCGTTGAGTTACGAATAGTAGAGGAGATACACCACCAAAATAGGCCAAAGGTGTAACTAATTCCCACGAAGACGGGGATTGAATTTTTCAGTTCGCTCTTGGTATCTTTTTGACGCACTAAAATACTAGAAAAATCTGAGTACGCAAAATGCGATTTTTGACCACCATCTTGAAAAAATTTGGAAAATTATAAAAATCATGTGGGGTATCAAATTGAGCAAATTTTCATTCTGAAAAAAAATATGATATTAGTTTAAAATAATAAAAATAAATAACAAAATAGTGGCAGACAAACTGATAGTTTATGCAGTGTTGAATATTATATTTTTGTTCATCAAAAAGGATTCTGTATAGTACAAATGCATAATGTATTTCGTCAATCTTGCATATTGCATTGAAGAAATCTAGACATAATGCTAAAATTAATGAAAGTTAAGTAAAAAAAATACACACACGCATAAAATAATACTTATTAACAAGATAATAGTTTCGTGTGGTACAAAAGTTTCTCTCTTCATCAGTTGTAAAAAAGTTACGCTTTCAAAGGTTGAACTTTTTTACATTTAATGAGATGCGGAGATCTTCTGTTGTACCTGAAACGATCATCTTGTGGATAATATCATTTTATGCGTGCTATTTTATAAGGTTTTTACTAATTTTACCATTGAACACCAGTTTTTATCGAGTGTTCTTGTTAGATCTAATAGCCTTCTTCAATTTCTTCTAGATCACTATCTTTCAAGGTACTATTATTACACTCTCTACCAGAACAGTTATAGCATATATCAGTACATTTCACACCATTAACGTCGACACACGCACATTTACCACTACACGGGTCATTTGTTTCCGTTTTGCAAATACAGCAAACAGATCATATCTACTAAGTCATAATACTAATATGATCTGTAAGTATCATATACAGATCTGTATATGATAAACAGATCATATCTACTAATCATATCTACTAAGTACGTATCTACTAAGTATGATTAACAGATCATATCTACTAAGTAAGACTATACTATCGTGTAGTCTTACTTATCTACTAAGTAAGACTACACGTGCAGTGTTTATTTCACGTGTTATGACCTTGTATTTTTTTCCACCCTCCACTCTTAAGGATTTGCAATACTGGTGTTCATAGTTTGCCAACAAAGACACTGTACACGAAGAAGATGATTGAACAGCAGCATCTTCAGTAGGTGGCAATCTTGAACAGTTAAAATTACTTTCGGCAGCAGTAATAGTCGCCGGTTTACATTGTACACCACTGAGGTGGCGCCAATATCTGTGAGTTTCTTTCAGTTCACATTTTCTGATCCAAAGAGAGAAGCGCAAATGCTAAACTCCCAGGGCCGTACCCAGAAAAAAATTTCGGGGGGGGGGGGAGCAAAAGGTGAAAAACGTTCAATTTTTCACAAAAAAGCAGCTTCATTGTTATTGTTTTGTTAACAAAATTTTAAATTTCGGGACGGAGGGGAGCGGACCCCTGGGTACGGCCTTGTAAACTCCTCACAATTCAAAAAATGTCGATATAATGCCGATTTGATTTTACCAAATAAGGAGCTTCTGGTATCATATCCAGTTAAGATTTGTGAAAAGAGAATAATTTTGCTTCGCTCTCCGCCAAGTACATGTTCCGTCTATTGAATATCATGTTTTATCAGTGAGCATTATTTGACTGTAAACAAATGTTTCGTGTATTATGGTAAATCATAAGTGCGAGAATATCGGTATCACCAACAACAACTGTTACATGTTTTTGTAGTGACATGGTCAGTGCTGTTTTAACATTATCTGTGTAAGCATTATCTGAATCACCGTGTGTCCATTCGCTTCCGAGAGTTTTCCAAGCACTTTTATAAAGCACTGTTTATTTTTGTTATTGGAAAGAAAATTTCTTTTTGTAACAGGTGTTCCCCACCTGAGCAGCCAAACTCCAGGACTGCAGCGGCAAAATAAAAGCAGTGACGCTTCCGCCAGGGAATCGTTTGAGTTCGTAGATGAGTAGCGAGGCTAAGATGGAGTGAGCTATGGCTGTTGTTATTTTTATGTGTAATCCGTGCAGTGTTTACTTTTTTTTAATAAAATGTTTTTTGTGTAAGTGAGATGCGAGTCTCTTCTGTCATTTTGGGAGTTCGTGTCGTCTTACAATTTGGCGCCCAACGTAAAAGGCCGTGCAATGGATATAACGTTTGAATTTAGCTGGATGAGGTAAAACGCTGTTTTCGTTTTCGTCTGCTGTTAAATGAGTTAAGTACTCTAAAGTTATTTTGTAAATAGTATCTATTTGTATATTTTAATATGTTTTGGCAATCCTTTTGCCTGATTATGTTTTTAAGAACAATTTCGTTTGGATTTTGTGTTTTGTATGAGCATAGAAATTTGTTGGCGGTTTCCCGCCCAAACTGGCTGTAGAGGTAAATAGCGTATAAAAGAATGTTTAACTAGTATTTTGGGTATAATTTGGTGCATAAATCGAAAATAATATTCTAAATCATATTTTGGCAAAACCGTTGCCTGGCGGATATAGATGGCAAATCTGCTTGCTTGAAAAGTTTTAAAACAAACAAAAATGGTCCTAACTGACTGTGAATAGAAAAAAGTCACCCAGACTTTTGATAGAATATTGATTTCTGAAACGAAACTCTGTGTAGAGTTGTGTGCACTAAAATTGTTGGAATGCCCATAAAAGTGGAAATTTATGCTAGTTAAACTGAATTATATGTTCTATTGATTGTGATAGCTAGTTATGTTCTTGTATATGTATATATCGGATTTTGCAGTTTGATGTTTTGTTTTAGTAGTGATGAATAGCATTAATTTGGTTTGATGAGTAAGATTAGTTTTGATTTTGTAAAAATAGTTTTGTTTCATTTTGTTCAGAAAATGGTATTGTTTTGAATTTGCTTATGATTAATTTTGGTTTAATTCTAATTTGATGAAAATTTGAAATTGGCAGAATTGTATTTTTGGTTTGTTGTTGCTTAGTAGTAAGTAGTTGTATTGGTGGCCCTAATCAATTAAATTGTTGCGTTTTAGTTACTATTTTGAAAGTTATGGATAATTCTTGTTTAAGCGAAGTTCAGGTCTAATGGCATCGGTGTGAATGTTGCTCAGGTTAGGTTTTGTTTCTGCTCACTCCTGAGAAAGCCTGAAAATTAAATTATCTAAGCCTTTCTGTCAGTAAATATAAAAAACCGTAACTCAAGAAATTCTATTTGTGCTCCTGTGATACAATGGCTTACCTCGGAAAAGGCCGAAAAGATGACCTACGACTCCTCGCCCCAGAACTGGGTTTGGAGGGGGTGGAAAACCTTAAAGTGCCCCAATTAAAGAAACTGATAACCGATTCAAAAGAATATGATGAAGAATTAACAAAAAACATGCTGACATCCATCATTGAGGAGCGCGTAAGAAGAGAAAAGTTAGCTGATACGGGGTTGGTGGAAAGGAGAGAGGAAGAGAAAAAAGCCAGAGAACGAGCCCTAGAGGAAGAGAAACAAGCCAAAGAACGAGCCCTAGAGAAAGAGAAACAAGCCAGAGAACAAACTTTTGAGCTAGAAAAGCTGAGACTGCAACTTGAGATTCAAAAATCCTCCCAGTCAAACCTTGCATCTACCACTTCTTCAGCTCTTGAGCCGGAACAGCCCAAGGTGGATCTGAAGGGGATCCTACCCAAGTTTGATCCAAAAGAAGATGACATGGCGCTATATCTAAGTTTATTTGAACGGCAGTTAACATTTTTGAAGGTTCCGGAGACTACCTGGGTCCCCTACCTGATTGGTTCCCTCCCGCCGGAAGTCGGCAGAATGGTCGTTCGGGAACCTGAGGAAGAATGCAAAGACTACCAGAAGGTCAAGGGCCTACTTCTTAAGCGTTTCAAACTCTCTGCTGAAAGGTTTCGACAGCTATTCTCATCTCACCGCAAGAATCCCACCTGCACCTGGCGAGACTTCTACTTCGAATTAGATGGCTACTTAGATGGTTGGTTAACAGAATTAGACATCACCACCTTCGACAAACTTAGAGACCTTGTCCTCACAGACCAAATAAAACGACGAGTTCCCCCTGAAGTGAAAGAACACTTTCTCGACTCTTGGCCCGATCTGAACACTCCCTTAGAACTTGTGGAAAAGCTTGATGCTTACGATAACATCAGACTAAGCCACAAAAAATACAACGCCCCACCAATGCAAAAGAAACCTTACCCTATCAAAGAGGAAACTTCAAGAAATGCTCTAAACAAGAAACCAGGCAATCACCTGCCTAAATCCGAAAAACTCAACGCTGGTGAAAAACAGCAGCGTCCAGCCCTGACTTGTTATGGTTGCGGTAAGCCTGGAGTTGTCAGAGCTAAGTGTCCAGTGTGCACTCCAACGCCAAACCTTGCCTCCGCCAACTTTGGACACTTCAACATCCAGAGCCTGTCCACCTCGGAACCCACCGCATGCCTGCTGGTTACCATAAATGGAGTAGTAGGCACCGCCTGTCCAGACAGTGGAGCAAGCCACACAGTAGCTAGTGAAGGACTATACAAGATCCTGAGGAATCAAGGGGTCCAGTTTCAAAAGTCCAATTTACGGATGACTCTTGTTGATGGTAGCCTGACTGACAAAGACGTATACACTACAAGAGTGACAATACAACTCGAAGGATGTACTTTCAAGATGAATCTTATTGCTCTCCCAGAGGCTAAAGGAAATCGTACCCTACTCGGGACAGACTTCTTGAAGAAAGCTAAAGTGGTGTTAAACTTAGGAGACCAAAATTGGTATTACAGGGACAACCCAAGAAAGCGGTTTCCCTTCGTCGAAGGCTACAAAATACCTCCTTTGGCAGAGGAACGAGACGACACTGGTCTCAAAGAAAAAGTCAATATGGCCCCAAAACAAGAGGTCATTGCGGTTGCAGAAGAAGACGTCACCCATACCCCAAAGTGTGACTTTAAACTCCGTGCAGATGAAGGTGAACAACTGACAGAGGGTCAAAAGAAACAACTTGATGCTCTATTGATAGAACATGAAGATACGTTCCGGCCGGGGGGAGAGCCGACTCCTTTTATAGAACATAGGATCGAGACAGGAAATGCCCCTCCCGTGGCTACTATTCCTTACCGACTATCTTCTGCCAGGAGAGAAGTTCTTAAGAAGGAAATCGATGCCTTGCTTGCGGCAGGAACCATAGAAGAGTGCGATTCTCCATACGCAGCACCTGTAGTCTTGATCCCGAAACCAAATGGAGAGTTTAGATTATGTGTAGACTATCGCAAGTTAAACTCTATCACGAAGCCTGACCCATATCCATTGCCACGCATGGATGATTTTTTGCATAAAGCCAAACAGATTGCCTATATGTCAACTATAGATTTGAAATCGGGGTACCATCAAGTACAAATGTATCCTCCGGACAAGGATAAAACGGCTTTTGTCTGCCAGTATGGGGTCTACCGGTTCACCAGGATGCATTTTGGCTTGAAGACAGCGCCAGCGACCTTCCAGCGGTTAATGGATCTTTTCAGAAATGGTCTGAAGGTCAATACGCTTGTATACCTGGATGACATCATCGTGTTGTCTTCGACCTTCGAGGAACACATAGAGGACTTACGGCATGTTTTTGAGAGACTCCAAAAGTTCAAGTTACATGCAAACCGTGCTAAGTGCCACTTTGCTTGCCATAAAGTTAAGTATTTAGGACATTTCATTACAAGCAAAGGAATAGAAATGGACCCGGCTAAAGTGGAGGCAATTGTCCGAATTCCTCCCCCGAAGTCCGTAAAGCAGGTTCAAAGTTTCCTACAAACCTGTAGTTGGTACCGCAGATTCATTCCCCAATTCGCAGACCTCTTGAGACCTTTGAGTCAATTGACCAGGAAGCGAGCCACGTGGAAGTGGGGGGGAGGATGAACAACAGGCCTTTGAAACCCTGAAAAGGAAATTGATCTCACCGCCAGTGTTGAGTCAAGTGGACGAATCAAAGCCTTTTGTCATAAGGGCAGATGCATCCGGCTACGCTCTGGGAGCTGTCCTTACCCAAGGACAAGGTCCAGAGGAACACCCGCTCGAATATGCCAGCCGACTTCTACTACCAGCTGAAAAGAACTATTCCACAACGGAAAGAGAGGCCCTAGCAGTTGTTTGGGCATTAGAGAAATTCAGGGGATACGTGGAAGGAGCAGAGATCACGGTGATTACTGACCACCAGCCCTTGAAATGGTTATTAAGTCTAAAATCGCCAACCGGCCGATTAGCAAGATGGGCCCTACAGATTCAGTCGTACAACTTGAAAGTCGACTACTTGCCAGGAAAAGCCAACGTTATTGCAGACTTGCTATCACGTCCTGCATGTGAACACAAGGAGCCATCGGGTGAGATTTGTGCGGTTGCCATTGACCTCCCAGTCCGGAAGCCAAGTGACATCCGGGAGCAGCAACTCAAGGATCCAGATCTGAAAAAGATAATAGACTGTTTCGAGAGTAACACCACAGATGAAAACTATGCCAACTGGACACAGCGGGGATATTTGATGTCCCAGGGAATCCTTTACAGGCTCAACTAGTCGTCCCTATCCATGAACGAACGAGAGTGCTAAAGGAATACGAAGATTCTCCAACTGCCGGCCACTACGGAGCCGAGGGCACCTTCTACAAAGTGGCCTTGCGATATTACTTCCCTGGAATGCGGAAGTTTATTACCGATTACGTCAAAAATTGTGCCGAGTGTAGCAGATTTAAGCCAAGCAATCAGAAACCTGCAGGTTTATTGAGAACTCCCGCTTATGCTCAACGCTTCGAAACACTCGCCATAGATCTCTTTGGTCCCTTACCAGAGACTGCAGATGGAAAGAAGTGGATTTTCATCGTAGAAGATACGTCGACAAAATGGGTAGAACTTTTTGCTCTGAAAGAGGCGACGGCGAAAGAGTGTGCCATAACTTTGTTTGAAGAGATTTTCCTGAGGTATGGATTAGCCAGACGTGTCATAAGTGATAATGGCCCACAATTCACAAGTGCTGTCCTACAGCAACTGTGTTACCTACTCGAAGTGTCCCAAGTCTTTACACCCGTATATTGGCCCCAGGCCAATCCAGTTGAAAGAAAGAATCGGGATCTAAAACCAAAACTAGCAATACTTGTTGGTGAGGATCATACGTCATGGTCAGATAAACTTGCGACCATCCGTTTTGCAATGAATAAGTCGAAGTGTGATACAACAAATCACACAGCTGCATTTCTCCAATTCGGAAGAGAATTACGAACAATTGATGACGTGCAACATGATGTAAGAGCGGTGATTGACAACGACAATTTCATCGCTGAAATTACACCTTATCTGAAGAAATTCGCCCGGATCTCAACCGAGATCAAAGATCTTGTAGAAAAGAAGCAAGACCAGCACAAAAAGTATGCCGATGAGAGAAGAAGAAGGGCACATAGGTATGAGCCAGGTGATAAAGTATGGGTAAATTTACATCGTTTAAGCAATAAAGCGAAAAAGAAAACAGCTAAGTTTCAACCCTGTAGGGATGGCCCCTATATTGTGATTACCCAAAGCTCCCCTACAACCTATGAAGTTGCTAACCCGGAAGCGCCGGATATCCTGCTTGGCACATACCACACTTCTGCTCTCACCCCTTTCAATGAAACTCCTCTTTCTGATGTTGTGCCTGTCACCCCCTAAGGAAGAGGGGACGACCTCCCAAGAGTAGCCTTCCAAAGACAGTTCGTCGAAGTGCCAAAAGAGAGACTCAGTTACCATCCAGCTCTTCTGGCCACTCGCCGGGACGCGTTTTCCCAAACCCTCAAGACTTCACGCACTTGGCGAAAACAGGAGCGCGCCAATGATTTGGCGAAAGAGAGGAGTTACGCGAGCTTGTAGTCGCTATAAGGTTGCAATGCTAGTAAGACCGCCTCAAGAATTTATGATGTAATAACAGGCGCGCATTTCTGATGTGTTTAAAGAATGTAATTAGTTTAATATATTGGTAGAATATGAAAAGTATATAATATGATTGTATGTATAAAACATTTATTTATAGATAAAATTTAACTTATCGGCTCCGCAATTTTATCCTAGGCACTTTAAAATTGTTTATCGCATGTTCTTTTTGGCGCCATCTACTTTTTTTGAGCGTAATTATCAGAATAGGTTTATTGATCTATTGCATTTAATAAACATGTCTCCGATACATTTAAAGAATGTAATTTGTTAAATAATAAATGGTAGAGTAAGAAATGTATATAATTATACATTCTGTATTATGTACATTTGTGTTTTTATCTGTAAAGCCATTCATTTACAGATAAAAACACAACTTAAATGCTTAAAACTTTTCTATAAGCACTTCAAAAAATGCCTAACATTTTTAATTTGGTGCTACCGATGTTTTTTATATTTTTTTTTTAACGGAATTGTCTTAGTAATAGTAGATTTCTTAATTTTCTGTTGTAAGTTTAATTTCTAGCTTCATATTGAAACATATAGTTATTTTTTCCTTATTATTCAAAACTGAGAACATGCAAAATAAGTCAATATTTTGTTATCAAGCGTAATGAATTCACCAAGAAATTTTTTTAACTAATCTTCAATAATAAACTATCATTTTTATATATTGAGAAATTTTACTGTGATGATTCCAATTTTTATCTATTTGATTGGAACTTTATTTCACAGGGGCATGTGTTTTAGGAGATAAGGATGGTTAATATATTATTAATATATAATTTATATAATAATTATAATATATATATATATATATATATATATATATATATAAATCTCTGACGTTTTGACTGTTGCCAGTCACGAAGAATAGATTTGATTTCTATAAAAACAGTTGCGGGTGACATAGCTCCACGAGAATCCTTTATTTTTTATCACGTCATTTCCCGTAAAAAAATATGTTCACGATTCTTTTTAACAGCACTGACATCTGCTGAAATATGGAAGAATGCGAGAACAAGTGGATAAATTGCCCAATGCTGAGGAAAGGGCAGCCGTTGCCATCGCTCGACTTAACTACCAGCAAGAGGGCGGACGATCGAAACGTTCATCGCGTGCCACAGATCTAGAGACCCTTTTTTGACGACAGCTGGCAGTGCCGCACAGCCAGCTGTCGTCAAAAAAGGGGTCTCTAGATCTGTAGCACGCGATGAACGTTTCGATCGTCCGCCCTCTTGTTGGTAGTTAAGTCGAGCGATGGCAACGGCTGCCCTTTTTTCAGCATTGGGAAAGGGTTGCGCCTCAAAGGGTTAACCCCAAAAATGCTCGAATGTGCAGCGAACACTTCGAAGAAAGCCATTATATTGATGACTTACAAATCAGACTTTTAGGTCTGCCTATTAGAAAAATATTAAAAGATTCCTACAGTTAATTTACCTTCTTTTAAATTGGAAGAAAAAACAACTCCTAGATCAGAAAGGCAAAAAAAAAGAGGAAAGTTTCGGAAGATGCTTTCAGTAGACTAAGTATAATTTAAGTCCTAAGAAAATACGATCAGAAGATACAATAAATGATGATGATGAAGTAAACTTGAATGAAAGTTCAACGAAAGACAGTTGTAAAAACTGTGATGCACTGGAAGAAGAAATCAGCAGTTTAAAAATTGAGTTAGAGTGTGCAAGAAGGAAATTAACAATATTAAAAAATAAAAATCGTCGTTCATTTAAAATCATGGCACAGAAATTAAAAAGAACCCTTCTGTATAAAAAAAAATGAAACATCTGAAATTGGAAAATTAAAAAGGAAAGTATGCATCCTGGATAAAGAGAACAGAAAATTAAAGAATCTAAACGAAAAATCTTTTTGCTTTATTAAAATATTATAGAAAGTACTTATATAATTGTTTTGCACCTTAAAAAATTAGTTAATAAAGTAAAACAATAAAATTAACTATTTTACATTAAATCTTTTTAAAAATATCAGCTTTAAGCATTATTAGAATCGACTTTACAGACGAAAAAAATAAATAAATAAATAAAATAAAAAATTAGTTTTTGTGTTTTTATCGGCGATCTTCAATTGGTCTTTCATTTCAAAAAAAAAATTATCATCTTCAACACTTTTAATAAGACGGTGAAAAGTTTCTAGTCCTATTACAGCATCCGGAAAACTAAGAATTTCTGCAATCTCTTATTCAGTTTAGCTTATTTCATAATTTTCTATAACCTCATGAATTTCATGCACTGTTAGCATTTCACTGGCCAATGCCATACTTTTTCAGTCCTAAAAATTGATTTTTCAAACAGTAAGAAGAAAGGGAAAAAAATTAAAAACAAAACAAAACAAAAAACGAAAGTCACATGTAAACACGCTCTGAATGTAAACTTAGAAGTGAAAAAAGACTTTTTAAGCAGGAAAGTGTTTGGAACGAAACTTTTTAAACGGGTTGTTTTCACATTGTAAGAATAGAAAAAAATAAGGAACCGCAAATAAGAACTTTTTAGGCGGGAATTTTTTAAATGGGTTTTACTGTATATTTTTTAACATTTAAACACACACACACATATATATAAAGAAAGTTGGTGCATAATGTTTTATTTTGAATGATTCTTTTCTTTCTTTTTTTAGAAAACAATCCTATATTCATTACTTTATCTCAAAACAGAAAATCTGGTTTCTACTTGAATATATTTTTGAGAGCCTATGTATATTATATATTACTAATAGAAAGGGATGCACAGAAGCAATTGTTTTAATTTTTCCTAAAAATATATCACACTAAATCTTAAATGTCATAGATAACATTTTAAGTGAGAAAAATCTAATAAAAGTCATTGAGAAAACATTATCTCCACGACTTCTCCCTCGCACGCGGGAACCATACTACGTCATCAGTTATCCCCCCTGTCTTCACTTCTCGCAGGCGATTGACCCAGCCCTTGTGATTCTATAGCCCTGATAAGAGCCTATCTTCCCAGAGATCGGCAATGGTAAACCAAAAGTTTATTGCTTTTCTCCCCCTCATCTCCCGTTGTTTAGAGAGGGGGAGTACAGTTTCACTTAGAGGACGCTCCCTCATACTCTCCCTCCGTTGGAAATAAAAATAATTACTGCTTGCTCGGCAATGGTCTTTGAAAGCAGCTACAGAAGCAGAGTTGGGCAAAATACATTAAAAAAATGTATTTTCGATGCAAAATACAAATTACATTTATTCAAACACAAAAAATTACAAAATACAAAATGCTTTCTAAATTGAAAAAATACAAAATACATTTATTTTCTTAATACATGCAAAATACGAAATACGTCTAAAACTTCAATTAAGTAAAATCTTCTACAGAAACTTCTAGTTTATTTTATTCCAGTGTATTTTAAGATGAACAAACAAATGTAATAGTAACTTTTTTTTTTTTTTTTTTTTTTTTTTTTTACATATACATGAGTTTTTCCTGAAATAAATTGCATCTTAAAAGGCACGAAAGCAAAAATGTGTGACAAGTATTTATTGAACGTTATTTTTCAGTGATAATGAATGGAATTGAAATATAAAATTAAATATATTTCTAAGCGAAGATGAGTTGAATTTTATTTCTACTTTAAGATATATTTATAGCCTTACCATCGCACAGTAGTTATGTCACTGAAAATGGTAGACTGCCGAAGAGTGAAGGTCCCGGGATCGGGTCCCATCGAGCAGCTGTCGATCTAACAGTCTGGTTTTTTGGTAGGTTTTTTCCAGATGTAACGTGAATACGCTTTAGGACCCCTTAGAAAGTTCTCCTACCTAGGCACCTTCCCATCCTTGGCAGATTGCCCTAGTATAGCGTTGCCATGATCACGTAAACACAAGATACATTCATATATTACTACAAAAGATTATATTACTACAAGATTGTGATGGAGGAGTGGAACAATATCAGCCTTGATGTTTTAAGAAAAGGACTTTCATCTTTGAAATCAAGATGCAATATGATGGTTCAAAGAAAGGGCTATCAGACTGAACACATTAGAAAATAAAATTCTTATATTTATTTCTATATATATCTTTGCAAAATCGTTACAAAAATGTGTGAACACCCGAAAAAAAATTATTGCGGAATATTACTTAAATGAAATTAATTTGTGTTCCACAAATCACCCGTGCATGAAGATTTTCTTAACATTAAACTTTTAAACGCCTCTGTCACATTGCTCAAGAGTTCTTTAGAGGAATTGCAAAAAATATTTAACATGAATTTAAGAAAATGCTTTTAAAAAGAATTTAACAGGTTTTTTTTTTTTTTTTTTTTTTTTTTTTACACTTTTACAATGTTCTATATACGGTTAATGGGTCAAATATTTCAGGCTCTACAAATACTCAAGAGAACACATTAAATTACGATATATGTTTCCGAAAAAAAAAAAAAAAAAAAAAAAAAAAAAAAAAAATCTAATTTTCTCTTTTCTCGGACCAAAAGTTTAAATTTTAGAATGTCTAAAACTTTAGAGGATTTTGTCGAACTACTTATTAGTTATTAGCATCAGATGTTATTAAATTTATACATTTATGCATAACTTGCAACTATCTTTATAAAATAGGAAAATAAAAGTCAATTTATGAAACTAAACTCTTCGAATAATTTGTTGGATTCAATTAAAATATTCAGATAATTTACTTTGATTTTCAGGTAGAAATTAAACCTTCATAATGTGTGAAAGATTATTTTAGTACGTGTTTTGATACTATCTGTGCAGTTTCTAGGACAACTATAAAATGGAAGCGCCATGTCACGTGCTCCGAATACCCAGCTTAAAATAAGATCCTGCGTCCACAACTAAAACGAATAAGTAAATTTTGAGGTAAATATATGTAAATAGTTAACGCAATTTTCTTCCTTCAATAAATTTCCCTTCTTTTCTTTTTTTCCTTCCTTCCTAAGACAGTGAGCGCACGCATTTTAAATTAAAATTAGCGTATTTTAAAATCGTGAAAAAAAAAGAATAAAATATTAATTTTTTTTTTCAAAATAAGCGATAGTAAGTGCGATGCTTCTAGCGTTTTAAAATATTTTTCTAAAAACAAGTTTTAATTATTGCTGCTGATAAAGGAACTCTTATTATACCCTTGCTAGACATCTGCGAATGACACTGGCTGGAGTAATTTATGGGTTGCTTTCTTCCCGCTTTTGCCATCCCCACTTTAGAACGGGGGCCATCCTCGTGATATTTTCCGTGAGTCTAGATCTGCAGGGTCACGCACTGATCGTTCTGGAAAAGGGGGTGAAATTGTTGGCGATCTCTTGGCGTGCCGGTGTGTGGGAAGTAACCTGATAAGGTTAAGAGGGTGGCTTTCGCAATGCACGTCTCTCTTCCGCCAAATCGTTGGCTCCCTCCTATTTTCGCCAAGTGCGTGAAGTCTTGAGGATTTGGGAAAACGCCGCCGGGACGCGTTTTCCCAAACCCTCAAGACTTCACGCACTCGGCGAAAACAGGAGGGAGCTAACGATTTGGCGGAAGAGAGACGTGCATTGCAAAAGCCACCCTCTCATCAGGGCTATAGAATCACAGGGGCTGGGTCAATCGCCTGCGAGAAGTGAAGACAGGGGGGATAACTGATGATGTAGTATGGTTCCCGCGTGCGAGGGAGAAGTCGTGGAGATAATGTTTTCTCAATGACTTTTATTAGATTTTTCTCACTTAAGGGGACAGCCTACTTTTAAGAATGGGAAAATGTATAAATTTTAGATCAACTTTCATAATTTTTAAAAAAATAATGAATGCATGCAGAAACATAACTTTTTTTTCAGTTAACTACTATGACATTACTCTATTGATTAAAAATATTATTTTAGTTTATTATAAAGGTGATAATTAAAAAAAAATTATTTTACCACACTATATTGGAAAAAAAAATTCAAGGGTACTTTCCCACTGCGCGCAAGATATCTCAATTAGAATTACTTTGAACCTCATAATTTTTTTTCTAAATTAAACAAAACATTCAAATTAACAATCTGAACTAAAATGGTTTAATTATTTTCATAATTTAAATTTTAAAAAATCATTTAATCTGAAAATTTAAATTACCATAAAAATTTTGATAGTTTTACAATCATAACTTTTTTTTCTATGAAACACAACCATTTCATTCATTAGTTCATTTTGTTCATTATATTAGAATAAATGCCTGAGAAAAATTTGAAGTTGATATCTTAAATAGTTTTTAAAATATCATGCGCGCAAACTTGAAAAACAGTGTTTTGAGAAAACGCCAATTAAAGTTCAAATTGTTGTTTTGGAACATAAATTTTAATTTTTAAAAGTTAAAAACATTTTCTAATGAAACATTTACTATTTAAGAATAATTTTATGGAGTACTTAATATGATTAACCCAAAATATGTTTTAATATGGCTTAAGAAACATCAGTCTAAAGAAAAGCTCGACAATTGTAAATATGAAAATATATGTACATACCTTAACAAAAGATACATTTTTAGGATATAAAGGCATTAATATTGGTAAAGTACATGTTTTGAAGTTATTTTAATAATTATATCCATATATATATATATATATTTTTACTTTGCAACATAAAAATTTGATTTTATTTCACTTTATGAAATTTCGATTTAAAATTTTCCGCTTTCATGCACAATGCCTTCGTTTTCTTTTATTGCCTCAAACTGAGAACTAATGAGCATTTTTCTGGCTCTTCGAGTTTCTAAATTAAATTCTGTACATTTCTATTCTGCCTCTTTTATGCTTTGAGTGTCAACCTTAGTTGCAGCTTCTACAGCATGCTGCCCAACTTGCGTTTACATTTTCCTTTTTATCTCAACAAATAAATGTCATACAGAAAAATGGTTGGTATCAATCTTTTTAGAATAAAGTAAGCTATTTAATGAGATAAAAATCTCAAAATCGATTTTTTGGGCATTTTAAAAGTAGGCTGTCCCCTTAAAATGTTATCTATGACATTTAAGATTTATTGTGATATATTTTTAGGAAAAATTTAAACAATTGCTTCTGTGAATCCCTTTCTATTAGTAATATATAATATACATAGGCTTTCAAAAATATATTCAAGTAGAAACCAGATTCTCGGTTTTGAGATAATGAATATACGATTGTTTTCTAAAAAAAAGAAAGAAAAGAATCATTCAAAATAAAACATTATGCACCAACTTTCTTTATATATATGTGTGTGTGTGTTTAAATGTTAAAAAATATACAGTAAAACCCATTTAAAAAATTCCCGCCTAAAAAGTTCTTATTTGCGGTTCCCTATTTTTTCCTATTCTTACAATGTGAAAACAATCCGTTTAAAAAGTTTCGTTCCAAACACTTTCCTGCTTAAAAAGTCTTTTTTCACTTCTAAGTTTACATTCAGAGCGTATTT
>JAWZYV010013645.1:0-256134 GCA_038373885.1 Cheiracanthium punctorium | reverse complement strand
GTTTGTGCGCCAAGGGTTGCCGAGATCTTGTCCAACTTTGGACTTTCCACCAATCAGAAGACTCGCCTCCAAAAACACTATGTGGGTATTGTGAATATGCGTGAGAGACTGGCGAAGAGTGGCCGACCTTGAACTGACGTCACTTGACAGGATGCGCGGACACGATGCGCAATCGGTTATTACTTTAAAAATGACCGTGGTATTTACGCATCTTTGTTTCCGACTTCACACTGAAATTTTTCATAACTTGTAGAGTTTTTTAGTGTCGTCTACTTTTCCTATTTTTCTTCACAATCCGCTTCAATTTTTTTTCATCACCTTTGGCCATTTTTAGGGGCATATGTCCCCTTTTTGTTGAAGCTTTTGTGCTGCCTTCAGTTAAATGTGTTTTATATATCCTTGCTTCGCTTCTATTTGATATTCTTAATTTATTTAAAATATCAGATACTTTTACGTCATTTTGTCACATACGCAGAATTTGGCCTCATTTAAGCTCACTATTAGCTTTCGTTGATAGCATCTGAAAACAAAAATCACAGTTTTGAAAAGTTAAAAAAATTCTTAAATTTGAATATTAGAGTCGCTTACTTTGCATTTACTTGAGAGTTTTCTGTAATTACAATTCAAGGGGAAAAACGGGATTATAAAAAGCGGCAGGTGACAAGTCATTTGGCCACCGTATTTAGTAGGATCGAGTAATTTAAAACCGAATAATAATATAAAAGCCCTGATAGCCCAGCGATTAAATTGTTGAACCAGTAGTTCTACAACTATCACTGAAGACTACTGTGTTCATATGTTTTACTTGTACTACATGGAATGTGTAGTGCAGCTCATAAATGAACAAGAATTATCACTGTTTTCCCATGTCCACGGCCTGGACCACGGGCAAAAATGCGTAAGTGAAAAAACGTGCATAAAAGAGAGCGCTTATAAGTGAGAGATCACCATATTTGTGTTCGTTACACTTTAAAGCAAGAATTTAAGGTCTATCTCAATCTTCTATTGAAATATGAAGGGAAGTGTGATAAGAATGTTTTGGCCGTGCGAATTCTCAAACGTGCGAATCTCAAACGTACGTTCCGAATGTTCGAATTCTCAAATGACTCTTCGGGCTCAAAAGAAATAAGCTCTTTTGAATTTCTTGTCTGCAATAGATTTGGCTGGACGTTGATGAGTCAGCCAGTCGGGGAATCTTCCTTTATAAATTATAATTAATAAATTATAAGAGTGCAACTATGCATATATATATGTAATGTATAAAAAGGTAATTTGGGTTTTACTAGTTTGGGTATTGTTCAAGCGGGTACTTTCACTGTAAGTTTTGCTTTCCTGTCATACTTGCCACGCGCGCTCTGGAGCTATGTTTTATTTATTTTGTTATTTGTCAGACATCAGGCCGTCGATTCTGAGTTCTTTAGAGTGTACACGTGTCCCCACGCCTTTGTAGCCCCGGATGCGGGTCATGTTGGTAAATGTGTGTGGTTCGATCAGAGATAAGAGAGAGGCGGAGTTATGTCTTCGCAAACCCCGTGGTATGATGAACGTAAATACACCCGCACCTCGAAATTCAGGAGACTTCTGCCACTGGAACTGCTTAATTAGTCCACGCTGATTTTTGTACCCGTCTCCCCTCACCTCTTCTCACTCTATATTGTAACTTAAAGATAATGTTTAATAAACCGTTTTACCTGCCTTAACTCTGGAACTTTACTGAAATATCTGACGCCACAAATAGCCGGCAGGATGATTGCCCGTGTGCCAATTAAAAATTTTAAATTGTAAAAAATTAACGCTCAATAGTCCGGTAGTCCGGGAGACGGGTACGGTACGCGATGGATGACGCATGCCGACCAGCCGATGGCCAGCTCCGCGAATGGAGACCGCTCTCAGCCGCCAGCCAACACTTCGTCGAGCCCCGCTCTGGGAGTTTTCAACACCGACTGCTGAGTCAGGTTATCGTCTAAAGTTCTTCGTAGAACGTCCTGCAAGTTTTACGCTGTGAATGCCAAAATATAATGCCTGCTTTGATGAACAGCCTATGCCGAATTTCTTCAGCTCTCATCATCCAGAAATCTGCGCCTTGTTTTTCTTTTTTTTCTTTTCCTGCACGTCCGCTGCTATTCTGAAAATCCGATGGAAATCGGCGGAGTTTCACTGCCTTCAATGCAATCCAAGGGGCCCCCGAGGAACGCCTGGCCTCTCATGACAGCTGCGATATAACTCACCTCTTTCTTGCAGTAATTAGAGGGAGAAAAGTGTTTTGCCGTTCGTCATCATGCCGAATGTTTTGTTTATGTGTGGTGCGATACAGCTTATGCTGACCGAACCTCCTTCTCCTGTCTGCCTTAAATCTGTGAGCGAAGATATTTTTTTTTTTTTTTTATCTTTGAAGGATGACGATTTCAATTCGTGGATATTGATTTCTTTCGTGAAAGTAAGAGATTTTTATTTTCAGAGTTAAAGTGAACATTAGAGTATTATATTTAAATGATTATCTATTGTGTGTGTTATTTTAAAAGTGCTATTTTAATGTTGAAAAAAAAAAGAAAAAAAAACGAAGGAAAAAAAAAGATATTGATATATCTGCTCTTGTTTTGATTAATATAGTATTTTCATTAAGGTAAGTTTACAATTGAATTGTGTTATTAAATATTTCATTTCAATTGAAGTTTTATATAGGTCTTAATATTATTAAATTAATGCTTAAATTTCTACTGTAATACCCGCATTTCCTGAAGATTTGGATTTTTGTTGTTTGCATACTATGACGTAGTTTAGATTACTTTAATTATTTACCTGGAATGATTTACCGATTGCGACTCTTAACTTGACACAAATTCTAATTTACATGAGATTATGTCATTTTATTCATTGAAAAGTCACTTGAAAAATTATGACAAATTCATGCACCCGGGTACGATAACTTAAATGAAAACAACAAATACTTATTGTGTCAATGTAAATAAAAAATTTTCTTGTCTTATATTAGGTTTGCTTATGTAGATGTTTTATTTTGAATATTTACTGTGTAAAATTCTTGTGTGCCAAAATGATCGTATATTATTTCCTTTATTGAATAATGATGCCAACCATTTTTTTTTTCATGTAATATAATTTAAATTTGCCTAGACGGTTAACTAGTAATAAAACCTCTGAGGAGAGTATTTGCTCTCAGATTGTTAAGAAGTACTAGTAATAACCAAGTAAGAAAGTACAACAAGACATTGCTAGAAATAAAAAAATGTCAGGTCACATAAATGCAGTACCTCATGCAGGCTAGCATTTATTGTATTACCTTACCAAATTCTTCTAGCAAACGTTCCTGCTAATACTGCTGTTTCACAGCTTTGGTTTTCGAAATTTTCTACACACTACGCACATTTTTACATTTTTTTTTACATTGCCTTTACACAAAATAATTCACTCCATTTTGCCAACTCCATTTTTCCAAGTTATTTTCATTCCATTCACTTTATGCCATGCAAGCCAAAGCCATAAGTATTTGCCAAAGAACATAAATGTCAGCCATGTTTATCTATTTTGTTTATTATATAACTATATTGTTGTACAGTATTATTGTATAATACTGTACCTATGTTGTAAATATTTTACTTGTGATATTTTGAAAAAAATTGTGCGCATTCATTGTTTTACTGTTTATTGTAAGATTTTCGTACTATTGCATCATTATGTTTTGTCAAATTTTAGAAACTGCATCCTGCTCCTCAAGTGTTGTACAACATAACTCCAGAATTCTAGTCAGAAAAATTTAAGGTGTCTAAACTTGAAAATTAGATTAGTTCGCAGTTTTAAGATTAGGTTGCAAGGACGTCTGACTCGAAAGTGGGAGACTGGCCACCTCAATGATATTGCTCCTCAGACTTCTTTTGCCGGGGGGATATTGTAATGTATAAAAAGGTAATTTGGGTTTTACTAGTTTGGGTATTGTTCAAGCAGGTACTTTCACTGTAAGTTTTGCTTTCCTGTCATACGTGCCACGCGCGCTCTGGAGCTATGTTTTATTTATTTTGTTATTTGTCAGACATCAGGCCGTCGATTCTGAGTTCTTTAGAGTGTACACGTGTCCCCACGCCTTTGTAGCCCCGGATGCGGGTCATGTTGGTAAGTGTGTGGTTCGATCAGAGATAAGAGAGAGGCGGAGTTATGTCTTCGCAAACCACGTGGTATGATGAATGTAAATACACCCGCACCTCGAAATTCAGGAGACTTCTGCCACTGGAACTGCTTAATTAGTCCACGCTGATTTTTGTACCCGTCTCCCCTCTCCTCTTCTCACTCTATACTGTAACTTAAAGATAATGTTTAATAAACCGTTTTACCTGCCTTAACTCTGGAACTTTACTGAAATATCTGACGTCACATATATATATATATATATGCATAGTTGCACTCTTATACTAACGGAGTGCTAACGGAGCCCTTGGGCACTGTTAGCACTGGACACCCTGTATATATATATATATATATATATATATATATATATATATATATATATACTAGCTGACCCGGCAAACGTTGTTTTGCCATATAAATTATTCCTAGGATTATTTTAGTAGAAAGAAATGACTAACTTATTGTAAGTTTGTAAGGATGTGGTATATGAGTGGAAGAGGCATGGAGCTCTGTGAACGATGCTGGAATATAAAAATAACACAATACCAAACATTTATAATTTTAATTCATTGTAATTTATTCTTTAAATTTATATATATCGCTAATTACAATAATTTTACTAAAAAATAATATCAATCCCTTAACGCAATAGAGTATACAATATTTTTTGTTATCCCATCTTTAGATAACACAAACAAACTGGATGCCCACTGTATGGTTTGCCCACTCGAGAGCATGCCACGTATAACTGTCCGTGTGAACATGGTGTGCTCAAATCTAATCCACAAACAGACATAGCTTGGCCTTGAGACTTATTGCTAGTCATTCCATAAAAAATTTTGCCCCCCCCCCAAAAAAAAAAGGATGAAAATCTGAAACACTTTCAGATTTTAAATACGCACTATAGTGCTATATATTAAAATCGTATCATAATTTATGCGCCGTCCCTATTTTTCGTCCTTATTCCATTAAGTTGGAAAGTGTTATCATTATTCATGACTGTGCTGTATTTTTCTTTCTTATTTCATAAAACCCATCTTTGGAATCGAAATCTATCTTAAAATCGCCTAATAAAACTATTTTACAATCTTCGCCAAGTATAACACTTCCAAACACAACTATACTTCACCGTTTTATATATTGTTTCCTACTTTAACGCCTCGACTCTCCCCAAGGAGGCCATGATTAAACATATGCAGTTACCATGACGATTTATTGCATTTATGTAGAAATCGTAATTTAGAATTAAAATGGCGATTTGGAACAACATGTAAGTACAGCATGCCGTTACATTTTTATTTATTTTGGATTGCCAATTAATGTAGTTTTAATAATTAAATGTCTTCAAATTACTTAACTGGCGCGTTTATCGCTAGTTTGTTTACTTTAGTTATCACCTAGTTCTTTTGGGTGTGTTGAAACGGTACTTGCGTATTATCCCGGCGGTCACTTCCGCCAAACTACTTTTTCGTAGATTTTAAATACGTTGCCAATCGTATTCCAAACCATCAACAATTTCATGTGCCCGGCATTTATCTTGGTGAAAAATTGCTTGTCTTGGCGGACCGCCGGGATAATACGTAAGTACCGTTGAAACTTGTGCATAACTCCCAGAGACCCATGACTGCAAAGCTCGCCAAAGTACGGGGATTTTTTAGATTGGCGAGAGCGGAGGGCGTTAAAATAGGAATCAACTTTTTCTTGTACCATAAAACACATCTTTGGAATCGAAATCTATCTTAAAATGGCCTACTGAGACTGTTTTACAATCTTCGCCAGGCATATTCTTCCTGTAGGCATATTCCAACTATACCGCAAAGACATTTTAAATGCTGTTTGGAATGGGCATCATAATCCATGAGTGTACCGTGTTTTCCTTTCTTGTTGCACAGAGCACTACTTCGGAATTCAAATCTATATTAAAATCGCCTAATAAAACTCTTTTACAATATACGCCAGGCGTTTTCTAACTATACGCAAAATATATTTATAATAAATTGTCACGTTTTGGCACCACATTTAGCGAACAATTATCAAAAATTGCAAACCTTGTGCAACTTTCAACATTTTATTAACGCCCCCCCCTTTCCACATTATCTGGTGAAAAGTGATTCGACACGCTAATGTCTACACAGAAATCCTGATTGAAATTAATAGCACTCTGGGGCTAAATATTTTGGGGTGGACCGCCCTTATGACTTAGGGGTATGAGACATAGTTAAAAACCTATTCTATGACCTAACGAATATACATAGAAAATTTCATTAAAATTGGTCGAGTGGTTCCGGAGGAGTTAGGTGACTAACACTGTGACAGGAGAATTTTATATATTAGATATATATATATATATATATATACAGGGTGTCCAGTGCTAACGGTGCCCAATGGCGCTATTTTCCTAAACAGTTGGTCAGAGACACATAGTTCCAATTGCAAAAATCCTTTAAATTGCACAATCTATAATATCAGAAACAATCGAAGTCAATAAATCAATTCTTTTAAAAATTACGGAATTTAAATTTTTATACGGCCCCCCCGGTCTTATCAGTTATATTTAGAAAATTTTTCTTTATACAATTTGATGCCCAATAAAAAAAAATTTCGTCCTTCTACGATCAAAATTTACAGAGTTATAAAGCAGCAAATTTTTTGACTTAAGTCACTTTTCCACGTTCAAAAATGTCCCGTTACGGTAAACCGTTAAGGGACCATATAAATATAGAAATTTTAAATTATAGGTTTTAATTTCATTTTCTGGCACAGAAGCAAAAGTAATTTTAGAATACTAATTCTTGAGCGGAAGGTTATTGTCAGGGTCTATAAAAATCTATCCGGGATCAGACTTACTAAATCGTATATGTGTAGCATGCTGATGTGTAACGCCGAGTTATCTAAGCAAACTACAGGAAGATAATATTGTAATTGACTTTTTTTCCCCGTATTTCATATTGTTTTTAAGATAAGAACGATAACTCCGAATTTAGCTGCTAGGTGGTGCTGTAAGCGGTTTACTTGCACAGCGCATGGCAACTTTACTATACTTAGACCCTATCTTTATGACTATAGCTCTTGCCGTTTAGGATTTATTGGGTTGACAACTAACTTTAGCCGACACACTGTATATACATTTAAGTAAATAATTAAAATGAATTTAAAGTGACTAAGAACATAAGACTTTCATATAAGTTTTAAATAAGTTTCTTAAATTGGTTAAAATTATTTTGAATTGTGAAAGTTTTTGTAGAATTTTTCATATTATTATCCAGAAAAGGATTAAAAAAAAAAAGCAGATACTTGTGGAATTTCAATATATATATATTGTATATTTTAGAAAAAATATTTTTTTTTATTTAATTTACTGTATAATATGAGTATAAACATAATTTAAAAATTAAGAAAAACTTGTTTCTATAGAGAAAATGTTTTTAAATACCCACTGTTAATGAGTTATTCATTATAAACGTTCTATCATTTTTGTATTAGAAACTTTGCTTTCTTTCTTTACAGTTAGCCTATGCACGAAGTAAAGAATAAATTAAAATCCTTTAAAAATACTAAATTTTAAGTTCATGTATCCATTCAATGCAATCTTAGACTTTCGGATTAATATTACTAAGTGCAAAAACTTAATATGATACTTTATTTATCTGCGGATTGTAAAAGTAATAAAACCCCAGTATTCATCTTTTTTTTTCTTTTTTCCAGATCCCGAAATAGCGTTTTTTTGTGTGAATTAGATTGCTAAGTTCTTTTATTGGCTGCATTTCGGTTGATCTAAATGAAAGTTTAATGCTCTCACATTTTATTACGATTTTTTGTTTAATTCTAGTTTCACATTTTTCTTTTTACAGAACTTTGTTGTTTCTAATAAAAGTATTTTCTTTCAATTTTTTAAAGCTATTGTTCAATTGTTTTGTAAAAGTTTAATGTGATTAAAATAAAATAAAAGGCAAAATTTGCATACAGTTTTTTAGTAAGTTTACCAATAAATATGAATAGATTTTACAGAAAACAAGCAAATAGTACAATAAGGCAAAATAATGTATTCATAGTTAGCAAGAAATAGACTTGTCTTTCCAGAAGCTCCACCATGACCAAGTGGATGAGACACTGAATATAATAGATGGCTGAAGTGTGAAGGTCCAGCTTTCTGGCCTACCGCGCAACTGTTGATCTGACAATCTGGAGTTTGAGCGGTTTTCTCCAGATATAACGTGAATACGAGTTACAACCCCTTAAAAGTCCCTCGCAGAAGGGAACCCCTCGTGTAGGTTTCGCTTAACACGGTTCACACACCCCACTTCAGAAAGCACTAGGAACAGATCCAGGTCAAGCTGTTTTGCCACTCCGGACAAAAACTTAAAATAACGCGCTCCCTCTCCACTTTTTCTTATAAAAAAGTATATTTTCCTAATTTGACCGAAATGAAAAACTGTAAATGCGAATTGGATAATACGATACTGGATAATACGAATTGTAATAAAACTAATTGTACCGCCGTGAAACCACTCATCGGAATATTAATATCTGAGGCATAAAAAAGTTTGTTCACTGTATTAACAAAACCTACTGATAGATGGCGTGTACAGACTCATGTTCCGGAGTATCACGTGATTGAACTGAAGCGTGTTTGCGGCCGCCTACGAAACGCGGTCAGGTGTCGAAATGGAAGCAGCGTTGTTGGAACAAAGCTGCGATGAAATTTTGTGTTCGTCTGCAAAAATCAGCATCGGAGACCTTGGACATGATACGTGAAGCTTTCAACGATGAAGCAATGTTGAGGGCAGGTACTTTGTGCTGGCATAAAGCTTTCAACCCTTTAACGCGCAGACTCTGACGTTTTGACTGTTGCCATTCACTAAGATTAGATTTGATTCCTATAAAAATAGTTGCGGGTGACATAGATCCACGAGAATCCTTTACTTTTTAGCACGTCATTTCCCGTCAAAAAATGGTCACGATTATTTTTAATAGCACTGACATCTGCTGAAAAATAGAAGAATGCGAGAACAGCTGGATAGATTGCCCAATGCTGAAAAAAGGGCAGCCGTTGCCATCGCTCGACTTAACTACCAGCAAGATGGCGGACGATCGAAACGTTCATCGCGTGCCACAGATCTAGAGATCCTTTTTTGACGACAGCTGGCTGTGCCCGGCACAGCCATAGCTGTCTGTGCTGAAACTAAAGCTGTATGCAAAATGCTGTGACCATTTGCATACAGCTATAGTTTCTTTTTCTCTTGACACAACTAATTTATGTGTTACAAGGTGTAGGTAGCGCTACCTGTATCTAAGGAAACATATGCGGATTGTTTTGCTAGCTAGGATCATTTTGGACCACCTTCTCCTACTTTTTAATGAACACTTGAAAATGAATTTTTCTAAACACAATGAACACTCACAGTTGCTGTGTCAGCTGGTTCTCGAGGTCATTAATAATAGCCCTTCTGAAGCACTGGTCATCTACTCAGATGGAAGACAACCGGACTCTGGAATAACGGGCAATGGCATTTTTATGAAAACAAGTAAAGGGAAGTCTAGATATCGATTTAGAAATCCGCACCATAGCTCAGTATTTTCCTTGGAATTACTTCCTATTACAGAAGCTCTGAGAATTGCTCTCGGTTATGGCATATCCAATGTATTGATACTAACAGAGAGCAAGAGCGCAATTTAGTGGATCCCTTTCCTATGAGGGCATTTATGGAAACGAAATTACTGATATGTTTGCTAGGTAGGGTAGTGAATTGGAGGATACTTCATGCCCCTTCTTCCAAATTACAAAATTCCGGGGTCTATTCCCTCCTTTTAACCAATATTAACGGCACTTGGAAGATCCCGCCAGATCGTGCATGGTACGCGGCTAAGTGCTTTGCGTTGTCCTTGCCTTGCTCCTGTACCAGATCTAGTCTTAGGCCTGGCAGTAACCTTGAATGGAAATGAGAAAACATAGGCTTATTGCCATTGCTCAGCCACTGCGTCTCCATATCATTGAATGCATTATTGGAGCCTTTGTGGGGCGACAGTTGAATGAGGGAGAGACTACGACTTGTTGATGCACTATGATCGCTTGGACTTGCTTTAGGGGCTTAAATAAAGGGGATGAGCAGCAACAACAAAAAATTTAATTGATATTCAATCAGCTTCATGAACCCCGGGATGTAAATTATATTATTCCATAAAAGTTATGTTTTAGTAATGGGATATTTTCTATTTATCGAATGCAATATTCTCATAAATTATAATATAACGTAATTTAACTATCTGAAAAGTCAAAAAAGCAAAATTTTCGTATTACAAAAGAAATGATGCAGAAATATACATAAAAAAAAACTGAAGTGCATAATTAAGTTATTCAGGCAGCTGTCAAGAATATAAAGAGTCCGCTTGAATTAGCATGACTAGGAAGTGAATTGAAACTGATATCAGTTTGGCTTGATTTAAATGGCAGCTTGTTGAGAAATATTTAAATTTAAGTTTTGCTAATGCGCTTTCACAAATTGTAATGAATAATGGATTATTCTGATTGAGTTCATCATTAGTGTTCTACAGTAAAACATGTTAATGAAATGTCTCTTATTGTACATTTTGTATGAGAAAATGAATAAAATGAATATGAAAATTTTGTAGCAAATGCGTTGAAAGTAGACATAAAACTGAAATGAACAAAACTTATGTATAAGAATGAAACGTTATTTTGATGTGTTTCGTTCTTACCATGAGTTTTAGAAAGTGGTATTCAGAAGATTTTTCTAAATTTTTATGTAATACCTGATGGCAAAAAACAAAATTATTTTTATGATTTGCAGGACAAATACATTTGTAGCCTTAGCTATGAATCAGTATTAATGTTTAACAGCTATTTCTAAAATGAAGTTTTCAATTTAGGTACATAAACAGAAATAATAATTGAGATGGTCGATGTGCAGGGTAAGGTGAGATAAAATATGTTGAAAACAGGCAATTTGTATTCACTGGTTGTTTTCTGTTACTAACAATGTTAAAAATGAATTTTTTACTTCCTTGTACGTAGTATAAGGAAGTAATGTGATACCGAAAAATTTTGGGGGCCAAATTTCGACAAAAAAACCGATTTTGACTACCTCTAAATTTAATTAAAAAATTTTTTTCGATGCATCTCATCGTAGGCTAGCATGCACGATCATATTAACGCGTCTGCAACTCATTTTGACCAGTGGCGAGTCTACTGTGGCCAGTTTTTCCATGCCGTCTGTACGTACGTACGTACGTATGTATGTAACTCGCATATCTCAAAAACTATTGGTCGTAGAATGTTGAGATTTGATATTTACGATTGTTCTATGATCTAGTTGTGCACCTCCCCTTTTGGTGGCAATCGAATGGATAGTTTATGTACAGGACCGCCCAAAAGATTCGAAATACATTACGCTCTATGGGCCGAAATTCATTAAACTCGCCTAACTCAAAAGCTATTATGCGTAAAATGTCGAAACTACATATTTTGGATAGTTGTAACATCTAGTTGTGCACCTCCCCTTTTGGTTCCATTCGACTGGATAGTTTATCTACAGGACTACCCAAAACATTCGAAATACATTACACTCAATGGGCCGAAATTCATTAAACTCGCAAATCTCAAAAACTGTTAGGCGTTGAATGTTGAAACTTTATATTTAGGATTGTTGTAACATCTAGTTGTGCACCTCCCCTTTCGGTTCCATTCGACTGAATAGTTTATCTACAGGACCGCCCAAAAGATTCGAAATACATTACGCTCTATGGGCCGAAATTCATCAAAGCGTTTTTTAGAGGTATTGGGCTATTTCAAACGACTCAGAAGTGATATATGCTGTAAAGAGTTAGAAAATGAATTTCTCCATTAAAAAAAGTGTCTTTATCATTTATAGTTCTGCTACAGGAACACTCAAAAGATTTCCAATACATTACGGTCAATAGCAATTTTAGGGGCATTCATCCATTTCAAGCACAATACCGTCCTACCACATAAGTTAGGTAATGGTCCGACCACCGTCACGTGCCTCCCTCAAGAACTATGCCAAAAGTCGCCAAGCTTGGCGACATTTGGTGTACGTGTGTGCATATTTAACTCTCAAATCTCAAAAACTATTATGAAATTTCATATATAAGAATGTTGTAACATCTAGTTGTGCATCTCGATTTTTGGTTCCAATCTACTGGAGAGTTTATTTACAGGACCACCGAAAAGAATTTCAGTACCTTAATGTCTATGGACATCTTCATTATAATACAACTGTAGACAGTCATTGTTTGGTCCATGCCCAAAGTATCGCCATTTGTCATCGTTCCTGGCGAGTTTTGGCGAAATATCGCCAAATTTGGCGATAATCTGTCATTGTTTGGTTTATGCTTAAAATCTCGCCAAATGTCGTCGACATTGACGAGTTTCGCCGAAATATCGCCAAATTTGGCGCCAAAAATTATTTCCTATTTTGTATAACTCTAAAACTTTAACCCGTAGATTTTTTAACTTTGTATTTAGAACTATTGTAATATCTAACTGTTTTCAATATCTTTTTTGACAGCAATCGACTGAGAATTTATTTACATGGTGAGCCAAATGACTTTAAATACATTGAGGTGTATAGATGCATTCAATTCATTGAAAGTCTGTGGTCAATGACTACTTTGGCTATCCCCAAAATCTCGCTGACTATCTCAAGTTTGTCGGCTTTTGGTGAAATATCGCCAAATAAAGTGTCAGAAGGAAATCTTTTAAATTGAACTCAGCTTGGCGATATCGAAATATTTGGCTAGAAATCGTTAAACCTTACTATTATTGATATTTTATCTCTTTCAAACAAATAAATTTAGAGGAAGTGCGTCGAAAATATTTTTGATTTAATAGACGTGCAAGGAAGTCATGTGTTGGACACATCAGATTTTTTTTGTTTTTTTATACAATGCATTTATCCTATTCACCTCTGAAAGAATTTTACGTAATTACATTATTTTAAATGAAAAAATATTAAACTTCACTAAGAGAAATTTTTTTACCATGAAGGTGGGGTAAAATGGCTAACAGATTAAAAAGAATAATAATGAAATTGCATTTATTTCCTATCACGATTTACAAATTATTTAAATTTAAAAATATTAGTGCGAGGGCTGTTAGGATGGCCCCGGTTAGATTTAGGTTCTAATGCTGTATCCCGTCACCTCATTGCTGCAGCGTAAGTTTGGGGTAAAATGAGTAGGCATTTATTTTTGATAAAAAATGTAAATAGTTTGATTTTATATGATTACTAGCTGAAGTACCCGTCCTTGACGGGTTAGTGAATGCAAATTTCCAAAAAGCAAGAACTTTCGTCAGCATTGTAGGAGCACACAGAATGGATGTAGTATGTTGCCAAAGTAAAGAAAGCGAAGTTATAATTTTTAAGTATTGTTAAAATATTACAGGTTAGAGAGTAACTAAGTAATATCATTTCATTCGCTTTGGTCGTAATTATGTGATGCGCGAACGAATATTGACGCATATTGAAATAATTTTCGCAAAATCTCAAAATCTAATCAACATTTTTGAAAAATTTTGAAGGCTAGAATTTAAGTTGAGTGACAACCTATCCTGTCACCCAATTTCGTTCCATTCCCTGCAGTCTTTATTTCGTGATGCTGGAACAAAATTTCAGCATTTTAAAACGATTTTCGCAAAATCTCAAAATGTAATCAATATATTTTAAAATTTCAAAGCCTATAAATTAAGATTAGCAACTACCTATCCTATCACTCAATTTCGTATCATTCGTATTAGTCATTATTACGTGATGTTTGAAGAAATATAAGCGTATTTTGAGAGAATTTTCACAAAATCTCAAAATCTAATAAAAGTGTTTAAAAATTGGACACCTATAGTTTATGTTGAGCAACCATCTATCATGTGACCAAATTTCATATCATTTGCTTTAGTCATTATTACTTAATGCGGGAACAAAGATTCACTCAGTTTTAAACGATTTTCGCAAAATCTCGAAATCGGATCAATTTTTTTTAATTAGATGCTTATAGTTTAAGGTGAGTGACCACCTATCATTTCACCAAATATCATTTTTTCACCTTTGCAGTTATTACGTGATGTGCGAACACAAATTTACGTAGTTTGAAATGATTTTCGCAAAATCTCAAAATCTAGTCAAGATTTTTTTTTTAAATTCGACGCCTATGTTCTAAGTTGTGTGACCACCTATCATGACACCCAATTTCATATCATTCGCTTCAGTCGTTTTTACGTGATGCTTGAACACAAATTTACGCAGTTTGAAAGTTTTTTCGCAAAATCTCAAAATCCAATCAGGATTTTTTAAAAATTGGACGCCTATGTTTTAAGTTGAGTGGCCACCTATCACGACACCCAATTTCATATCATTCGCTTCTGTCGTTTTTGCGTGATGCTTGAACACAAATTTACGCAGTTTGAAACGATTTTCGCAAAATCTGAAAATCTAATCAAGATTTTTTTAAAATTCGACGCCTATGTTTTAAGTTGAGTGACCACCTATCATGACACCCAATTTCATATCATTCGCTTCAGTCGTTTTTACGTGATGCTTAAACAAAAAAAGCGTCACGGACAGAATGACAGACAGACAAACTTTTTTTTGAGGGTCGCATCGGATTCCCGGGTGCTTGAAACGGATAGAAATCGCAAAATTTTTGAATTCCAAGAAATGTGCAGACAAAAGTCTAATTTTATTTATATAGATTTCAGCGTACATTTTATAACACTAGTAGCTAACATTTATACGCATTAAAATTTGTTCGGAGCATTTGAAAACAGAGTATATTAATTAAGCCAAACTGTAAAACCATTTTATTTTACCACACTAAAACATTAGTATAAAGAAAAATATAAAAAATGAAATCTTACTTTTTTCTGATAATCGGCTGTTTAGACCATTTTCTAAATTGAAAGCAATAACAGAACTTCTCAAATTTTCAGGAATGCATTATTTTCTTTGAGAATTTTTTCGAGACACAAGAAAAGAACAAGGATTCAATAAACATATAAATACTAATATTTTGTTCCAAATTGTAGTTAATCAACTTCTTAATGCGTAATTTTAAGCAATTTTAGTCTGAAAATATAGACTAAAAACTATTAACTATACAGACACAATTTTCGATGGAAAGCTTAATTTTGTAATCCTTAATAACATTTATCAATTTTGTTTCATTTCAAATAGCAGAGCGTTGTGGAAGCAATTACAATGGGTGCGATAAAAAGCATTTGAAAAAAGCTTGTCTACACTCAATATATTTAATCTTCGTCCACCTAAAATAAATAACTTCATACTCCATTTTTATTACATAGCCAAATCGAATTTTATGCTCTTCTGGAAGCCAACGGAATCTTTTCGCAGTCGAAATGCGTACACAGCCATTCAAATATTTATGCAGACGATTTATTTGTAAAAAAATAAAATAAATAAGTAATCTGGAAAAACTATTTCAAGGGAATTGGAATACCAATTATATGACATCATTTTCACGTGAAATAGGCAATCTTGTCACGCAAATTATTAACTTTTTTTAACTCTTGGAAATAAAATGGTGCTGAAAATAGCGAAAAATCGCTTAAAAATGAGGGAACGGGTAGATTTTCAGATTTTTAAAGTAGCGCAGATTGTTTTCTATATTTTTATGCATAATTATGCAAAATTTCAAACGGATCGTACAAACGGTGAAGAAGTTATTAAGCTTTTTGTGTTAACTTTGTAATCTTTTTGCAGTAATGGCGAAAAAAGTTTTATCTTGAAGTCAGGGATCACAGCTTAACTATATAGCAGGATGATACGCTTTGAAGAATAACTTCCCATAGAGCGCAATGTTTTGGGATTTTTTTGAGTGCTCCTGTGGAAAAACTATAAATGCTAGATAGACCATTTTCAATAAGGTACGTGGTACAGTAGATAAGAATAACATAGTTAAATGTAGAAATCGATGCATATTTACAGAAGTTAGAGCACGGACAGACGGACAGACAGACAAACCGAAATCATAAACATTTTTCAACCTTGTTGGAAAGTGTTAAAAAAGAAGTATCATTTAAAAACAATTTGTATTTTTGCTCAAAAAGGAATACCCACTCACTTTACCCGATATAACCCACTTTACCGCATCATTTCCTTTAGAAAACAGTTCCTCACAATATGTACTATAAATAATATAAAAGTAATGTGGCAGATTTTCCCAAGCCTTTTACAACACTCCTTGACGCTAATAGGACGGATATATTAAAAATAAAAACTAATTTTACACACACACACACACACACACACACAAAAAAAAAAAAAAAAAAAAAAAAAAAAAATACGCTCAGAAAAACAATTTTATGTTGTGCAATAGAATGCTTAAAGAAAAAAAAAAATGTCAGACTTTATAAAATGTGCCTTTATGATTTTATGAAAAAATGCAGTTTTTTTTATGAGATCTATGTAAAACTTCTAAAAGAAAGATTTTTTTTTTTTTGATGTACCTATATAATTTTCTAGATTTTAATAATATTTATAACATTGTGTTAAAAGTACTTAACTACCGTGTGCGTTATAAAAGTTTACAAATCTTTATAATTCATAAGTAAATAAATAAAATCAGCACTTTATTGCAATTAATTCCACCCTGATAGGGGCCCACCATATTCGTGTGGATAAGACCCTCAAAATGTTATACGTCTGAAGTGCGAAGGTCCAGGACTATCACGCGGCTTTCGATTTAACATTACGGAGTTTTGGTCCGTTTTCTTCAGATGTAACACGAATACGCGTTAGAACCCCTTAAAAAGTCCTCCGAACAAGGCACCCCACAACGTTGGCAGATAGCCCTTGCATAGTTTTGCCATAACACAGCACAAATAAATTCACTCTGATGGAAATCTTTTATTTTAAGCTATTTTATTTCCATCAATAATTGAAATCCTTTGTTTGTTCGCAAGTACAAGATAGCAAGAGGCTCAAATGCAGGTATACCAGAATAGCTGTGCAGTACCTTGTTATTCGTCTCATGCGACCAGTATCACTTGAGGGCATCCGTTCAATTTTTCAGAAATTTAAAACACTCCTCACCCACTGTAAATGTTCCTGTGTATTCACATGCTGACACGCTACCAACTTGTTTGATAAGACTTATGCAGTGAATTGTCCATGTGCGCATTATGAAAATATTTAATCAGAAAAAAAGTAAAATATTGTAATTTTTTAACATTCATAAAAAAATCGGTCTTTTTTATCTCGAAAAAAGAAAATGTTACTTTAAAATAGTTTAAGTAGAAAAAAATTGGTGATTAAGTTTCATTAAAAAAGCACCATGAACTTTCATTATTTAAAAATTGTTCTATCGATTTTGTACAAGTATGAAGATTAATGAACACTTCTTTCGTAATTATACTCTCATTATAATTTAACAATGATAGTTCATTTCATCAGGTAGCATTTTTTTCTCTCGTTTAATCATTACATTGTATTACATAGATGACACTAATTATGGTGACCTTATGCTTTTAGTTTCGATATTTGAAATAAATACATGTATTTTTTTTCTTTCATTTATTGCTTAATTTATATCCTTAAATTACATGGCATTTAACTAACTGTGCCACTGAAACATGAAAAAATGGAGAAGCAGTGCAGAATTATACAGGATGGATTAAAGATGTAAAATTACCGGAAATTTTGTAGTGGTGAAAAAAAAAACCTTCTGTCTTTATTCTGGAAAAATTGTCTTTTCACGAATTTTAGAAAATGACATTTTAAAAATTTATCCAGTCTAATCTATTTTCACATAAGTGCATATCACCATCATCATCAACATTGGCACGACATCCCGTAGTGTGCCCGGAACTTCTTCAAAAGTCTTTAACATTCCACCCTATTCCCAGAAGTGGACCTCCATTTTCTTAAAATAAATAAAAACTTTTTGAAAAAACACACATAAAAAGTTACTTATAACTCGATACGATAGTTTCGACCAAAAATAATTCTTACGGTCTTCATCAGTCAAAGCCCTTCGTCTCACTGAAAAGAGGGAACTGAATAAATTTTTTGGAAAGTGACATTTTTGATGATCTTGCTCTCTAATTTAGAAACCCAGATGAATTTGGAGTATTGTTTCAAACTAATTTTAAAATCTAATTAGTACTACTTTAGAAAAGAAATGATGCGATGAAATGTTTAAGAATGGATCGTGGATGAACAGACATATCAGGGATGTAGCCAGAGAATAGGCGATGGAGGCCTCGGCCCCTTCCGAAATTCACACTTTTCTTAACTGGATGTCAATAATCAAGCTTTTTCGTAGAAATGCTATCTTAATTAGAAATGCCTCCTTTTGGGCCCGCCCCGATTTATCTTTTTCTTTCTGGTTATGTGCCCGAGACGTACATTTCAATCATCCAATTTTATGTATACTTTTATCCGCTATTATACTGTAAATATTCAAATATAGTATGAGTGCTATTTTAAGTATGAGGGTTCTATTAGAAAATAGAGCAACATCCATTCGAAATCTATTATTAATATCAGTTGGTATTTTTTTAGAATTAACCCTGTATTGGTAGGATATTTTTTCGACATTATTAATATTATTATTATTTTTCATTGTTACCAACCCTTAGCGAACACATCTAACCGCTTTTTGGAAACAGTAAAATTTTAATATATTTTCAAAATGTTAACCAACCCACACGTACATTTGGAAACTAAATATGGTATTCAGTTGTCCACGATCTTTTTCTATATTCTAACATAAAAATCATTGTACATATAAAGTGGTTAATTATATTCCCTAAATGCTATCAACTGTACGTCGCATGGCATGCGCCGCCGACTGTGCGGGCACAAAAACGCCAAAAGTGTGAGATGCGACGTCGAAGAAGAAGGGGTTGAGATCGATTAATGTGTTTGAAATATTTTATATTCCTAATTTTCAATAAACACAGATTTAAAAGTACATTTTCTACTTCAGAATAGCTGTTTCATCTGACTGCAGAACTTCGCTTACTCTAGCTACTCATTTATTGCTTAGGATTAAATCGCGTAAATATAAGTTACGGGAACAATCAAAATGCATTTAAAACTTTTATAAATGTGAAACTTAACACAATTTAAAACTTTTTGACGAAAATTATCTAATTATTTGCAATCTCGGCTATTATAAACAAAATAACGACTTACCTTTTTCAAATGTAGAAAACGCGATGATAAAATTGGTAAAGCTTAATCCATAATTTAGGCCCGTGAATGTCAAAATTAAAGAAAAATCTTTCAAAATATATATAACGTATACACAAAAGTTAATAGACTCGTGCAAAGTCTAATACAAGCAGACACTTCCAATGGCTCAACTTCGGTTAGTAACTTTGAGAGAAGTAGAAGTAACTGCAAAATAGGATTTGACCAACACATTTGTACAGTTGTAAATGGGGAAAAAAATGTTCCCATGCTTGCAAAGGTACCCAAATGCAGGTTATTTTTTATTCTTTGTGTACTCTTCTTATCTTCAAATTAATGCCAGACGCGTGAAACGTACTTCGTATCAACAAGTTAGTTTAGAGGGCCCCCCCCCCACAGTTATTAATCAATCAGTCCTTGGTTTTGACAACAAAAAGGCCTCTTCCGCTGTTCTTTCGGTTTCGGTTCTTTTCAAAGAATTCGCTAATGAGCGGTCGTTATGACCAATGGTCCAGATCTGATAATTGAATTTTTCTCTAACTGATGTTTTCGCTCTTTCCACGGTGAAAGGTGCGAAGGTAAGTGACATTTGATCATAGCTGGGGTGTACTGTCAAAGAATACTGTTCGTAGAAAGACACTTTTATAAATGATGTTTAGCTCTGAAAGATGCAGAGTAGTCACACAACACTATCAGTCTACTTTAATTTAAAGAAATCTTTTATATTTTTCACGATAAGACAGAGAGACATAATAAAAAATATAGAACGGATTTGGGGGCCCCTCTGAAACCGGGGCCCAGGTGCCTTGCATCCGCAGCATCCCCCCTGTGGCCGGCCCTGCCGGCGGGCCTGGCAGGAAGAAAGGATGGAGCACACAAGTTCACACAACTCTCGCAATGACAATTTTAGTAAACGTTTATGATAAAAGTTTTATCATAAAAGCATTATTTCAAATTTTAAGTTACAATTAGCTGTAGTCTTCTATAATTTCGTTGGATCAAAAATATGTTCAAAAATTTTTGGATAGTTTGTATTAGTTATAATCATTAAAAATTGAAACTGCGTATGGCTGGACTCGCCTCCCCTCTCCCCCTCCCTAGGGCCAAAGCCCTGGACCCAGTCGTCCACCCAGCCAAAACCTTGAGGAGGCCATGGTCACGGGGTGTCGTGGGACTTCCGACGCTCATGAAAACCGTGGGATTTCCAACTGGGGAAGGCAGCGATGGCCGTACCCACTGTAGTTTTTTGGGTCTCGCAAAGGGCCAGCGGAAGCATATTTTCGAGAGGCCCCCTTCAGCGATGACCGGACCCACTGATGTTCTTTTTGGGTCTTGTAAAATGCCAAAGGCAGCATATTCTCTAGGGGGCCCCTACAGCGTTGGCTGTCGATGGCAAGCGATGGCCGTCGGAACTCCCACCGTCGGAAGTTCCACGTAACCATGGTCATGAGTCAACACTTTCCCCCTAGAACCTGCTTGTTTCGTCTTTGTTCAACCCAATCTACTCTGACCTTTTGGGTCTGTTTTTACTCACTTATCTTGCTTTAGTTTCTAAATTTGTTTTTCTGGCCATGTTCCTCTTCTTCACTTTGGGTTCCTGGACCACCCACTATTCTTTTTCGTTCTCTCTTTCTCTTTTTCTTCTCTCTTCCTGTTTCATAGTGCCCCCCCCCCGCACCCAGGTCTTCTCGGACCAGGTCTACTCAGGTCTACTTGCATTCATGAAAATTCATATTTCATGAGAGAAACTCTCATTTTAGTGACTATGTGTATTGCATGTGCAAAATTTGAGTACTCGGCCCGTAGCTCATGGCGGCTAACAACATTTAAGATTTTTTTCAACTAGGCCGGATAGTCGGGAGTTTACTGTATATATATATATATATATATATATATATATATATATATAAAGTAAATTAATAGTATTCATGTAATTTTGAATATAATTCTTCGTTTTTAGTGAGGAAATTAGCATTTAGTTGCATATTAAACAATACTTTGGTGTACAGTGAAAATAAATTATCTGACAGTTTGTTCTCTCCTATTTAATGTTTCCATGTGAGAGATATTGAACATTAAAGAAAATATTCATTTAAAAAAGTATTAGAATGTAGCACGAGTATTATGAAATTCTCAATATAATATTCTATAAATAAAATTTCAAATTTTTTAATGTTTCTGAAAACGGAAATAAACCTTTTCGAAAGAAAAACTGGTTTTCCCCCTAAAATTTCCGGATCATTCCCAACCAAGCTGTGACTCTAAAGGCTAATGCTGATAACACTGCGTGTAACGTGACGGTAAGAGGCCTTTCTTCTCGTGAATTTTAAGAATTTTTAATAACCAGTCGGGATCCACCGACAGAAGGTTAAGTCGGCCTTTATGCCTGAACTGTCTGAAGAAAGAACTGTCCATCTTCAGTGTCATTAAGGAAAATCAAGATAACATAAAAGTAGTCTGGCATAGAATGAAGTTCTGAGGAAGGTAATAGCCCACCATGGGCCGTTGAGCCACTGAGGAAGAAAACACCCAATATCTCGTTAACCCTTTGAGGCGCAACCCTTTTCCCAATGCTCAAAAAAGGGCAGCCGTTGCCATCGCTCGACTTAACTACCAGCAAGATGGCGGACGATCGAATCGTTCATCGAGTGCGACAGATCTAGAGACCCTTTTTTGACGACAGCTGGCTGTGCGGCTGCCCTTTTTTCAGCATTGGGCAATCTATCCAGCTGTTCTCGCTTTCATCCATTTTTCAGCAGATGTCAGTGCTGTTAAAAATAATCGTGACCATTTTTTTTACGGTAAATGACGTGCTAAAAAGTAAAGCATTCTCGTGGAGCTATGTCGCCCGAAACTATTTTTATAGAAATCAAATCTATTCTTCGTGACTGGCAACAGTCAAAACGTCAGAGTTCGGTGTCCCCAGAGCGGGAACACTCTGCGCGTTAAAGGGTTAAGTCAATGCGTATGCAACGTTTTCCTATAAGTCCAAGCAAATTAGTCAAACAAAACTAGTGAAAATAATTTATTAAGTTTTTAAAACTTGAAGGAAACGTTGGGAGTCTCCCGAAATTCATCCAATCAGAGAAGTTTTCCTTAGCTCTTAGAAGTTACAGTGAACAGGTAAATAATAGTGTAAGAAAGGAAATTCGTTTTATAAGTCGAATTAATTGACATAATTATTGATTAACTTATATGCAATTAATGTAGTGTAAATTAGTATAATCAAAACTGATGTTGATAGCTAATGTAAATATACTAACGCAGGTTATGCCTGATGTTGAATTAAGTTAAAATAAAACAAAAAAAACGTCAAATAGGCGATCGTCATCTTTTTAGGAGCATTCGATTACAATTTGCCGTTCGAGAAAGTTTGTTCACAGCTACATTCCTAAACAGTCAACCCAGTGGCGTAATTAAAGAGAAGGCCTTAAACACGCCCCGGCCCCCTCCGAAAATGTAAAGCAATTATTAAAAACAGGTAATTTAAAAACGCAATTTTAAAACGTTGTATTAACTCTAGTAACAATAAGGTTTAAAATACGAGTGCGGTTGCACAGCCAACTGTGTCACAAAAATTTTTTAGCTCTGTGGCTCCAGACAGTCTATCCGATTTGTTGGGAGATTGTCAGTTTGTTGTTGTTAAATGGATCGATGGCAACGGCTGCACTTTTTTAGCGTTCGGCAGTCTATCCCGTTGGCTTTCTATATTGATGTAAAAATGCTTGCGCTTCACAGTGTTAAAGTTACTTATATATTCCACAAATATTTGTGGAGTAAGAAGAATTGATGTCTACAGAATTTTAGGTTAAATGTAGAAGCTATATACCCTGCACAAATATATAACTTGCACTAGCTGAAGTACCCGTCGTTGACGGGTTAGTACTGAATGCAAATTTCCAAAAAGCAAGAACTTTCGTCAGTACACAGAATGGATGTAGTATGTTGCCAAAGTAAAGAAAGCCTGTAATATTTTAACAATACATAAAAGTTATCATTTTTATGTATTGTTAAAATATTACAGGTTAGAGAGTAACTGAGTAATATCATTTCATTCGCTTTAGTCGTAATTATGCGCGAACGAATATTTACGCATATTGAAATAATTTTCGCAAATTCTCAAAATCTAATCAACATTTTTGAAAAATTGGAAACCTAGAATTTAAGTTGAGTGACAACCTATCATGTCACCCAATTTCGTTTCATTCCCTGCAGTCTTTCTTTCGTGATGCTGGAACAAAATTTCAGCATTTTGAAACGATTTTCGCAAAATCTCAAAATGTAATCAAAATATTTTAAAATTTCAACGCCTATAAATTAAGATTAGCAACTACCTATCATATCACTACATTTCGTATCATTCGTATTAGTTGTTATTACGTGATGTTTAAAGAAATATAAACGTATTTTGAGAGAATTTTCACAAAATCTCAAAATCTAATAAAAATGTTTAAAAAATTGGACACCTGTAGTTTATGTTGAGCAACCATCTATCATGTGACCAAATTTCACTTCATTCGCTTTAGTCGTTATTACGTAATGCGGGAACAAAGATTCACTCAGTTTTAAACGATTTTCGCAAAATCTCGAAATCTGATCGATTTTTTTTTAATTAGATGCTAATAGTTTAATGTGAGCGCCCACCTATCATTTCACCAAATATCATTTTTTCGCCTCTGCAGTTATTACGTGATGCGCGAACACAAATTTACGCAGTTTGAAAGGATTTTCGCAAAATCTCAAAATCCAATCAAGATTTTTTTAAAATTCGACGCCTATGTTTTAAGTTGAGTGACCACCTATCATGACACCCAATTTCATATCATTCGCTTCAGTCGTTTTTACGTGATGCTTGAACAAAAAAAGCGTCACGGACAGAATGACAGACAGACAAACTTTTTTTTGAGGGTCGCATCGGATTCTCGGGTGCTTGAAACGGATAGAAATCGCAAAACTTTTGAATTCCAAGAAATGTACAGACAAAAGTCTAATTTTATTTATATAGATAGATTAGCAAAAAAAAAAAAATTGTGTGGGATTAAATAAATGTATTATACCCCCCCCTCTCCTCACCCCCCCACACTTATTTATTCACATTTCCTACATTTGTTTATGCACCACAAATGTATATATTTGTGGGGTTTAAACAAATATATGCTCACGCAAATTACTGAACTTTGCAATTAATAAGATTCTAGCTCATTAAAATTTTATTTTCATTTTTAATTGGCCAGTCATTTTTGACATGCACTATACAGATTTTTATACTACTACAAGATTCATAGTACAAAATCCAACACACTGTTTTTACCTTCAGACTAACTCATACATATTCCACCTCAAAACAAGGTTTGTGTTACATATCACTGTATCAAAAGTATTTCTTCAAGAATAGAAAACCTAATTACAAGTGAGAAAAAAAAAGTTATAATATCCAAGATCAACATATAAGAGTTTTATTTTTTAATGAACTGCCCAAAGGGAAAACGTCTGACATTATTTGCTACTTCGATGCCTTTTTTTAACACAAAAAAGTAAGGGCTTTTTCTTTAAAATTCGATTTAATTTCCGTACTAAATTTCTCGAGAGGATCTTCTAGCGAAGCATTTTTTAAATCTGTAATAATTAAGATAATTAAAAGTCTGAGAATAGTTTTTTAGGTTGGCAAAAAGTTACTGTAGTAAATAACTATTATAAAAGAATCAGCTAATTGGCTCATGAAATAATTTCTGATACATAAAATGCTGAGTGATATTTGTTTGTTTGTGAACATGTATTTCGGATTTGTGTGCTTTGCCCGAAACCCGCTTATAAATCCTCGGTCAGAAGGACAACATAAGGGGGGGGTGCCCTCCGTGGGGGTCTTTCTAAGGGGTCCTAACCCGTACTTACGTTATTTTCGGAGAAAACCACGAACAGTTAGGTCGACAGCCGCAAGATGGGTCCCGAACCCGGGACCTTCGCACTTCGGCCATCTACCATTTTCAGTGACATAACCACTGTGCCATGGTGAGGCGTGAGTGATATGCATACATATACATACATACTAGAGATGAGACGGGCTCAGCCCGAGCCCGAAAGCCCGAGCCCGAGCCCGGGCCCGAACCGGGCTCGGGCTCTGTAATTCACAATTGCGTTCGGGCTCGGGCGGGCTCGGGCTCGTAAAAAATTCTCCTTTATTGAACATACTCCTTGAAACAGATTTTAAAAAGTGATTCATGAGGAAAATAAAAGTACAGTCAACTCCGGTTATAGTGAACCTCTGGGGACCATCCAATTTCGTCCACTATATCCGAAGTTCACTGAAACCCAAGTGTCTTCATGATGGATAGAGATACTGTGTGTGAATCGGGACTAATGGTTTGCATTCACTATATCCGGGTTCACTATAACCGGAGTTGTGGCTGTACTTAAAAAAAAAAAAAAAAAAGAAAAGAAAAAAAGAGCGGCACGGGCGCCTAGAAGGTGCGTTAAGCTCTTTGGATATTTCAGAACGGCAGCTTATATTCATTAGTTAGTCATGAGATCCGACATTATTTGATAAACATATGCATAAATAAAGAATTAGAAAGTGCATTGAGAGTTTGCAACTATATTTGTCTTTAATTTGCACAAACGGCAAAATTCATTGTATTCCATCAATGAAGTAATTGGATTTTTTTTTTTTTTACCTTTAACTGAAATTTCGGGCTCGGGCGGGCTCGGGCTCCGACTTAAATAATATTGCTCGGGCTCGGGCGGGCTCGGATAAAAAGTCCTCGGGCTCGGGCGGGCTCGGATTTCAAAAAATGAGCCCGAACTCATCTCTAATACATACATATACAGGGTGTCACTAAAGGTCGTTGCCAAACTTAACAGGCTGGTCTGTCATTCTATGACAAACAAAATTTACATAGGAACTCGTGTCCAAAAATGTAAACAGCGGTCGCTAGAGGGCGACGTTTGCAGGATTATGGAGCTTAATAATTTCAGCCTAAGACGTTACCGGAGATGGATAAATTGGTTTACTAACTCAGAATTGACCGATATGCATTACGTGTAAGGTGCCGCGGATGGAAAGTCATTTTAATAAATAAGTCATTTAATAAAAGTCATACCTCTTTTGTTTGTTTGTGAACATCATTTCTCCCTCCCCTCGCCCGACCATTGGCTGAACCCGTTTGCGCTCTAAAATGGGTGACGAAGGTGCCTGGTTCAAAACCAGGTCGTGCCCGCCGACCTAACCGTTCGGAGTTTTCCGAAACTACAGGTAAGATTAGGATCCCTTAGAATGTCCGCCACAGAGGGCAATCCCCCCCTCGGCCTAAGTAGATCCCCAGCGAAGATATTTACATTTATTTTCTCCTCCCTCTACGCCTGGTAACATTGCGTGCTAGGTACTTGCGTACCATCGCTCGCCTATTCCCTCTATCAGCCGCAGTTTGCATTTCTGGACATAAACTATCGTGTATATCTCTTTTGTTATGGTATGGTATACCAGCATGTTACGTTTGGTTACGATCTTTTGTGACATCCTATGTGTGTTTGTGCGCGTGCGTGCGTGTGTGAAGTTCAAATTAATGTTTTGCTCTAACAGATATTTTCAGAAATCCCGTATGTATCTCAAAATTAACTCAAAATGCATCCCTTTTTCTAAAATTTTTCTTTTTGTCTCAACAGTGTACTTTTCTTGAACCAGATTTGACCGTGAAGCGTTGATCGAAGTGCTTATTAGTCTCCACGCAAGCCTCATCTTTGGTGCAAATGTTTCGACTGTCAATGACCAATTAGCTCCTTTTGACGTCAGCTAAACTGCCATTCAAGCGGTCTCACCATGGCACAGTGGTTAAGTCACTGAAATGGTAGACGGGCGAAGTGTGACGGTCCCGGATTCGGGTCCCATCGTAAGTCCGTCGACCTACCCGTTCGGAGTTTTCCGTGGTTTTCTCCAAAACTTACCGTAAATACAGATTAGGACCCCTTAGAAAGGCCCCCACGGAGGTCATCCCGCCCCCTTGTGTTGTCCTACTGACGAGGATTTATAAGCCAAGCACACAAATCCGATATACGTGTTCACAACAACAGCAACACATTCAAGCGGTTACAGTATTACGCGTCTAAACAGAATTCTTCTAAAAATTGGGTTTTATAACATCTGTTATGAAATAAGCACTACCTTTCTTATTTATTAAGATATACAATCTTGTAAAGAAATATGACATTGTTTACTGAATAGAGTTATTTTTAGATGAGCATTACACTTGCTAAGTTTGTTATGTTTCTCGGCTTCACCCAGTAATATGACCTAAAGTGGGAGGCCATATTTCCGGGTGTAAACTGATTCATCCATTCAAGAAACTCCACTATCGGGCCCTAGTTATCATGGTAGCCTTTCAACCGTTCTCAAAATACGTGACTAAACATGACATTATTTAATTTATTTATGCACTTATTGTAGGCTATAAATTTTAAAATATTCAATTTTATTGGTGATACTTTTTATTTTAAAATTTTCATAAAATAAATTATGCATACTATATGTTTGTAAAAAGGATTTTATTTCAGTATGTATGGTCTTAATTACTTTTACATCTTTTATTTCGCCGATAAAAAACACTTTACAATTATTTTCAAATGAAGAATCATTTTCTCCTTTGGTCTAGGGTACAATGATCATTTGGATACATTCTCTAAATTCTATTTTTTTCTTTCATTAATCAGTGTGCTTTTAAAATATTATTAAAATATTTTTATGACACAAAATATAGTGTAAAATATGATAGCAAAGGAGCAAAGTTTCATTTAAACATTTATGTTATTTTATGCAAGTTTTCCATAGTAATTAAGAAAGAAAAATATCGATAAATCTATCGATATAATGTGTTATTCAGGCAATATGAATAACTGAAAAACTTATACATTCTTTTAATTTTTTTAAATCTCTAAAGAAAGATGTCCTGACTGACTGAATGAATGACTGACTGACGATCACCGCAAAGCCAAATCTACCAGAGATACAGACATGAAATTTTAGGAGATAATATCTTTTGTGCCCAAAGCGTCATTTAAGAAGCAATTTTTAAAAATTCGAATCCAGACGGGGAAGGCGGCCCAAAACGTTCTTTTAAGGTTTCCCTTCATAACTCAGGGGGGAAAAGAGATAGCGATAAAATTCTTGCTTTAAAATATGACTAACAGAAATACCTAAAAATTAATTTCAGGGTTTTTTAAAATTCGCACCCAAACAGGGATAAGGGGCCCAAAACGTTCTATTCACATTTATCTTCATATCTCAGAGGGAAAAAGAGATACCCGTAAAATTATTGCTTTAAAATGTAACTAGCATCAATACCTAAAAACCATTTTTCTGGGTTTTTTAGAATTCGGACCAAAACGGGCCTAAAAGAAAAAAACGTTCTTTATAACGTTCTTTTCACATTTCCCGTCATAGTTCAGAGGAAAAAAAGAGATATCCGAATAATTTTTGCTGTAAAATATGACTAACACAAGTAACTGAAAATGAATTTCAGTTTTTTTTTAATAATTCACACCCGAACGGCCGTAAGGGACCGAAACCTTCCTTAACGTTCTTTTCACACTCCCCTTCATATCTCACAGGAAGAAAGGAGACAGCCGTAAAATTCTTGCTCTAAAATATAACTAATACAAAAACTAAAAATCAATTTCGGGGTTTTTTAGAATTCACAACCAAACAGGCGTAAGGGGCAAAAACGTTCTTTTCACATTTCCTTCATATCTCAAAGAAAATAAGAGACAGCCATAAAAACCTTGCTTTAAAATGCAACTAACACAAATACCTAAAAATAATTTTCAGGGTTTTATGCAATTCATAACTAAACGGGTGTAAGGGTCCAAAACGTTCTTTTCACATTTATCTTCAAATATCACAGTAAAAAAGAGATAGCCATAAAATTCTTGCTGAAAAGTATATTGAACACAAATGTTTAAAATTCATTTTCAGAGTTGTTTAGAATGCGCATCAAAAAGGGGATAGAGGGCCCAAACGTTATTTTTTAATTTGCCACCATATCTCAAAGAGAAATAGAGATAGCCATAAATTCTTGCTTTAAAATGTAACGAACACGAATACCTGCGAATCATTTTCAGGGTGTTTTAGAATTCCCACCCAAACGGGCGTAAGGGGCCAAAACCTTCTTTAACGTTCTTTTCAGATTTCCCTTCATATCTTGGGAGGACAATAGAAATAGCCATAAAATTCTTGCTTTAAAATGCAACTAACAGCAATAACTAAAAATCAGTTTCAAAGTTTTTTTAATTCGCATTCAAAAGGTGGTAAGGGTCTAAAACGTTATTTTCACGTTTTCCTTCATATCTCAAAAAAAAAGTGATATCCATAAAGTTCTTGCTTTAAAATGTAACAAACAGATATATCTAAAATGGTTTTCAGGTTTTCTTAATATTCGTTCCAAACTTTGTGTGAGAGACTAAAACGTTATTTTTATACTTGTCATGATATATCGAAGAAAAAAGAAGATAAACATAAAAATCTTGCATTAAAAAGTATCGAACACAAATTCATAACAATCTTTTCAAAGGTTTTTTAAATGAACCTCAATACAGTGTGGCTTACAAAAACTGCTTTTCACGTATTTTTTTAGTTCTAGAGTGCTCTCTTTTCAATACCTGGTGAAAGGGCGAATCACTTTTCAAGGGTTGCCAGATGAAATGTGCAAAGATTCCAAGGTTTGCCGTTTCTAGGGATTTATCGTCAAATTTGGCATGAAAATATTAGACCCCAAAACTGGACCCAGCTTATCGATATCTTCTGTATTTGTCGAGAAATTGCATAACCTTGCTGTCTATTTTTAATTGGCATATTGGTTTCTATATTCGTGTAAGTTATATGCCTTAAGTTATATAGTTAGAATATGCCTGACGAGGATTTTAAAACAGTTTTAGTAGAAGATTTTAATATAGATTTCATATTTGAAGAAGTATTTCATAGAACAAGAAAAACAAATACTGCACACTCGCGGATTATGATGCACACACCAAATAGTATTTTAAAACATCAAGCATAGTCGGAATATGCCTTATGAATATTATAAAACAGTTTTTGTAGGCGATTAAATCTGTAACCCAAGTTCATTCAATATTTTTTTACTTATTTACCATTAGTTGGTTTAACAATATCCATTCCGTGCGAAGAACGGGTACTTCAACTAGTTTATTATAAAACGATAGAAAATAATGTAATAATTAGGTAAAGCGATTATATGCGATCTTGTCATTATCATAACTTGATTTTGTTATGAATTACATTATATTACGTAGATCACAACAAAATTACAATATAAAATCCAAAATGCGTTAATTCTCATCTAAATAGTATTAGCAAATGCCATTTCCTAAATACTGCGTTTCCTTACGGATGGTTTGTCGCGTGACAAAATTACAAAAATTTCATAGCATAAAGTGAAATCACTTATTATTTCAAACTCGCGTACTTTAAGCTTAAAAGGAATTCAGACAATATGGTGCGTGACACTACAATGCTATAAAGGCAGAACTATCTCATTGTTCTTTTATATAAGTTCATGTCGTAGCGTGGTGCTATATAGCCTATGTTACTCAAGGATATTGTATCTCCCTAGCAGTGAAAAAATTTTGAATTGTTTCAGTGATTCCAGAGTTTTCCCTTATAGTCTAGGAGCCAGCGACCGCCAGACCTTCGTCATAGTATAAAAGCTGAAACTTTCTCTGCGCATACCCCCCAACAGAGGTAGGAACAATCGGCCACTATAAAGTTTGGATGATCGTGGCTTTGGCAGGTAACAGGTGGCAAAGGTGTATAAAATTGCAGAAAATTTTCATCATTTCATAAGCTTAATTTTTTTATATGTTCTTCTTCGCAGTACGAGAAATCACTTTATTCCTTGCCAGACACTTTTCCATCGTGGCAAACCCCGGCCAGACAATCTCAAAGTCATGGAAAACTGTTGTGTTCGTAAACTCCCGCGACGAAGTATGTCAAGCTGTCACAAAGTGTCAAGCACATTTTATACTGCTACTTCTGAACTTTCTTACGCGCGAACGTTTTTGCAGCGTGCTCGTAATAGAATTTCGTTTTTCAAGACTTTGAGATTGTCTGGCGGGGGTTTGCCACGATGGAAAGTGTCTGGCAAGGGATAAAGTGATTTCTAGTACTGCGAAGAAGAACCTATAAAAAAATTAAACTTTATGAAATGACGAAAATTTTCTGCAATTTTATACACCTTTGCCACCTGTTACCTGCCAAAGCCACGATCATCCAAACTTTATAGTGGCCGATTGTTCCTACCTCTGTTGGGCGGTATGCGTAGAGAAAGTTTCAGCTTTTATACTATGACGAAGGTCTGGTGGTCGCTGGCTCTTGCTCTATTACATACGAACAAATTTTACCTCTTTATGATATTCGTACAGATTTCGTGCTATATTTATAAGTTGGGGTGTTGGTGTCACTTATTACTTCCTTGTACGTAGTATAAGGAAGTAATGTGATCCCGAAAAATTTTGGGGGCCAAATTTCGACAAAAAAACCGATTTTGACTACCTCTAAATTGAATTTTAAAAATTTTTTCGATGCATCTCATCGTAGGCTAGCATGCACGATCATATTAACGCGTCTGCAACTCATTTTGACCAGCGGCGAGTTTATTGTGGTCAGTTTTTCCATGCCGTCTGTACGTACGTACGTAGGTAACGTACGTACGTATGTATGTAACTCGCATATCTCAAAAACTATGGGTCGTAGAATGTTGAGATTCGATATTTAGGATTGTTCTATGATCTAGTTGTGCACCTCCCCTTTTGGTCGCAATCGAATGAATAGTTTATGTACAGGACCGCCCAAAAGATTCGAAATACATTACGCTCTATGGGCCAAAAATCATTAAACTAGCATATCTCAAAAACTATTAGGCGTAGAATGTCGAAACATCATATTTTGGATAGTTGTAACATCTAGTTGTGCACCTCCCCTTTTGGTTCCATTCGATTGGATAGCTTATCTACAGGACCGCCCAAAACATTCGAAATACATTACGCTCAATGGGCCGAAATTCATTAAACTCGCATATCTCAAAAACTATTAGGCGTAGAATGTTGAAACTTTATATTTAGGATTGTTGTAACATCTAGTTGTGCACCTCCCCTTTCGGTTCCATTCGACTGGATAGTTTATCTACAGAACCGCCTAAAAGATTCGAAATACATTACGCTCTATGGGCCGAAATTCATCAAAGCGTTTTTTTAGAGGTATTGGGCTATTTCAAACGACTCAGAAGTGATATATGCTGTAAAGAGTTAGAAAATGAATTTCTCCATTAAAAAAAGTGTCTTTATCATTTACAGTTCTGCTACAGGAACACTCAAAAGATTTCCAATACATTACGGTCAATGGCAATTTTAGGAGATTCATCCATTTCAAGCACAATACCGTCCTACCACATAAGTTAGGTAATGGTCCGACCACGGTCACGTGCCTCCCTCAAGTACTATGCCAAAAGTCGCCAAGCTTGGCGACTTTTTTGTGTACGTGTGTGCATATTTAACTCTCAAATCTCAAAAACTATTATGAAATTTCATATATAAGATTGTTGTAACATCTAGTTGTGCATCTCGACTTTTGGTTAAAATCTACTGGAGAGTTTATTTACAGGACCACCGAAAAGAATTTCAGTACTTTAATGTCTATGGACATCTTCAATGTAATACAACTGTAGACAGTCATTGTTTGGTACATGCCCAAAATCTCGACGTCTGTCCTCGACCTTGGCGAGTTTTGCCGAAATGTCGCCAAATTTGGCGATAGTCAGTCATTTGGTCCATGCCCAAAGTATCGCCATTTGTCATCGTTCTTGGCGAGTTTTGGCGAAATATCGCCAAATTTGGCGATAATCTGTCATTGTTGGTCCATGCTTAATATCTCGCCAAATGTCGTCGACATTGACGAGTTTCGCCGAAATATCGCCAAATTTGGCGCCAAAAATTATTTCCTATTTTGTATAACTCTAAAACTTTAACCCGTAGAATTTTGAACTTTGTATTTAGAACTATATTATAATATCTAACGGTTTTCAATATCTTTTTTGACAGCAATCGACTGGGAATTTATTTACAGGGTGAGCCAAATGACTTTGAATACATTGAGGTGTATAGATGCATTCAATTCATTGAAAGTCTGTGGTCAATGACTACTTTGGCTATCCCCAAAATCTCGCAAACTATCTCAAGTTTGTCGGCTTTTGGTGAAATATCCCCAAATAAAGTGTCAAAGAAATCTTTCAAATTGAACTCAGCTTGGCGATATCGAAATGTTTGGCTAGAAATCGCTATATCTTACTATTATTGATATTTTATATCTTTCAAACAAATAAGTTTAGAGGAAGTGCGTAAAAAACATTTTTGATTTAATAGACGTGCAAGGAAGTCATGTGTTGTACACATCAGATTTTTTTTCTACTTCGTATTGAAGAGCAATGTAAACTTCAGGGCTGCATGTCATCTATGCTACGCTGTAGTATCTGTAACTTTATTGCAGATATTGCTGCAAAATAATACAGGACAAGTGCTGCAGCTCTGGAATACAGCACTGTGTATTGTAAATCCATTCACGAATGACATAATGACATTGATAAGCCAATCACGAATAACCTTATACAACAAATAGACACAATCTTTAGATCACAACATGTTGGCGTAACGTTTCCCCTTCACGTTTTGCTGTAATCTAGGAAAATTTGTAATATCTTGTGAAATATATATATATATATATATAGCGCACAGAAAGTACTCAACTAACCCAAAATTTTTCTTAAACTAACGTTAAACTAAACGTTGGTCTCACGCTTTAATGGCTAATAACAACTCTAAATTCAAAATCCGGAAATCTACTTTGTTCGAGTTTAAGCACGAAAAAAGCAATCAGTTTAAAAGTGCTAATCATTTTTTTAATTACAGTTCTTTTTTTAACATTTTAAGCTTTTTATATCGTTGACATAGAATTTTAAACTGCAAAACAGTAACATTCAATTTTGGGAATCGTTTTAAAAGGCGATTCGTTTTTAACAGACTTCCAAAAGGAGAATGTTATCAATTAGTCAGAATTTTTTTTAAGTGTGTTCAACTATAATTTTTTACTTAGTGGACTAATTTCGGCGATTCTTTTCTTATTGGAATGGTCGCAACTTAAGGGTGGTCCCATACTAATTTGGTCATGTTCTGATGATGTTATCATTAAGAAAGTCCGGAAAAACATGTTTTTAAATCATTGCCTAAAGGGTTGCCAGATAGCAACAAGGCTAGTACTGTGTCAAAAGTCGTCAAAGTTGCCATTTTTTGTGATTTATCGACAAGTTTGGTAGAAAATATTAATCCTGAAAACTGAACTCAACTAGGGATAGTTTCTACTTTCGAGGAGAAACTGACAAAACCTAACGCTTGATATTCAAACTGAATTTTATTGTCTATTCTCAGCGAGATTGCACAGAATGCGTAGTTTTATGTCGATTTTGGACCGCCCAGGTAGTGTAGTGGCTAACAGACCATTCTGTCACACCTTGTATCTGGGTTCGATTCCCATCTTGGGCTTGCGTGTTAACTTGTTCGTTTCTTCATATTGAGTAACGCTGGCTGCCTACTGGATGCCCCGATGAAATGGTCGATACTTTGGCCTTAGTAGTGGTAAGTGCCTGATGGGCAAGTCCCATTGAAAAAAGTAGGTCAGTTTTTTTTTTTTTTACACATTGGGTAATTCTTCATACGATTAAAAAAAAAAAAAAATGAAATTCTTCCAGATTTTATTTACGCACTTGAGTGTTACACTTATTATTAAACGCGTAATTATTATTATTATTTAACTTTTCAGATTTTTTTTTTTTTTTTGTGTCGACAGATCAAACGGAATGGCCACTTTCTTTACGAATAATAAAGTAGGTATATTGTATATACCCGAGTGCGTAAACAAAATAATAAAATATTTTACGTTTTTTGTTTTTGTATTCGCGTTTCTGCTCACGTCTTTTAGCTATTTTTTCTGCTTCTGTTAAAGTAGCAGAAGTAGATGGTTGATCTTCTTGAACTGTTAAGATTTTTTTTCTGCTTTCGGTATTTTTCAGAATATTTTGCTTCATTTGTTTGATATACGTATCTGAATATTTAGATATTTTTTGATATTCGTATCTGAATATTTAGACGCTTTTTTTTCAGATGTTTTTGTCTGGATGCTTCATTCTCGTCATCTGTTAACTTACGTCTAGGCATTGTAGTGTTAGATTCGACACACTAACTACAACGTTTTTAGACAAAGCAAAACATTTATTTTACAAAACGTACAATGTAACTTACAATTACCGTACTTCGTACATATATTTTTTAAAGCACTTATTTCAACGCATTTTCTTCCTAATTATTTTTAAATTCCATTACTCATCCGTTGCCATTTCTGAATTGCTATTGTAATCACCAAAAATCATGCTCGTGTTGTAAATGTTTGATATTAGAAATAGCATGTACACTATGTATCTCTTTATTCATGGTGTTTGAAAAATTTAATCGACGCTAATGTACACACCTTAGAAAGATCCCACGGAGGATTTATAAAAAAAATCTGATGTGTCCAACACATGACTTCCTTGCACGTCTATTAGATCAAAAATATTTTCGACGCACTTCCTCTAAACTTATTTGTTTGAAAGAGATAAAATATCAATAATAGTAAGGTTTCGCGATTTCTAGCCAAATATTTCGATATCGCCAAGCTGAGTTCAATTTGAAATATTTCCTTCTGACACTTTATTTGGCGATATTTCACCAAAAGCCGACAAACTTGAGATAGTCTGCGAGATTTTGGGAATAGCCAAAGTAGTCATTGACCACAGACTTTCAATGCATTGAATGCATCCATACACCTCAATGTATTTAAACTCATTTGGCTCACCCTGTAAATAAATTCTCAGTCGATTGCTGTCAAAAAAGGTATTGAAAACAGTTGGATATTACAATTGTTCTAAATACAAAAGTTCAAAATTCTACGGTTTAGAGTTATACAAAATACGAAATAATTTTGTGCCAAATTTGGCGATATTCCGGCGAAACACGTCAATTTCGACGACATTTGGCGAGATTTTAAGCATGAACCAAACAATGACAGATTATCGTAAATTTGGCGATATTTCGCCAAAACTCGCCAAGAACGATGACAAATGGCGATACTTTGGGCATGGACCAAATGAATGACTATCGCCAAATTTGGCGATATTTCGCCAAAACTCGCCAAGGTCGAGGACAGACGGCGAGATTTTGGGCATGTACCAAACAATGACTGTCTACAGTTGTATTATATTGAAGATGTCCATAGACATTAAAGTACTGAAATTCTTTTCGGTGGTCCTGTAAATAAACTCTCCAGTAGATTGGAACCAAAAATCGAGATGCACAACTAGATGTTACAACAATCTTATATATGAAATTTCATAATAGTTTTTGAGATTTGAGAGTTAAATATGCACACACGTACACCAAAAGTCGCCAAGCTTGGCGACTTTTGGCATAGTTCTTGAGGGAGGCACGTGACCGTGGTCGGACCATTGCCTAACTTATGTGGTAGGACGGTATTGTGCTTGAAATGGATGAATGCCCCTAAAATTGCCATTGACCGTAATGTATTGGAAATCTTTTGAGTGTTCCTGTAGCAGAACTATAAATGATAAAGACACTTTTTTAATGGAGAAATTCATTTTCTAACTCTTTACAGCATATATCACTTCTGAGTCTTATATATCTTACTGAAATAGCCCAATACCTCTAAAAAACGCTTTGATGAATTTCGGCCCATAGAGCGTAATGTATTTCGAATCTTTTGGGAGGTCCTGTAGATAAGCCATCCAGTCGAATGGAACCGAAAGGGGAGGTGCACAACTAGATCATAGAACAATCCTATATATCAAGTTTCAACATTCTACGACCAATGGTTTTTGAGATATGCGAGTTTAATGAATTTCGCTCCATAGAGCGTAATGTATTTCGAATCTTTTGGGAGGTCCTGTAGATAAACTATCCAGTCGAATGGAACCAAAAGGGGAGGTGCACAACTAAATGTTACAACTATCCAAAATATGAAGTTTCGACATTCTACGCCTAATAGCTTTTGAGTTAGGCGAGTTTAATGAATTTCGGCCCATAGAGCGTAATGTATTTCGAATCTTTTGGGCGGTCCTGTACATAAACTATCCATTCGATTGCCACCAAAAGGGGAGGTGCACAACTAGATCATAGAACAATCCTAAATATCAAATCTCAACATTCTACGACCAATAGTTTTTGAGATATGCGAGTTACATACATACGTACGTACGTACGTACGTACAGACGGCATGGAAAAACTGGCCACAATAGACTCGCCTCTGGTCAAAATGAGTTGCAGACGCGTTAATATGATCGTGCATGCTAGCCTACGATGAGATGCATCGAAAAAAAAAATTAAAATTAAATTTAGAGGTAGTCAAAATCGGTTTTTTTGTCGAAATTTGGCCCCCAAAATTTTTCGGGATCACATTACTTCCTTATACTACGTACAAGGAAGTAAAAAACACATTTGAAAAGTGACACGTCGCGCTAATTGTAGGAAAATCGTGTCTACACAAAAACCGTGATCAAGCGAAATAGCGCTCAAGTGCTAATGAACTGAGGTGAACTGAGAATATGGCTCCATAGAAAACTTCCTCCCAATGAAATGTTTGAAATGGACTCTCAGTTTTTAACCGACGAAAAACGGAGGAGGTTCTCAAGTCGACGCGTATATACTTTTTTTATGTATGATCACGCATAACTTTTTACAGAGTAATCCGATTTTGATAATTCTTTTTTTATTGGAAAGGGTACACCCTCCAAAAAAAGTATTTGAGCAAGAGAGAAATTTCCTATTTTAGATTTGCGAATAATAATTGAGTTTTTTAAAAACGCACAACCTGACAGAAATATGGAAATTAATATTTATTCATAGCCTAATTCATATTCCATCATAAATAATTTTTAATATACGAAACCAACGTAGGAAATTTCTCTCTTGCTCGAATACTTTTTTTGGAGGGTGTATACCCCGAAGTTGATCCCATATAGATTTGGAAAAGATATTCCAACCCTAAGGGTAGGAAAACAGGGGATGATTGATTTTTTACTCACTGATGTATGAACACGCATAAAATATGACTTTTAAATAGCTATTTATTATTATTTTTTTTAATGCCGGCTCGTTTAGACATCTTTTTCCTTTTCCTCGTGAAAATGTAATATTCCTTAAATTTTATAGTTTTCATAAAATAAAATAGAAGCTCTAACGAGGCATATAAGCTCTTGAATCGATATTTGTTAGATGCTATTACGAGAAGAGTTGATTTTTTTTAAATGGACGGTGTCCGTGTGACGTCATTTTTCAGCCAACACGTGACCGCCAACCAATCAACTTAAAATGTAGTTTCAGTTGACACTCAATGTTTCAATCTGATTAGTTCAAATTTGTATTTTCCACCGACACGTGATTGAAATAGCCTCGTATCGATATCGTCCTTTGCAAGTGATATTGGCGACGTTTTTACGTCACCGTTTAAAACTGCACATCAAACCACCTATACATCTTCGTTCACAGTACACAGCACATATGTGTACATTTTGTTTTCGCTTGTTAAAACAATTCTTTTAAGATTTTTTGTAGTTCTGAATTTACGTACATATGCGTCGATGCTTTAATTTTGAATAAATGATTTTAACGCACGCGAATGTGTAAATCCCACGCACACATTTTGTTTTTGTTTGCCGTTTCGCAAAAGAGTATTTGAATGTTATTAAAATTTCCGAAATTCAATTTGTTAATTTTTTTTTCAAAATTCATACAGCTAAAAAGAACTGGTCTATGTTCCGTATCCGGTGCTGTTTACATTTTGATGTTCATTTAGTGTTGGTTCTGGCGCCATCGTGGGCGATGTTCAGCGTGAGTGAAGTACCCTGCCGGTGGTAGTTTTGACTGGCAACCATAAAGAAATGTGTACCGCTTGGCGATGTTTTTTTTTTTTTTTTTTTTTTTTTTTTTTGAGGTATGATAATGCGTCAAATATTGCAAATTGGATATTTCAGAACTGTTGAAAGATCCAAAATTTCTTGAATTTTCGCACATGCGTAATAGTTATTTTTTAATTCTAGCTACTGTGTGACGTACACAGATGAATGTAAAGAATTCGCTTGCTCAATTTGACGTCACTAAGCTGTTAATTTGCGTTTATAGCCACAAAAAATTATAAAATAAAAACTTTTTAACAAAAAAATTAAACCGCCGAAAAACTCAAAAGCAAAAAATAATAAACCTTTTTTTAATTAACCTTAATAACTAAGTTCTTAAACTAATGTAAGTATACCTAAGTAATTTTGAGTCGGTGCCAAACAACCAATGAACAAAGATCACTAAATTACCTTAAATTTAAAGAAATAACCAAATCAAATTAACAATGCAACGTGAAATCTCCGGCGATAAACATTAACATTCCAAAAAATGCGCTCTCCGTACGTCGCTCACGATCAACGAGCTTTCGCAGAAATGCAGAGAGGTCTACTTTGTAATACACAACTCAGCATTAAAATCTGTGTGTGAACAATAAATTACTCCTATTAATAATGGAGATTTAGGCAATTTAGTGATCTTTGTTCATTGGTTGTTTGGCACCGACTCAAAATTACTTAGGTATACTTACATTAGTTTAAGAACTTAGTTATTAAGGTTAATTAAAAAAAGGTTTATTATTTTTTGCTTTTTAGTTTTTCGGCGGTTTAATTTTTTTTGTTAAAAAGTTTTTATTCAGTTCAGTAGTGAATGCATACATCATGCTTTTTTAAAAAATCTAGTTATTCTATTTTTAAATATAAATTGCACGCACACATACACACACACATATATATGATATATACACACATATATATATATGTATGTATGTGTGTGATTAAAAAGGATTAATAGGTGATAGTATACACTAACACAAAAAAATTCAAAGAATGTACGAAATAAAATGAACCGTAAGCACGTTAATGTATTTCAAAACGGCCTCTTCAAAAATGAAGACTGCAAACAATTACACGTTGGTGGGCTTAACTTCCCACCATTGGTGGGAAGTTGGTGGTGGGATTAACTTCGCAGGGCTAGATAGAAATGTGATTTTTTATAATGGAGTGTAATGTCACCCGTTAAAGTTTTCCCAATCTTTTTCTCAGTCATCCTGTAGATTTATGCATTTAATGAAAATTAAAATAGCACTATATACTATTTTTGGAAGAAAGATAACTACCACATTTTCAATTAGTTTTTATACAATTTCGTACAATTCAAAATTATTTTCATCCTTTGCTTTCTCAAAAAAACATCTGAATAATGATGTTTTTTTGAAATAGAACAATATAAAAGATATTAAAGAGAAAACTGTTTCGTTTAAAACCTTTCAAGCAATATATGGCAAAGATAATCATGGTGTACGAGATTACATTCTTTTAGAAGAGTAAAAGAAATGCCAAAGTATTTAATATAATTCTGAGATGTAAAATGTATTTAAGCTAAGATATATCCTCATGTTATTGCACTTTTCTTTAGAACTAAGTCTTAGAAGCATTGAGTTTGTAAAGTTTCATACAATCTTCTTAAAGCTGGAGGCTAAATGAAAGTATAATACGCTCACATTTAAGATCATTTACTTAAAAGTACTTGTTTCAGTTTGTGTGGTTTTCACAATTTTCTTGTATTTAGTGTATGAAATTTCATGTTTTCTTTTTAAAAGTATGTAACTAAGTTTTTCTGTGGGAGTTTTGTAGAAACTTTAATTATACGCGTAAAAATATCAGCAGTAAAGAACATATAAAAAAAAAATTAAAGTGTTAATGTTTAAGAACAAATAACGTGTAATTGTTCAAACCGGTGTATCGACGCTCATGAAATGAAATTAGTTAAATACATTTTAACACATTTTACTTAAAATATGGTAGTTTTTACTGTAAAAATTATAGAAAAATAACTCAAAAATAGGTAAAAAGATGATTTTTCATAAAATGAAAATATATGTAAATATCTTTAAAATTAAACAGACATAAGTGTAAGGTGCATTTTTAATGATAATACGTCAAAATATAGTTTGCACTGTGATATACAAACAAAATACAATTTATTTACATAAATTTAAAAATATTATTTCTTTTATAAAAGGTAAGAATATATTAGCTCTTAGATATTGAATTATTGTACACATAGAAGACACATGTACATTTAAGCAAAATATTGCTTTCGATTTGAAAAAAATATGTTAAAGGAAAACAAACAAGAACGATATGACTATTACTATAAACTTTTTTTAAAGTACTTAAAATGTATTTTACTGGATCTCAGTAATTGCATAGTTAATTTAATTTAAAATCTAGTAGTTTAATTATTTATCATACGTTATTGTTGCTGTTGTTGTTTTCGCGTCCGAGGATAGACGATTGCACTTTCCACGGAAGATGGGTGCCATTGCCGCCGAAGGGGTTGGACTTCTTGGTTGGCCTCTAATTTTGAGTCAATTCCAAAGGAGGGACCAACTCCCCTGAAATCGACACCCCCAGAGGTATCGTTTAATTCCTTGGAAGACATTGGAGCCTCGACGGATTTTACGTGCACCATTCATTTTATTTACATGCAGTAATATTAACAAAATTTTAAAACTTTACTCACTATTGAAGTATTAATAACAAGGAAAATAAAACTTCCAAAATTAATAAGAAACACCAATTTTAAACGATGTATTTTGCTTCAATTTTCTGTAATCGTCAATTATTTTCACGGATAAGTCTTGAATTCTTGTATTCGGAAGAGTTTTAGATGTCAAACTCAAGGTAATAGTATTCACAGTTAAAAAAATAGAAATGCTATAGTTATTACAAACAGTATATCAAATGCTGATGTAACACTGCTGATAAACTTGAAAGCATTGTTTTGAATTTGAAATTTTAAGCTGCGCTAAATGGAAAATACTTCATCCTTTAAGTCTCGAAATTAATCATAACGATATTTCACCATAACGATATATATATATAATATTATATAAAAGTAATTAAAAATACAGTAATTACACACGCGGTGCATAGCACTTATGGAAGCTGCTTAATGGAAAACATGTGTATAATATTTTAGCATATATTAGAAAAATGCCCCCCAGGCTAGCGATTGTTTTTGTAGAATTTATGCATAAAATGCAACAAAACCATGAACTTATGGTTCGGTGTTGTGCAATTCTCCCTCTGATGAGACATTGCATTTTATGTATTAATTCTACAAAAACAATGGCTAGCCTGGGGGGCATTTTTCTGATATATGCTAATATATATACACTGCTGGCCACCCAAATTGCAACACCAAGAAAAACAAGAGATATCACAACAAAATTTATTGTGTAGATAACATGTTGACCAAGTAACAAATGATTAAATTTACAGCATTCTATGAAGCGTGGTTCCTGCCAAAATCAGTACCCAGAGTAGCCGCCGTTGTTGGAGATCACAGCTGCCACACGCCTCGGCATTGATTCAAAGAGACTTTGAATGTGTTCTTGGGGTACAGCAGACCAAGCAGCTTCCACACGTTGCCAAAGTTGATCTGGTGTGACAGCTGGGGATGAACTCTGGGTCAGTCGTTGAGCAACCATGGACCACATGTTTTCTATCGGCGAAAGATCCGGAGAGCGCGCCGGCCAGGGAAGCAATTCAATCTGGTGATTGACGAAGAACCCTTGGACAATGCGTGCCACGTGTGGCCGTGCATTATCCTGCTGAAATATGGCTGTTGGCAAGCCCTGAAGGTAAGAAAGGACAACTGGCTCCAACACCTCAGGAGATGTAGCGCTGGCTGGTTAAAGTACCGGCAATGCGTACTAGAGGAGTGCGAGAGAGATATCCGATACCGCCCCATACCATAATACCCGGTGCAGGACCAGTGTGACGGTGCATAATGCAGCTGTTCAGCATCCTCTCTCCACGGTGTCTCCAGACTCGAATCCGACCGTCGTGGTGTTGCATACAGAAGCGTGACTCGTCAGTAAAGAGAATTTCATTCCATTCTGTCGTCCACATCCTTCTTTCATCGCACCATTGGCGGCGGAGACGTCTGTGGTTCCGCGTCAGAGGTAGACAAAGCAACGGACGTCTTGCGGACAGACCATTCTGCTGTAAACGACGTCGAATGGTACGCGCAGACACTGGATGATGCGTTACAGACTGAATCTGCTGTGATATGGTTCGTGATGTGACTGAGCGGTCCGTCACTGCCATGCGTACAATCTGCCTGTCATCACGTGACGTGGTGCACTGAGGTCGATGCGGTCGATCACGTCTGTCCGTCGTACCCTCCTGCACCCAACGATCACATATCCGCATCACAGTTGTTTGGTTTCGTCCAATACGACGACCGATTTCCCTGAAAGATAACCCACAATCTCGGTATGCCACTATCCTTCCTCTGTCAAACTCGGATACTTGATCAAAAGATGATCGTTGTTTCCTACGAGGCATAATTTATCGTTTTTTTGAAAAAAAAGCAAGAAAAACACAATTGCTGTACTTGAAACCGTCGAAATCTCCAAGCCTTAAATAGCGCTTTGAGGTGGCGCCACAGGCGCGCTTGATGTGCGTCTGCGCTGAAATTCTAATCATTTGCATATCTCACCTCAGCTAATGCATGTTGTAAATTTCATATTATTTGCATGCTTCCTTCAGGGTGTTGCATTTACGATGGCCAGCAGTGTATATATATATATATGTCCTCGGGTCTTCGAGCCTCATCAGGGGGAGACCCCCCTGAACCTCCCCTAATTTTTTAGTTTCATTTTTGCCATATTAAAACGATATTAATTAACTGTGCCATTTTATCTCTCACCTCTTTTTCTTTTATTCTTCCTTTACATTTATTTCATCGACTGGAAGTAGGAGGGTTTCCGGATCTTTCCTTGCAATTGCAAACGTGGGTCGATGATAACTGAAGTAACTTATTTAGTTATTTATAATTTTTAGTATCTATCTTAGCACACCAAAAATTTTGAATTTCCTTATTTGATATTGTTGAGAGAGCTTTAGGCGAGTAGGGTTGCTGTATTTCGCCTGGTAACGATATTGGCGAGTCATCCAGAGTGGATAAGATTCCCAGGCTGTTAGGCTTATGTTTAAAATTATTCTTTTTTCCACTTTCACATTCGCTAGCCTAGCGCCCGATGCGTTTAAACCTTTTGCAAGTCATTCTTGATGCATCCTTAATTTTATGAGTCGGCTGGCCCGAGTATTTTCCATAATTTTTATTTTTAGACGCAGGTTTTCTAGGAGCAGCCACGAAAGCACGAAAGTACCGAGTCTTCCGCTTGTATATCATCGTTACGCCTGGCATTGAATTTTTCCACTACTTTGATTCTGAGTATTTCTGACTTTGGAAGCTCATCTCTTGATTCCATAAAACATCGGAAATTGTCGAAAGTAGAAGGGAGGCTATATAACAGTATTACGGTCAGCAAGTCGTCGTCTATTTTAATACCCATTTCTGAAAGTCTGTCCACTATGTCGAAGAATTTTCTCAAATGGTTTTGAATTCCATTAGACGAGCCGGGTATCTTATATTGAATTAAAGATTTCAGTAATGCAGCTTTACGAGCAGGTCCTTTAGACTGATAGATTTCTCCCAGTTTTTACCAGACATCTGATGAAGTGTTACAATTTTTATTTGTTTGAGTTCAGATGGCGATATACATAGAATTATATCTGCTTTTGCTTTTTCGTCCATTTGGACCCTTGTATCGAACTCTTCTTGCGATTTTTTGTCGTTTTCCAAAACTTCAGGTTTAGGCTTTGAACCTGATGCATAAATCCAGGCATGATTCTTTATTAAAAGCGCTTTCATTTGCATTTTCCATGTTTCGTAATTATCTTTATTCAGCGTTTCAATTCACCAAGTTCCAGTCGTCATTTTGAGGATGAATGATGAAGCCTTGAAAAGACCGTTAAAAATCAGCAAATAAATAAATTAATCCACCTGGTGTCCATAACCTTTTAGATATGTCAGCAGAGTTATGGCGCAATTAATTGTAAGCGTGGAATTTTAACACAACATTTACTTTATTAAATTAGGACGAGAGAAACAGTGACATCACATAACAAGGAACATCAAGAAGGAAAAAGTATAGAAGAAATAAAATGAATGCGTGCACGAGCACAGTTACAGTTAAGTAGATAAATGTTTAATGAAGGATACAGAATTCAGGAGGATAAGACAGTGCAGAATTAAAAAATAAACAATTCAATACTCAACAACTTTTATGCCGCATATTTATTGAGGGATACAGAATTCAGGAGGATAAGACATTGCATAATAAAAAAATTAACAGTTCAATACTCAACAACTTTTATGTCGCATTTTTGGGACAATTTTCAATAAAGGGGATGAGAGACAAAATGACATAGTCATTAATAAAATACATGGCTGCTGAAAATTTTACATGTCTCGGCCATGTCGAGGAGTAGATCTTTCCAGCCCTGATGAACATCATCATTAGAAGGCCCAGAACTTATCACAATATGATGGTTATTGAAAGGATCAGGACTTGACACAACATGCGAATATCAAATAAAGAAAACCATGCTCCAAAGCATTAGGGGCAAAGATCTTCATTCGGATCTTTACCCCATCGTATATGTGGATTCTTGCCCCATTTGATAAAGATATGAAAACTGCTTTCCTGCGGTTTTGATCGCAAGTCGTATCATTTGAAACATAAAGTAATGAGATCATTATTAGGTTAGTTTCGCATACAAAAATCCCTTAAAACATAAATCTGTAAAATTGAAAGCAATAATTTCGTTCAAAAATAATAAAAAAAAATTCATCAAAATACGCATAAAAATATTTTACCCCATAGTGTGAAAACTGACAAACGCACAAATCTGTGATTCTTTGTTTGAAAAACCAGTGCCATCTAGGGAACTTGTGAAAAAACCAGTGTGGCTAATTTAGATTTCTAAATATTGAAAAACTCATTCGGATCTTAACCCCGTGCGGACCTTTACCCCAGACTATCCTGTTGGTAAAATTAGATGATATGGATTGTAGAACTAAACCGAAAAAGTTTGTAAGAGAAAAATGAAAATAACTGGTCCGTTACTGGTTCGACTGACAAATACATTTTGTATTCTACTGGTCTGCTATAACTTTTAGTGTTCTTGGAGCAATGGACCACCGTTAATTTAGAGTCCAAAAGACGTAACGCTATAAAATATACGTTTAAACACGTACAAACGTACATATATTCTCGGAACTTAAAAGGAAAAAATTACTTATGCAAAAATTAATTACTCTTCTAAAAGTGCACAAAATGTTTCTTTGTTTTATATATCATCATTGCATAAAAGCTAAGTTTAATTAGTTTTACATGGGTAGATATCATGATGCAATAATTTTTTTTTTCTTTTAACTGATATGAAATTTCCTCTTCCTAATTCAAATTTAGATTGATTAAATACTTAAATGAAAAAAAAAACACCCTTTTGCAGCTGTACAGTAAATGAATGACTTCCTGCGAAATGAAAATTAACACAGGCAATTGAAAGCTTTTCACTTACACCACAGAAAATTATTTTTATTCTTTTGGATAAGCTGCCATAATTTCTTTCTAAGCACACGCATCCTCTTTATGTAGCGTAATTTAGTCCAGCTCATTACATCAGTTTCAAATTTGTAATGAATTCAAGATGAATTTTATTAATAAAGAGTTCACACTTCAGAAAGGAAGCGATACACGATTAAATTTTTGAAATGAAAGTATTAATTTAATTAACTCATTCATTCAAGCTATTTGTCACGAATGTAATTCGTTTTGAATTCTTTATTTTATGGTCGATTTCTATATAGATTATTATTTTAGACTTGCGTGAATCAAATTAATATACCTGAAGGATGATTTTTAAAATGTGACTGAATATTAGGGTGACTGGAAAGTAATGTGATTTTGTATTAATTTTAAACAAATAAATTTTCAACAAGCATTTAATTACAAGAAAGCTGAGTTTCAATATATTATAAATATTTGTTACTTTTTATTTATGTTTTTCCTTTCAAGAAAGATAATTGGAAAAAAGTGGAAGAGAAAAGCCGTCTAATCTTCTTGGAGGACAATATTCAAAATGTCCTGTCCTGATATTGACTTTTGGGTAATCATGAGGGGGATGTAGTTTACAATAAAAATTATAAAGATATCTCTGTTTTTCTTTGAGAGATATGGGGAAAGAATGTTTCGGCCCTTTACCCCTCATAGTTTACGAATTTTGAAAAATGCTGTTTAATCTAGCACCTATGTTAAAAACTCATATACATACCAAATTTCGTCCTTTTAACTTGAGTAGTTTTGTATAGAAAAATATTGATAAACAAAAATAAATAATTAAATAAATAAAAATAAGAAATAAAACATAAATTAAAAGAAAATAAAAAAATAAAATAAAAATAAAAAACCCGACATTATATTTTCCGTTCGTCATAGTATAAATACTAGTGTACTACTATTTAATGGTCTGCAGCTCAAATTGCATCAAGAAATAGCAGCCTTCTCGTGTTCTGCTTCTATTTGATGAACTAATACAGTAGAATATGTGTATGAAATGCGCGTGTCACTTATTATAGGGTGCAAGTTTTGCTCAAGTTTCTTTACATGCGTTTAAAAGTTTACGTTGTATAGGTACGAGTGTCGTCCAGAAAGTAAGCTTTCTGCTGCCAATAAAAAGAAACAAAGCAATATCATCTGGAAAAATTTACTGCAGAAGACACAGCAATATTTCAGTTACTTCTCAACAGAAAAAGTAACCTATTCTGTAACACTGTCATACCCCTAGAGATGTAAAATTTTCTCTCTCTATCTCCCCTACACACACACACACACACACAGTTTTAACAATTATTCTATCTCAGAATTGTTAGTAACTTCAAAATAGTATTAGTCTAGTGAAATCGTCTTTCAAATATGCATTTTGGGATGCACATTATTTTCCCCCCTTTTCTTTTTGTTTTTCTTTTTCTGATATGAGAAGATTAACAAGTTTAAAACTGAACTTTTGGGATCAGGTGTGTTACCATTAAAAAGAAGTGTAAATGTTTTTTTCATTATATCTTTGGAACTGTAAGTTTACAAATATGTAAACTGTGTAATATGTGCAAATTATCTAGATTTTATTATTACGACTTGAATAATTAAGATGTTATGAATAGGAATTTATTATCATAAAAAACTAACTTCTTAATTATATAAAAATATGCATATATATATTTCAGAACATTTTTATACAGCACTTAAGAAAAAAAAATTGGTATTGTGATTATTATTTTTGCTGTTTAGTTTTTATTATTACTTACAGTTTTAGTTTATCAATATAATTATATGTAATAAAAATAAAATATAATAGTGATAAATATAATAATAAGGAAAATTCTTATAAATTAAAAATTACTGTAATATTCAGAAAATATTATTTTTTTACTAATTTTTATATAAAAGCAGTGCCGCCCCAACTACATAGGCAAATAAGCGCCCGCCTAGGGCACCTATGAGTGAGGGGCGGCACTAGACAAATAGTGGACTTCTTAAAATCTCATTTGAGGAAGGGGGAAAAAATCATGTTCGCAGTGCCCGGCTCTTCCTTCAGACCATCTCTCTCTTCGTACTAGGCAGTAACTTGGCCGGACTGGCCAAGTGAAAGATGTTGAAAATTCCACATAAGCCGCATACAATTTGAGCTGTTTTTCACAGGTGCCCATAGAAATTAGGGGCGGGCAAATTAAAAAAATATATATATCTAGATGGGGGAGGGGCAAATTTCGCACCTGAAACAATTTCAGTTCCGATTTTGCTTCATGATGCAGTTTTGTTCACATAATATGACAATATACTAAAGCTCAATGCTAGGGGCAAGTGCCCCCTTTTATGGGTGTCCATGTCGTTTTTAAAAATCCTCCCGCACTCCGCAATTTCCAAAAAAAAAAAAAAAAAAAAAAATTATTTTTCTGTTTATGGTCTAGGACGTCAATAAAGTTCTCGTGCAAAATTTCAGGGCTAGTCCGTTCCTCGTACTAGGTTGTTGTTGTTGCTTATGCCTTCTGACAACCGCATGCGATGCCAGACTCTCCCCCAAATAGGGAGGCAATTCGTAGAGGGGGGGCGCCTTCCATTTTAGTGGGCCCCAGCCCAGTGGGAGGAAATCCGACTTTAGCCGGACCCTCTTTCTTCTTTCTTGGATTATGGGGGCTTAGGCACTTCTGCTTTAAAGCATTTTGTAGCAATCCCAAATCAAGATGAGATCGATAGCGACAGTTTTTGTCAAGGGTGTTAATTTTTACCACAGACTCCCGAACAGTTACTTTCTAAGTCATTCAGGAGCCGGACTCCCGAACAGTTCATCTCTACCTCATTCAGGAACTGAAAGATGCCAGCACTACCTATCGCTAACAGGGCTTCTTAATTCTGAATCAAATACCAAGCAGAAGACCCAAGGCTTAGTTTTGTCACCCCCAGAGATATCGTTTTGTAAGGGAACTTGGAGAACAGTGCGATCACAACGTAATTAACGTGCCTCAGTCGCTATTAGCGAGAACGGCGGCCATTGGTCGTTCCCAGGATCGATCTCACAACCTTTCGGCTGCGAGACCGACGCCTCTCCCAACTGGGCTACCGCGGCTCACCGGTGGTCCCTTAATGTGTTGAGGGATTTACGCCAATTACCTGCACGAGGGGTCTAGACCTATGGGTGGGATGCCCTCCGTGGGAGTCTTTCTAAGGGGTCCTAACCCGTATTTACGCTAAAAGTCCGAACGGTTAGTCGGCGGACGCGACATGGTTTCGAATCAGGCACCTTCCGCCTCCTAGTTCAGTGCGCTATGCACTATGCCACTATTCGGGCCTAGTGGTCCCTTAAGGTTCAACCAATTCCAGAGCAGGGACCAACCCCTGAAATCGGCACCCCCAGAGGTATCGTTTAACAACTTGGAGGACATTGGAGCCACGACGGATTTTACGTGCATGAGCTCCCATTAGCGTACACGGTCCCACAACAGTGGAGCCGAGAGGGAGTTGACCCTCTCAAGCAGTGGCCAAGCCGAATGCTGCTTCACTAGCCGCGTTCTTATGGGAAAGGAGCTTAGCGTCCAGACCACTGCGGAACTCTCATACTAGATCAAGAGGCTTTAACAACGAGACAGTGAAGTAACTGCTGTGTTCTGCCCTGGGCGCCATTACCGGTTAAGCCACTGCGAGAGATGCACGGGGAGGGGAGTTATGGTAGTGCAGCTGCCATTCTGCACCTTGGCAGGATGACAGAACCTTTGACTGGCTAGCGAAATCAGGTTAGTTGCGTAACTGAGAGTGGCGATCTGGCTTGGGAGGGTGCGCGGTTGAAATTCTTCGCCTAGGGTGCCAAATTTGCTCGGGCAGCCGCTGTATAAAAGTAATTAGGAACATATATATTAAAAGAATACAGTTAGATTAGTTTAATGATTTATAGGAAAGGAAAAAGCAGAAAGTAAGGCACCTGAAAGGAGTAAGTATATTTTCAAATGTCTATTATTGTGGAAGGGGCTAAACTTATAATATTTAATAATTTTGGGATTACCCTATGAAAAACTTCACATACCAAACGCACATATTTTTCAAAGATACTACATTATATTAAATGTGAAACTTTACCATTTCCTATAATTCATAAACTTTGGTGCAATTTTAAATCTAATTTTTCATTTTCAGTGAGGAAAGTTACTGCAAATGAAGTAATACTTTGGTGCAGAGGGAAAATAAATTTTCTTAGATTTTATACTTTCCAATTTAGTGATTTTATGAGAGTTTCAACATGAAAAAATCTATAAAAAAAAAAGCATCAGAATGTAACACAAGTATTATAAAACTGTAAATATAATCTTATAAATAAAAATGAAATTCTGTTTGTTTGTTTGTTTGTTTGTTTATTTGTTTGTTTGTTTGTGGATTTGAGTTGTATACAAATCCACAAAAATGGACCTATCAGCCTGAAATTTTGCACAGATATGTAAAATAATATAGAATAAATCATAGTCCACTTTAAAACTTTGAAAGTCCACCCGTTCCCGGAATTTAAGAGATTTTTCATGTTCTCCACGCAAAAAGCTTTCCGTAATTGTAACCCCTGTAGTGAAAAAAGTGTGAAATAAGGATCGTGGTTGCCATGTGTGGCGATTTTGCCGAATAACATGTTTTAAATTCTCATAGTAAAAATAAAAGAATAATAATGATTTTTTTTTGTTAGTTTATATTCGTAAGGTTATATTTTTTTTAATTATAATATCGTGTGCATATCGTGGGAAATCGGAGCAGGAATGAAATGTTTTATACGCAAAACAATAAGAATTGAAGATTTCCGAGGCTAATATGTTAAAATTTTTTAGTTTGGCGAAAAAATAAAATGGCTCAAATGCCGAGAAAGTGAGTTCTAGCGGTTTGCACAGTTTCCGGCTTGGCGCAATTTACTGAGAGCTTAAGGAAACGGATTTTTGAAAACAAGTGCAAAGGTTTTATTAGAATACAGCGTTAAATTTTAATGATCCGTGCGAAAATAATGCAGTTATTAAGGGATTTCAAGCGATCTATCTTCAGCATTCTCGCGATTTTGAGGAGGATTCTAACGTTTGGCGCTATTTATCGTAATTTAATCGTCTGCTATTTGGGTTATGAATACACCTGCGTATAAGTTTTTGAAATTTTCATTCAGTTGGAATTGTGCAGTTTTCTGAGCAGCTTTTCTGCATCTAATGTATTACATCCAGAAAAAAGGATGTTAGAAATATCAATTTTAATTTTGTTTAATCACACTCATGAATAATGATACACTTTCCAGCTTAATGAAAGAAGGAACGAAAATAGGGAAGACCCATGGATTATAACTCTTTTTATATATAGCACTTTAGTGCGTATTTAAAAATCTGAAAGTGTGTCAGATTTTCTATGATTCTAGCGCATGGCGCAATTTAATGAGAGGGTATTTTTAAAAACAAGCGTAGGTTATCTTATAAATAAAAATGAAATTCTGTTTGTCAATTTGTTGATTTGGGTAGTATACAATTCCACAAAAATGGACCTGTCAGCCTGAAATTTTACACAGATATGTAAAATAATATAGAATAAATGATAGTCCACTTTAAAACTTTGAAACTCCACTTAAAAACGTTTTCCTCCTGAATGGTTCTCTTAATTTCCGTTCCCGGAATTTAAGAGATTTTTTATGTTCTCCACGCAGAAAGCTTTACGTAATATTAACCCCTGTAATGAAAAAAGTGTGTGAAATACGCATCTTGGTTGCCATGTGTGGCGATTTTGCCGAATAAAATGTTTTAAATTCTTAAAGTAAAAATAAAAGAATAATAATGATTTTTTTAGTTTATTTTTTTAATTATAATATTGTGTGCGCATAAGAAATGAGAGCAGGAATGAAATGTTTTATACGCAAAACAATGAGGATCGAAGATATCCGAGACTAATATGTAATTTTTTTAGTTTGGCGAAAAAAAAAATGGCTGATAGGCCGATTTTTAGAGAGTGAGTTCTAGCGGTTTGCACAGTTTTAGGCTTTTTGGCGCAATTTACTGAGAGCTTAAGGGAATAGCATTTTTGAAAACATAGTGTGTATAGGTTTTCTTAGAATACAGCATTAAATAGCATTAAATTTTAACTATCCGTGCAGAAATAATGCAGTTATTAGGGCATTTCAAGCGATGTAGCTTCAGAATCCTCGCCAATTGAGTACATTGATTTAACTTGGGGGAAATCCGCCAAATTTCAGAAAATTGAAATCTTCGCATTTAGTACATCGAGGTAACGATGAATAAAACATGTTATAGTTGATAATGTAAAAAATGCGGCTTTATTAAGGGATTCCACTTTTCAAATAAATGCCTGGCGGTCGAACCATTTCCCATATTGATTGCTGCTAAGTCAATGCTTCGAATGATTCCCTGAAAAAACTCTTGCAAAATGGCGTATGCTGGCACTTTGGCGAGGCTAAGATTTGAAACTGAATTTTACTTGAGACTGGTATATACGTATAATAAGACTGGTTATAGATAAAAATGAATGTTGGTATGTGTGTAGGAGGTTGAAAAACTCCAGCACCGTTTCACCGATCACCATGAAATTTGGTTCACCTAAGTCTTTTATCATGGAGAAGGTTTTTATGCTATCCGTTTTCCTCTAACTTTTCACTAGGTGGCGCAGCAGAACCTCGAATTCTATTCCGTTTAGCCGTTTGCTATGCGAATATCGTCCAAGCAATTTCGATGAAATTTGGTACACGCGAATATTAGAACACGGAGAATATTTTTCACTATCCATTTGCTGTAACTTACCGCTAAATAGCGCTGCAACGCATCAACTTCTATACCGTTCGACCGGTCGGCATAAATTTTTTTATACTTACATATTTGAGAACGAAGAATATATTCTAACTGCGTTACTTTTGATGTTACTCACCACTAGATGGCACTGCAATGCATTATTATTTTAACTCGCCACTAGATGACGCTGCAGCAGGCCAAATTTTTGACCATTCAAAAGGTGGCTATGAAAATCAGTATACATAGCTATTTGAACAATGAGAATATTTTGGCGTTATCCATTTTGCCTTGGCGTTATCCATTTAATTAACCACTAGATGGCCCTGCAGTGTATCACTTCTTGACTGTGCAAATGATCGTTATGAAAATTGGTATACATAGATATTTGAACACGGTCGCTATGAAAATCAGTATACATAGCTATTTGAACAATGATAATATTTTGGCGTTATCCATTTTCCTATAACTCGCCACATGACGGCGCTGTAGCAAATCATTACTTTAATTAACCACTAGATGGCCCTGCAGTGTATCACTTCTTGACTGTGCGAATGATCGCTATGAAAATAGGTATACATAGATATTTGAACACGGGGAAGAGTTTGGCACGATCCATTTTCCTATAACTTGACACTAGATGTCGCTTCAACACATGAACTTCAAGACTATTCAGCCGATCGTCATGAAAATTCGTATACATCGATATCTGAATGCGAAGAATATTTTTGCCGTATCCGTTTTGCTAAAACTCGCCACTAGATTGTGCTACACCGCATCGCCTTCTGCACCGTAAAAACGATTGCCTTGAAATTCAGTATGCATGATTATTGAACACAATATAACGCGATATCCATTTTGCTATATCTCTTTGTTACAATAAATAGTAATCACAACAAATATTAATATCAAAAAGTCCATTCATTCCCGTGCGAAGAACGGGTACTTCAGCTAGTATTTTATAAATGATGTTTCAAATTTTTCAATTTTTCCAAAAGTGCAAATAAACTCCTTTTTGAAAAACCCGAAAAACCCCTCTTTTTTCACGGAAATTTTCCATTTTTTTTGAGAATTCTCATCTATGGCATACCGTAGAATAAGTTTTTGTAGTTCAGTGATGTATAATTAATTCTCCCATCTGAGAAAGGAGGCAGAGTGTCATAGTTGTTTGCAGTCTTCGTCAGTGGAAAAGTGGAATTTCTTCAGGTGTAAGTCACTGGAAGCAAGATCGTTAATCTGTGGGTAATCTATTCGTATACATATTGTACGTAGAAAGCAAAGACTAAAATTTGCTCAGATTATCAGCCAGATGAATTAGAGAGCCCGTCGTACAGTCAGTAATGGACTGCGCACTGCTTTGTGTTCACCGTATGTACCTACTTCGAGAGCCGTATATCCCGAAAAGTACCATTGATTAATGTACGCCATTGACCTACGCGTCTTGCCTGGGTTAGAGAACACACATAATGTATTCTACAGGACTGGAAACGAGTAATATGAAGTCATCAGTCTCAAGTCCAAGGACTTCATGCCAATGAGAGTCTGAGAATATATTGCCAGGTTCATGAAGCTATGGATCTTCCGTCATATCAAAGTTTGGAACTATACAAGGTCATGGCGGTTCAATCATGTGTTCTCTCTTTTCAGTTTTGGAATTTTTTTTTCTCCCTAACGAGCGGGTACTTTGCCGATTAGGCATTGTCCCTAACAACGGCCCGAAGGTGTTGGCCACTTTATTATGTGGCCACCTACGTTGGCACCTAGTAGGTGGGCCAACGTCGTCCCCTATGAAGGGACGGACATGACAACCACGCCCAGTCGGGGATCGAACCCCGGCCGACGGGAGTTGAACCCGAAACCGGAGTACGGTGTTTTACCCACCATGCAACTCAGTCGGCGTTTTGGAATGTTATCACTTTTTAATAGTCGCCTTCAATGCGATTTGATAATTATTGTTAGTGTTGCTGGACGATTACCTCTTCACTTATGCTGTACTGTCATCCACATGGAAAAGGAGTATTTCAGCAAGGCAACTCTGATACATCCCGGGTGGTAATGCCTAGTTGAAAGAGCATACCTCCAACTACATGGATTGGCCACCTGGAAGACCTCACTTAAATCCTATCGACCATCTTTGGAATGTTTTGGAGAAGATGTGAAAGCACATCACACGAACTACTCTTAGTGAATTATACACAACTGTATCCGATGTTTGGAAAGCCATTCCTGTGGAACGCTCACGCTTACACCTGGTCTGGTCATGTTTCATCTGTTATCAAGGCCAGAGAAAACCCTACACGTTATTAGCTTGCTATCCCTCTCTATTTTAGTAGTTCTTCAGTATATTTTTCTTCGCATTATTCAATATATGTCATTTAGGTTATGTATATGTCATTGTTAAATACACTGTGAATGATAGAAGGTGATCAACTCCTCTTTTTCTTTCATTTATTGATGGTCCCTTAAATGCATGAGTTGCCATATTATCTGGAAAGTGTAAATTCAAGCATAATTTTTATGTTATGAATAAATCTCAAATTAATGTTCTAGAAAACTGAAAAAAAGTTTAAAGTTGAAACATCTGGATACTTTTGATCATTTATTACGCTTGTTAAAATGTATTAGTACATCATGTTTCATCTGCTTTATTTATAACTTTAACTAATTAATCTTAACCAAATATATTATTTCAATTATGCTAATTTAACCATGCTTCGTAATAATTCATAGTTTAATTCTTATGAATAAAGTTTTCATTTTTTATCGCCTATGTAATATCCGTTTCCATGATAAATATACTTAATTTTATGCACTTTCGTAAAAAAACTATTACACTATAATGATTTTAAATGAAATGAAAGCAATTAAATGTACTTTAAATAACAAAGGCAGTTGCTTTTGATTTTATACTGCATTAGATTTTTAATTATTTAAGAATAGTTAAAAAAATTTAATAGGAATTTATCTTTTCTATGCTGAACTATTTAAAGAATTTATATTATAAAATACATATTCATTAGGAATGATTCTTGAAGTTGTTGAATAAATATTGGTTTTTTCTTTTTAGAATTAAAGTGACGAAACGTTGATTATTTAGCATTCAAATAAAGGAGAAAGGTTGAAAAAACTTATTCACACGAGTTGCTTTGCATATACCATTTAAATATTGTATTGCTCTTTCGTGGGAAAGTTTTTATATTCAAACATTATAGGCATAATACTACAAGAAAGAAGTTAAACAAAAAATTGTTAATCATGAAGCATCATTGTTCATTGCTTTCAAAGCGACTATTTTAAACTGTATCTTTACAAGATGTACTACATACTGAAATAAACGATAAACCTGTATTCGTTTCAAAACTTTTAGAAAAAATTCTTAAAAATCGGAAATTTTCGCTAAACGTGCCATTCTTTGAAAAATTTTGCAGCTCAGATCCATGTTTAAGAGTTTTTTCTGAAAATTTCACTAAAGGCCCAGCGTTTTCGCTTAATTGCAGTGTGTAAAGCAATTTATGAAGAACCATCTGGATTTTTTTTTTTTGAGACGATGGTGCTATTAGTTTATTTTAATTTGTGTACCAAAACTAAAAACAGAGTTTCTTTTTTTCGAACTACAGCCTTAAGTCAACCATTGCTTATGTCTGTCTATATTTAAAATGTCTGTCATTGTTGAATAAGTATCATTTAATTAATGAAATATAAAAACTATTCGAAATAGCTATCCAATGAGAGAAAATGCGGTACCAAATACTTAAAGTGCAGGTTAAGTAAATATGAAGCCCGTTGGCGTAATAGTTATTTTGCTGTGCTTCCATGCTATAGCTCGAAGGCTTCGATCCTCAGAATGGGCAAGTTTGACTCAGCCTTTCATCACTTGCTTGGACCATTAGAATGAAGAAAACGCTTTCTTCGTAAAAGGCTGACCGTCTGGCCCGGATATATGTTTTTCCACCCCAGGCTCATGGTTGAAATGACATGCCTTGCCATCATAGACCTTGGACCTTATATGATCTGTTGTGAGTTTAATTAATTTGATCACGAAGTGTACAAGCTGGTCTTTGACTATCCGCTCCGATCGAATGATTTCAACCGGAGTCATTGTTGTATTCCTAACTTGCGTTTATGAGAGTGAAAGAATTTGATTAAAATTATTTAAATGAGTGCATATAAATAAATTGTGAACGTCTCTTTAATCGACTCGAATTCCAGTATCAAAAGCGTCGATAGGGAAGTTAAAAAACGATTTCATTACCCAGGCAGCAAACACAGGTTCCCTGAACATTAATAGACTTTTGTAGAACCTCTGTTGCTGCCTTGAACTCAATTTGACGCTTTCCACATAATAATACAAGAATACAAATGACGATGGAAATACACTTGGGATATTGTTTTTTCCCATTGTACATAATTTATATTTTCGCTACTTAAAAATTGCTGCTTAGTCAGTGATGATTAATGCTGAAAACTTCTAAGTCAAATAGTCTAATGAATATTACATTTACACTACTGCAGTGTTTTGAATACTTTTCAAAGATAATATTTTACTTGTCTTGTTTGAGTATTTTGTCTTCAGCGTCACCCTAAAAAGCTATTTTTTCGATTTCTAAAAATACAAGGCCCCTTATAAAACGTACAGAGCCAAAAGTAATCGCCTGCCATTAAAAAACTTCGTGTAAAGAGAAGTATTATGCTAATATCAATAGCTTAAACGATGCCACTCTTAACACACAAATTAGAAAACTTTATGTCATTGGAAGTATAATGCTAATATCAATAATTATAAAGGTCCCCCTTTATAACAGACAGATTGAAATAGCCGGTAGATACATAACATAAGCTTTTTATGCATTAAAGATAAATAAGAAATTACGTTTACTACGATTCTATAACTTTAATCTTTCTATGAATTTATGACCTGGCTGCGTGTACTGAAAATGAACGCATTTCCTTATTATTAGTATCCAAAAGATATACTCTATATTTATGCGAATATACTTCAGATGATCTTTCTCCATACTTTCTATCTCTCTTCTCAATGACTCGGCAATGCGAGGAACAGCGCGCCGAAGGGAACAATAGATGAGTTCTCATATCATGCTCATTTTCAACTAGCTTGAGTTTGATTTTCCTTACTAATGGCGGAACAATAGAATACACTTGATGCACATGAAAATATTGGAAAATATGTGTATTTTTTCCTGAATACTTCATAACAGTAGTAGCTTTGTCGCTTATAGGAATGACTAGTACAGTTTGTAAAGATACTGTTTAAATTTTTTCAGTCAGTGGCGTATTTGATTGCTTTAAAACTGTTTAAACGTTGCATTATACCTTAAAAAATATTTTCTTATCGGTTTGGAATAGCTTATATCCCTGTTGTGGAGGGGGAAAAAGTCCTCTAAAAAGTAGAGATGGACGCGGAACAATTTTTTTGCGAGACGAGACAGAGATTGTTAACATTACGATATAGGGATTTTGCGAGACGAGATAAAGCTTTTAGGCTGTTTTGCGAGACACGAGACGCCAATTTTCCGTCTCGCTTCCATACCTACTAAAAAGCATATAATTTATACGTACTGATAAGTTTATTGCAGTTTATTGCAGATTCATGTTATTTTATGAAATTTTTTACAGGTTTGCTGCGATATATCCTAAAATCGCCATTTCATAAACGTTATGTATGTCCGACATTATGGATGAATGGCAATTTTGTCTTCTTAACACAATTTTTTTAAGAGTAACATCATTTTAAAAATTTGGATATACATCCATCTTTTCAACAAATTGCTCTGTCTTTCAAAAGACAAAATTTTGTCTTTACAGAGAATAATAAACTCGTGTGTGGTAAAGAAAGAAAATTTCACTTGATCATCTTTTTTTACAGTATCCTCAAAGTTCCTCGTTTTTGTAGCTACTGGGAGCATGAAAAATATTATATTTCAGGAATGATGGATGCATTAAAGGAAGACAGTAATTGAGCGATGAATAATTTGTTTTTTAAATTAAATTTCACCAGAAGTTTGTTAATTATACACTACAATATTTTATGAATCATAATGAAGAATTTTAAATGCTAACATTGCCCTAGTAGTACAACTAGTTCAAAAGGCGTTCAAAAGACGTCTTTTGAACGTCTTTAAAACGCTTTTTGAATGTATTTTGTGCATCTTTTGAACGCCTTTTGAAATAGTTGTGCTACTAGAAACTTGAGGGTATATTTGAAATGACATAATGAAAATAAATCCTGATAAAACTATTCATATGAGATGTGAGTACATTGTGTTTTCTTAACACGCTTTCAACAAACTTTTATGGTTACTGATGGTATATTTATTATACATATATTCACACCAAGTGTGGCGCCATCTTTGGTAAGCGAGTTACTTTTTTATGTACTTTTCTTTGAACCGAGTGGCAGCAGTGTAGTTCGACGAAAAAACAAATTAAAACGTTCCGAATTTTATGAACGTTTTATGAACGTTTCCTTTTTATGAATGTGACGAAACCAGTACGTAGAATCATAACGAAACATAATTTGTGTGTATAACACTGTTCATAATAACATCTCACTTAGGAGCCACTGACTGAACCTCAAGACGAGCGGACTTACCTAAATTCTCTTTTGATTGACAATCACAGTTGATAAGGAAACACTATTAACATTGACTTTATTTTACCGATGAATGTTTCTATTGACTTTTTTCCCGCTGTTGATATTCACCTCGTCTATGCATCGCAACAAATGATTACGCTGATTTGTTTAAGGTGATGCAATGCAGGTTCTATAGTTTTCTTTATGTGTACTGTTTGTTTAATTTGATGGTTGTACAAAAACTGCATAAATGCAGTTATTATACCTACTAATAAATGAGTTAAAAATCTTTGAAGATGCATTCTTGAAGTTTATCCTGTTTTGATTTACAAGATGCTTAAGGTGGACAAAACTTTTAAGGTGACAGCACACATCCTCTAAAACTTTTATAAGATAAGGCAACCTTCTAGTGCCTTAGTGTTTTAATTCCGACCATGCATTCTTTGATGAAAGTTGTTTGCTTAGATGCGTACTATCACTTATTAAGTTTTTCCCATCTTTTATGGAACACTGTGTGTTGCTACCTTTTTAAATAAATTCTTCATCCTTCGATTTTAATCATTTTAGTTATATCATACTTATCTTCGACAGTTTCACCTAGTTGCAATTTAATTTAGAAGAATTCCGTTTTTGATTTCGTAATAAGAATAATAATATACAACATAAAAGCATATATCTAAGTTAGTAAATAAATATTTATTTTCATATCGCAGACATTTTTTAGGATAAAATGGCCTATTTTTGTACATCACCTCATTAGTGCACAGGACATTTACTACTCAGGAATTTTTATGTACAAGGGCCGTATGAAAATTAAACTTTTGCATTAACCCAAATTTAATTTTTTGAAAATATTTTAATCGATTTTATGAAATTCTGTACCTTGTTTATGTAAATTTGTAATTTATTACACATGTTTATGATCAGTTTTTAAGGACGAGAAGGCCAGGGAATTGCATATTGAGGGCATCGCATATGAAAATTATTAGACTAGAAACGTAGTATTGTTTTTACTCTTTTTAATCCACGAATTTATACTTTTTAGTGTAGTTTCTACAACAATATCTTTTCATATAAAACAGATGAAGAATCTGAAAGCAGATAGATATCAATTTAAGTGAAAATTTGAATCGAACGAATAACAGAGAGTAGTAAATACTTCAAAAATAGGGATGGACGCGAGACGAAAAATAGGAGTCTCGCGTCTCGCAAAATAGCCTAAAAGCTTTGTCTCGTCTCGCAAAAATCCCTATATCGTAATGTTAAAAATGTGTGTCTCGTCTCGCAAAAAAGCTGTAAATCTCTGTCTCGTATCCCAAAAAAGTCGTCTCGCGTCCATCCCTATTCAAAAATTTGCTTGTAGTACTTTAGAAAAAAGCTAAATCGGCTTTTTATTTTAAATATCCAGTTTTTATTATATATCTTTTCATTTATTTATTTATTTTTTATTCTGAACTAATATTCCGTCTTTGACATCTGAAACATGAATATTTCGATAAATACAAGATTGGCCTAGACATATTAAAAAGGTTTTTCAACGCATTTTATGCTCTGAAGAAAAGAGAATACATTTTCAAACGCCATGCTATAAATATGACGGAAGCAGCTTTACATTTGAAGTCAAATTTTTTTCTAAACGTAGAAAAGCTATTAAGTTACGTGGAAGAAATATTCCTTTCATGCGTCTAAATTAAAGAATCTTTACTAGAGATTGTCATAGATACTTCTTTGATATTTCTGTCTTGAAAAAGCATCTTACACAGATCCTACTCTCACCCCCCCTTTTTACTTCCTTGTACGTAGTATAAGGAAGTAATGTGATCCCGAAAAATTTTGGGGGCCAAATTTCGACAAAAAATCCGATTTTGACTACCTCTAAATTTAATTTTAAGAATTTTTTCGATGCATCTCATCGTAGGCTAGCATTCACGATCATTTTAACGCGTCTGCAACTCATTTTGACCAGCGGCGAGTTTATTGTGGTCAGTTTTTCCATGCCGTCTGTACGTACGTACGTATGTATGTAACTCGCATATCTCAAAAACTATGGGTCATAGAATGTTGAGATTTGATATTTAGGATTGTTCTATGATCTAGTTGTGCACCTGCCCTTTTGGTCGTAATCGAATGAATAGTTTATGTACAGGACCGCCCAAAAGATTCGAAATACATTACGCTCTATGGGCCGAAATTCATTAAACTCGCATATCTCAAAAACTATTAGGCGTAGAATGTCGAAACTTCATATTTTGGATAGTTGTAACATCTAGTTGTGCACCTCCCCTTTTGGTTCCATTCGATTGGATAGTTTATCTACAGGACCGCCCAAAACATTCGAAATACATTACGCTCAATGGGCCGAAATTCATTAAACTCGCATATCTCAAAAACTATTAGGCGTAGAATGTTGAAACTTTATATTTAGGATTGTTGTAACATCTAGTTGTGCACCTCCCGTTTTGGTTCCATTCGACCGGATAGTTTATCTACAGAACCGCCTAAAAGATTCGAAATACATTACGCTCTATGGGCCGAAATTCATCAAAGCGTTTTTTAGAGGTATTGGGCTATTTCAAACGACTCAGAAGTGATATATGCTGTAAAGAGTTAGAAAATGAATTTCTCCATTAAAAAAAGTGTCTTTATCATTTACAGTTCTGCTACAGGAACACTCAAAAGATTTCCAATACATTACGGTCAATGGCAATTTTAGGAGATTCATCCATTTCAAGCACAATACCGTCCTACCACATAAGTTAGGTAATGGTCCGACCACGGTCACGTGCCTCCCTCAAGAACTATGCCAAAAGTCGCCAAGCTTGGCGACTTTTTTGTGTACGTGTGTGCATATTTAACTCTCAAATCTCAAAAACTATTATGAAATTTCATATATAAGATTGTTGTAACATCTAGTTGTGCATCTCGATTTTTGGTTAAAATCTACTGGAGAGTTTATTTACAGGACCACCGAAAAGAATTTCAGTACTTTAATGTCTATGGACATCTTCAATATAATACAATTGTAGACAGTCATTGTTTGGTACATGCCCAAAATCTCGCCGTCTGTCCTCGACCTTGGCGAGTTTTGCCGAAATGTCGCCAAATTTGGCGATAGTCAGTCATTTGTTCCATGCCCAAAGTATCGCCATTTGTCATCGTTCTTGGCGAGTTTTGGCGAAATATCGCCAAATTTGGCGATAATCTGTCATTGTTGGTCCATTCTTAATATCTCGCCAAATGTCGTCGACATTGACGAGTTTCGCCGAAATATCGCCAAATTTGGCGCCAAAAATTATTTCGTATTTTGTATAACTCTAAAACTTTAACCCGTAGAATTTTGAACTTTTGTATTTAGAACTATATTATAATATCTAACGGTTTTCAATATCTTTTTTGACAGCAATCGACTGGGAATTTATTTACAGGGTGAGCCAAATGACTTTAAATACATTAAGGTGTATGGATGCATTCAATTCATTGAAAGTCTGTGGTCAATGACTACTTTAGCTATCCCCAAAATCTCGCAAACTATTTCAAGTTTGTCGGCTTTTGGTGAAATATCGCCAAATAAAGTGTCAGAAAGAAATCTTTCAAATTGAACTCAGCTTGGCGATATCGAAATGTTTGGCTAGAAATCGCTATATCTTACTATTATTGATATTTTATATCTTTCAAAAAAATAAGTTTAGAGGAAGTGCGTAAAAAACATTTTTGATTTAATAGACGTGCAAGGAAGTCATGTGTTGGACACATCAGATTTTTTTTTGAACATGTTAAATGGATTGAGGGAGCAAGAGTTAAAGAATGTACGTTTGATGCAAAAGACATGGTATTTAAATGTCTTTTTCTTTTCATTTAAGTAAGAAGATTTTATAGTTTTTTGCCATCACGAGTGTTCGTGCAATATGTAAAATTGCTCTTTTGTTTTTCAGCTTTATGTCGGACGGCGATCAAAAATTAAAATAGAAAGTTAAAAAAAAGAAAACATCATAAGTCATTGTATCAAAATTTTCTTCTAAATTTATGAGGAATCATAATATCCTTCTTATGTAACTGGCTAACGATCTATAGAAGGTAGTCATGATTCGCGTGCTTCCCTCAAAAATTGTGCTAAAAGTCGCCAGACTTATCCACTTTTGGCGATATATCGCCAAGTGTAAAAAAAGAAAATAAATAATCAAGATTTTTAAAAATAATTTAATAATTAATAATCAAGAAAGCTAAAGAAGGGGAATTTTTTTCCCAATTAGTCGATCCTTTTATGTTAGGTATAACTCTGATACATGTAACCATTTTAATACTCTTCTTTGGGTTTAGAAAATAGTTGCCATTAATAGCACCGACGCAATAACTGCAGATACTAAGTGGAAAGATTAATTTTTATATCTGTTATTCTTACAGGACAACAAATCCTAGTTTTATTTGCTCTCTCGACAATTTGTACTGTCTAAAATTTTGAAAGCAATAGAGTTGTATGAACCGGCTAGGTTGCCCTAGCCAGTTTCTTTGGCTTGGCGTGGCTAATACAATGGATGTGGACATTTTCCCATACCGTAAATCGTTATGGTCCGTAGCCCACTCCTCGGACAACTAATACTAAAACTAAAACTTAGACCAGAAGTAATCCTAGATAATTGAAGGCAGCCTGGCAATGTCTTTAATATTTACTAAAAAATCGAAAAACCCTAACCCCTTCTTTTTTGCTCTCGTCAGAATCACGGACTGAGCTTTCTTCCCCTATTTCTTGTGCTCCTGCTATTTCACGGCTGGAGTGTTCAAAAGTCATGCGCCAGAAAAATTAGAATATTTTAATACTTATGCAAGGAAGTTTTATTAATAAAAGGGTTACTTTATAAACACCCTGTAAATTGGCTGTTGACAGCAGTGATTTATCTCGGCGGGACACTTTTTATCTTTTTCTTTTACGTTTTTATTTTCCTTTCCCAGGTGTAAATGGAGTAAGTTATTCCTTGTAAATTCGCAGTTGTGTATAGTCTTTCTCAAAGATATTTGTTTAGTTCTTATTGGTGTGTTTCGGGTCAGTTATGGCAAAAAATCACTGTGGCTTTATTTCAATGAGCCTGTCTTGTTTTGTAATCATCTTTAATTACTTCGTATTATTATCTCCTCTTTATCATCGTGGGCTAATCTTTTTGGGAAAACCACATTCTATGGTGAAACTGTTTATTTTATTTATTTTTGTTGTTTATGAAATGAAAAATAAAGAAAGCCTAAAATGTTTTAGAAAAATAGCTTAAAATCGACATTTAAAAAGTAAATTTTCAAATCTTTCAAATTGAACTCAGCTTGGCGATATCGAAATGTTTGGCTAGAAATCGCTATATCTTACTATTATTGATATTTTATATCTTTCAAAAAAATAAGTTTAGAGGAAGTGCGTAAAAAACATTTTTGATTTAATAGACGTGCAAGGAAGTCATGTGTTGGACACATCAGATTTTTTTTTGAACATGTTAAATGGATTGAGGGAGCAAGAGTTAAAGAATGTACGTTTGATGCAAAAGACATGGTATTTAAATGTCTTTTTCTTTTCATTTAAGTAAGAAGATTTTATAGTTTTTTGCCATCACGAGTGTTCGTGCAATATGTAAAATTGCTCTTTTGTTTTTCAGCTTTATGTCGGACGGCGATCAAAAATTAAAATAGAAAGTTAAAAAAAAGAAAACATCATAAGTCATTGTATCAAAATTTTCTTCTAAATTTATGAGGAATCATAATATCCTTCTTATGTAACTGGCTAACGATCTATAGAAGGTAGTCATGATTCGCGTGCTTCCCTCAAAAATTGTGCTAAAAGTCGCCAGACTTATCCACTTTTGGCGATATATCGCCAAGTGTAAAAAAGGAAAATAAATAATCAAGATTTTTAAAAATAATTTAATAATTAATAATCAAGAAAGCTAAAGAAGGGGAATTTTTTTCCCAATTAGTCGAACCTTTTATGTTAGGTATAACTCTGATACATGTAACCATTTTAATACTCTTCTTTGGGTTTAGAAAATAGTTGCCATTAATAGCACCGACGCAATAACTGCAGATACTAAGTGGAAAGATTAATTTTTATATCTGTTATTCTTACAGGACAACAAATCCTAGTTTTATTTGCTCTCTCGACAATTTGTACTGTCTAAAATTTTGAAAGCAATAGAGTTGTATGAACCGGCTAGGTTGCCCTAGCCAGTTTCTTTGGCTTGGCGTGGCTAATACAATGGATGTGGACATTTTCCCATACCGTAAATCGTTATGGTCCGTAGCCCACTCCTCGGACAACTAATACTAAAACTAAAACTTAGACCAGAAGTAATCCTAGATAATTGAAGGCAGCCTGGCAATGTCTTTAATATTTACTAAAAAATCGAAAAACCCTAACCCCTTCTTTTTTGCTCTCGTCAGAATCACGGACTGAGCTTTCTTCCCCTATTTCTTGTGCTCCTGCTATTTCACGGCTGGAGTGTTCAAAAGTCATGCGCCAGAAAAATTAGAATATTTTAATACTTATGCAAGGAAGTTTTATTAATAAAAGGGTTACTTTATAAACACCCTGTAAATTGGCTGTTGACAGCAGTGATTTATCTCGGCGGGACACTTTTTATCTTTTTCTTTTACGTTTTTATTTTCCTTTCCCAGGTGTAAATGGAGTAAGTTATTCCTTGTAAATTCGCAGTTGTGTATAGTCTTTCTCAAAGATATTTGTTTAGTTCTTATTGGTGTGTTTCGGGTCAGTTATGGCAAAAAATCACTGTGGCTTTATTTCAATGAGCCTGTCTTGTTTTGTAATCATCTTTAATTACTTCGTATTATTATCTCCTCTTTATCATCGTGGGCTAATCTTTTTGGGAAAACCACATTCTATGGTGAAACTGTTTATTTTATTTATTTTTGTTGTTTATGAAATGAAAAATAAAGAAAGCCTAAAATGTTTTAGAAAAATAGCTTAAAATCGACATTTAAAAAGTAAATTTTCAGAAAGTAAATTTTTTGACAACTTAAGAAAAAGTGAATTGCTTGAGGAATAAAAATCGGGGGCGAAAGAATTTTTAACTGCTGGACCGTAAGCAGCGGCTAACAGTTCTTTAGTCCACTTTAACTAGCTTTTAATAAAAGTTTGTAAACCTGTCTCACTATTTACTAGTCTCTACGCACTCGTGTCTAATGCGTCACACTTAAACAAACCAGATTTCCATGTTAATGTCCATTTTAATGTACACGAACATTAGGCCCCATTTCAGATGGACATCTTTCTATAATCAATGCACTGCACGTTCATTAATTTGAAAATCTGTCTTAATTTCTAAGACGATTCCTCGGGTGCTTCAGCTCATTTAGAACAGCGGACGAAGTCGAAGAATGAAAACTATTTCAATTACCCTGGTCGTGCTCTGCTGGGAGTATAGGATGCTTTCCGTACGGAATCTGTTAACCGGATACAATTAGTCAACGAGAGAGTTTAACAGTATTTCAAATACCTATTATACAAATGCAGCACCCTTCATATAATTCGAGCTCGCATGCAACGAAGTTGAAGAGCAATAACTATTTCAGATTTTGGAATGGTGATTCTTTGAATTAGTAAGTGTCGCATGTAAATAAAGCTGATTCACTGAGTTATTTGTGAACGAAGCTGAAAGATAGCTCGCTCGCATATGAAGAGTTTTCTTAAATATCTGTCAAGGGAAAATCAATTCGATTGGAAAATTTGACTTATTTATTATTATATATTAAAATATTTATTTCTTATATTATTATTATTAGCTTATGAGAAATATTTATTTCAGATAAATTATAAATTAATCAATGGCGAATACAGAATTTTTTTTGAGAGGAGCTAATGATTTAAAAAAGTTATTTTAACCTAAATAAAATGTACACTAAAGCAAAATGCCATTGGAAACAATGCAATTTTTTGGAAAGTAGCTAATTTAATATAAAAGCTTATTCGAACAAAACAACATGTACGATAAAGCGTGATGTATGGTTTGAATCAGAGTTGGACAAAATATATCGAAAGGTGCTGTATTTTCTATACAGAGTATAAGATACACATTTAAACGCATAAAAATACAAAATAGAAAATATTTTCTAAATTGGAAAATAAAGAAAAGGAAAGCCAATGCATATGTTTTCAACATACGCATAAAATACAAAATACATGTGAGAATTTTAAAGTATTATAATTGAAAATATGCTAAACTTTTAACAGGAAATCTTAGTTTATTTTATTCAAATATATTTTAAGAGGCATTGCAGGGGCAAATCGCGCGGGGCGTTCCCATCGCCATCTCAGAATTTCATGAATTTTTTTTCTTGTGTTGCCTTACCCAAGGAAAGAACAAATCTGAAATCTTTTTGATTTACCTCTTTTAGTTTTGGAGTTATGGGGGATCAAAGTACCCCAGACGAGTGACGTAGAATTAATTTAGGGCCATTTTTGCCACTTTATTGTTTCGACTGTGACTGGCTCAGAGGTGCTTCAGAGAAATGTTTCATTTTATCCTATAATATACCTTGTATATTACAATCTCAAATTGTAAATTCATTCGAAAATTGTCAGAGCCCCAAATAAGGGCCCCCCAAAATACCCCGAATTTCATAAAAAGTACAGTTTTAAGAATGCTTTAAATCGTCGCTCTGACGTGATACAGAAAAAAGTTTTGCACAGTGCAGTTATATATCTTCATATAAAGTGAATCCAATGTTAAAAATTTTTGAAGGTCCCCACCCAGCAAACACACACTTGCTGGCGGAGTACCTTACCAGCGCCTTTCTGCCTTTACTTCCAGCACCGGCCCGGCACTGCAAAAAGTAACTGAATCGTACCAAAAGTGGTCGCCCGAGAAGTACCTTGCCAGAAGCCCGGGGAAGGCAACGGCACTCTGCTGGCATACTGCATGTGCCGGCCGTTACTCACAATAAAGGCACTGGCCCATTAAGTTTATAATGCCCAAAATTAAACGTCCGGGTGCCGGCTATTATTAAAAATAAAGGCACTGGCCTGATGCTTTAACAGTGACTACAATGTAATGGCATGGTACCTGATTAGTGCCTATTTACAGTAGTTCTGCCATAATTAAAATACGAGCCAGTGCGGATTCGGGGTAGAGGACTTATTCATCAACCCCCACCCCCACCTCGCAAAAAAAAAAAAAAAAAAAACATTCCTTAAGGGTAACATTTTGAAAGATAAAAAACAGCAAAATCCGTTGGTCAATCATTTGCAAATTATGTGCGCCTATCATTAGTGAATTGTGTGCAGTTTTCATAAACTGCAATTTTCATACAAATTTGTAGTCGCAAAAATTTTTTTATGAGAGAGGCGGTAACACATTTCAAAACCAACATAAAATCACCTATAAACAGTTTAATTTCAATATTTCAGAGTTAGAGATTTTATAAATGAGTTATAACGCTTCATGGTTGATGCGTGTATGTACTAAACAAAATCTTACAGGAAGTAATCTTATAAATAAAAATGAAATTCTGTTTGTTTGTTTGTTTGTGGATTTGAGTTGTATACAAATCCACAAAAATGGACCTATCGGCCTGAAATTTAGCACGGATATGTAAATTAATATAGAATAAATCATAGTCCACTTTAAAACTTTGAAAGTCCACCCGTTCCCGGAATTTAAGAGATTTTTTTATGTTCTTCACGCAAAAAGCTTTCCGTAATTGTAACCCCTGTAGTGAAAAAAGTGTGAAATAAGGATCGTGGTTGCCATGTGTGGCGATTCTGCCGAATAAAATGTTTTAAATTCTCAAAGTAAAAATAAAAGAATAATAATGATTTTTTTTGTAAGTTTATATTTGTAAGATTATTATTTTTTTATTATAATATCGTGTGCATGGGAAATCGGAGCAGGAATGAAATGTTTTATACGTAAAAGAATAAGAATTGAAGATTTCCGAGGCTAATAGGTAATTTTTTTTAGTTTGGCGAAAAAATAAAATGGCTAAAATGCCGATTTTGAGAAAGTGAGTTCTAGCGGTTTGCACAGATTTCGGCTTGGCGCAATTTATTGAGAGCTTAAGGAAATAGATTTTTGAAAGCAAGTGCAAAGGTTTTATTAGAACACAGCGTTAAATTTTAATTATCCATGAAGAAATAATGCAGTTATTAAGGGATTTCAAGCGATCTATCTTCAGAATTCTCGCCAATTAAGTACATTGATTTAAGTTGGTGGAATTCCGCCAAATTTCAGAAAATTGAAATCTTCTCATTTAGTACGATGAATAAAATACGTTATAGTTGATAATTAAAAAAAATTAAGTTGTGTTAAGGGATTCCCCTTTTCAAATAAAAGCTTGCTTTACTTTTTGGCGGCCGAACCATTTCCCATATTGATTGCTGCTAAGTCAATGCTTCGAATGATTTCCTGAAAAAACTCTTGCAAAATGGCGTATGTTGACACTTTGGCGAGGCTTAGATTTGAAACTGGATTTTATTTGAGACTGGGATATATAATGATACTGGTTATAGATAAAAATGAATGTTGGTATGTGTGTATGAGGTTGAAAAACTCCAGCACCGTTGCACCATGAAATTTGGTTCACCTAAGTCTTTTATCATTAAGAAGCTTTTTATGCTATCCGTTTTCCTCTAACTTGCCACTAGGTGGCGCAGAAGAACGTCGAATTCTATTCCGTTTAGCCGTTTACTATACGAATATCGTCCAACCGAATTCGATGAAATTTGGTACACGCGGATATTAGAACACGGAGAATATTTTTCAGTATCCATTTTGCTGTAAATTGCCGCTAAATGACGCTGCAACACATCAACTTCTATACCGTTCGACCGGTAGGCATAAAATTTCTTATACTTACACATTTCAGCACGAAGAATATATTCTAACTGTGTTCCTTTTGATGTTACTCACCACTAGATGACACTGCAATGCATTATTATTTTAACTCGCCACTAGATGACGCTGCAGCAGGCCAAATTCTTGACCATTCAAACGGTCGCCATGAAAATCAGTATACATAGCTATGTGAACAATGAGAATATTTTGGCGTTATCCATTTTGCTATAACTCGCCACTTGACGGCACTGTAGCAAATCATTACTTTAATTAACCACTAGATCGCGCTGCAGTGTATCACTTCTTGACTGTGCAACTGATAGCTATGAAAATAGGTATACATAGATATTTGAACACGGGGAAGAGTTTGGCGCTATCCATTTTCCTATATAATTTGCCACTAGATGTCGCGTCGTCAGGGCTGTCCAGCCGATCGTCCTGAAATTTCGTATTCATCGATATCTGAATGCGAAGAATATTTCCGCCGTATCCGTTTTGCTAAAACTCTCCACTAGATTGCGCTACGCCGCATGGCCTTCTGTACCGTACAAACGATTGCCTTGAAATTCGGTATGCATGGTTATTGAACACAATATAAAGCGATATCCATTTTGCTATATCTCTTTATTACAATAAATAGTAATCCCTACAAATCGTAATATCAAAATGTCCATTCATTCCCGTGCGAAGAACGGGTACTTCAGCTAGTAATAAATAAAATTGTACTATGGTAACACATAACTTTAGGGTAACATTTTGCTTTATTGTACATTTTGTTTAGGTAAAATTATTTTTAAATGTTAGTTATTCTGAAAAGAAATTTTCTGTATCTATACCTGTTGTATTCTACATGATTCAAATTGTATGGAGGAAAGTACTTTTATACACTAAAATAAGTATCATTAGTAACCTCACCGACTTAAAATATGTCACCAGTTTAGCAGCCATTTTCTCAATTTTAGTTCCCAAAATAGTAACATTTTTTAATGATTTTGTAGTTAAGAAATAAACATGCTTAATTTAGCTTCATTTAAGAAGGATTGAATAAAATGATAAATTTAAAAACTTCATGCGTTATATATATATATATATATATATATATATCAGAACATATAATACATTTGTTTTTATAGCACGATTAAAAACACAGATTAGAATGTTTGCTGAAAGCTCAATAGCAACTTTAAAAAAAAGGGAGTTGAAAAAAACTAACACCAGATTTTCAAATAAGTCGCCTGGAGTAAGGTACAAGTAGCCAAAACTTGAAAACAGTACTAAAATGACGTTTTTTTGTTCAAAAAGTCGCTTAATCTTTAAATTAGTTTCTATAGTTAACGGTGGACGAAATGTGTACATTAAAAACAGTGGAAGTAAAAATTTACCTGCAATATTTTCCTGTAATATATATAACCTGTTCAAAAACTGGAAAATCCAACTGGAAAATTGTAAATCCACTTGCTGTATATCCTTAACCAACGAGACTTCACTGTCGAAGCAATCATAAATATTATCGCTCCTAACATAGAAATCTCACTACTCCATACCAATAAACCTTCTCGAAAGTTCTAAAATTACGACCGGAAAAACTTTGTATCCTAAAAAGCGTACTTCATACGCATTTCCAGATGTAAACTGGCCTCCCGCTCAACGTTTCAAGATTTGCGAAACGAAATGAGACATCAAAAGGAAAGAGGGTTACTATACATATTCGACACGAAAACGCACCACTTCCGTTTTAATGAAACTCGCCAATTTAGCTAGCAGACCACCCCCCCACCCACACACACACACTAATATTAACTTCGCGTTTTAGAAATATGTTATGTGCATTATACACATATATATATCTATATATATATATATAGGCTATCTTGCACATCTCAGATTAAAATAGACAAGCAAGTTTTTATTTTCTTTCTTCAAATGTATAAAAAATTCATTTGTACTTCGTATAAATAAATCCACGATAACAGTTCGATTCTTGGTGCCTTATCCGCGGGAAATCCGTTTATGAAAGCATCACCGTTTTCAAGAAAAATTTAACATTATAATAAAAAAATTTATCTCTTCATAATATGAAACTACTATGCTGAAACTACATCTCTATGCCAATAGTTCTCATGTGCGAAATCAGAGCAAGCTGTGCCAATGCTTCGAAATTGCGTAAATTAGCGTTAAGGACCATGTTTGGGGCCCCGTACCGGGGAGCCCTGTGGGCCTTCAAAAATTTTTAACATTGCATTCACTTTATATGAAGTTATATAACTGCACTGTTCAAAAATTTTAATGGAGTTTAATAAAATTTGAATAAATTTGAGTGGCAGACTGAGTGGCAACAATAAATGCAACAATAAATTTGAGTGGCAACAATAAATTTGAGTGGCATTTGAGACAGTTACTACAATGTTTACGAATTATTTTGAGTGTTCCTGTAAATTATGCTACATTCATGAATTTTAGTCTATGTTACTCAGGAATAGTGTAGCTTTCAGTGAAAAGCTAGTGAAAAGTTCAGTGAAAAGCTTCAGTGAAATGCTCCCATGCGTGCCAGTGGAATGTTCCAAATAGGAAGGTACTTTTTGGGATTTTTCTTGGAAACAGCTGTACCTTCAAAAAATGTTTTTTCATAATATCAAACTACTATGTTGATACTACATCTCCATGCCAATAGTTATCCTGGGAAGTTGGCTTCAGCTGTACCAATGCTTCGAAACTGCGTAAATTAGCGTTAAGGACCATGTTTGGGGCCTCGTACCGGGGGGGGCCCTGGGGGCCTTCAAAAATTTTAACATTGGATTCACTTTATATGAAGATATATAACTGCGCTGTGCAAAAATGTTTTCTGTATCACGTCAGAGCGGAAATTTAAAGCATTCTTAAAACTGTACTTTTTATGAAATTGGGGGTATTTTGGGGGGCCCTTATTTGGGGCTCTGACAATTTTCGAATGAATTTTCAATTTGAGATGTTAATATACAAGGTATATTATAGGATAAAATGAAAAAATTCTCTGAAGCACCTCTGAGCCAGTAACAGTCGAGACAATAAAGTGGCAAAAATGGCCCTAAATTAATTCTACGTCACTCGTCTGGGGTACTTTGACCCCCCATAACTTCAAAACTAAAAGAGGTAAATCAAAAATATTTCAGATTTGTTCTTTCCTTGGGTAAGGCAACACAAGAAAAAAAATTCATCAAATTCTGAGATGGTGATGGGAACTTTTTTCTATTGACCTACCCAATTTGCTTGTGCAACGGCTCTTAATGTGATAAACAAAAATATCTTAATGTTTAATATTTAGCATAACAAATATTTACAAAAATATTAAAGTTGCAGATATTTTAAAAGAAGAATAGTAACATAGCAAAGAAATTTTTGGCGGGGAGCTGATGATTTAAAAAAGCTATTTTAACCTTAGAATGTACAGCAAAACGTCAACCTAAAGTAATGTAGTTTTTTGCGAAGGTGCTATTTCAATAAAAAAGTTTATTTGACCAAAACAGGATGCACAATAAAGCGTCACGTTTCCCTTAAGTAATGATTTTTTTTTCTTTGTTCTTTTCTATTTTATTTACGAGGAGGGAAAGGGTGGGGGAGCGCTGAAGTCCTTAGCGTTTTCCTTGAATACACCACTGATATTGATAGTATTCATTTAAGTATTGAAAGCTTTAAACGAGTTAATTTGCGTTTTAATTTCTACCACGAATAGTGAAAACTATGACTGAAAATGCCCTTTTATTCAAAAAAGTCTTATTACTGAATTTACCCACCCAATTATGTGTCAGTCAAAATCTTCCAAAATGTGTTCCTTATGAGTGTAAATCAAATACCGTCTTAAATTCTTTTTCATGAAGAAAAATCGAAATAAAAGTACTTTCAAAAAGTATTATTGAAAATCAGTTGTAACATTAAAGCTCGTATAACTCTACGTTTAGCAGTGAGCATTGCATTATCGGTAACCAATTGGGAGGAAAAGCTACTGGGATTTTCGATTCCGGATCCGGCAGTGTGTTTATTGTCGATATGCGAATTGAGTTGATCGGCATGATAAGGTATTGTATAGAGTGATAGTAAGCACATATGCCTTGCTGGTTACATGTAATACTAGTTGAAGTATCCGATTTTCGCGAGCGCTTTTTTTACAATCATGGTTGATTAACATTTTTAATAATCGTATGGTTCGAACCAAAGTTTATATCGTACCAGTTTATATTTAGCATAGATAGTATTTATAAAAGTATTAAAGTAACAAAAACTACCCATTAAAAAAAAAGACTTTTGCTAAATTTTACATGTAAAGTACTAATCGTTCCAAAACATGCCCTTTCTGATAAAGGTGACAGTTAAGGTAAGACGCAAGTTTCTTCTAGTATTTTTATGTGTCAACAGATATTAGTACTGACCTTCTTGTGTGAGGAATCTTATCCTAGTGTACACGTACATTGGGAATTTATCTGCATTTATCGTCTTCAATCTCCAGTATTTTGAGTCTCCGAGCATTTAACGTGGTGAGTAAGTCTCTCATAATATCCCATTTATCATATATTTACAGTTAATAAACATATGTTTCATTTTAAATAAGATATTATCAATTTAAGTGAATTCCGCATCCTGTAATACACACAATGCAAACACAAACGGCCATAAACATTCAGCAATGTGAAAATAAGTGTAAGTGGCATCTTCACTCTATACTTGGGGAAGACGCAACATGTTTCAGAAATAAATTTATTGAACTTTTTGTAAATATATTTTTTTGTCAATTGTATGGCATAGCGTAAAATATAAATGAAATTAATAATTATATCTAATGATAATAGTAATGAAATTAATAATTTTAAAAAGCACAAGAAATTAAATTGAGTATTAAAGCATCTTTATAGTTATTTTTATTTCAAACAATGAACTATTTTCGTTCTCTGAAAACCAGAACCCTTTTTTTTAGGATTAATTATAACTAAATTAACAGTTGCTTGAATTCGGAAAAGATAATCCCTGCTACGAAATTTCATTAATTTACTGTTTTCTTAATCTAAACTTCAAACTAATTTTGTGAATAACATATTAAATATTTTAGTTCCAAGGCCTGCTTTCATTTGATAAATGTTTCTTAAAGCTCACCCATTTTTAAAATTTTTCTTAGGCTATTGTTTTAGTTAATATTTTGAACATTGCTTATAAAGTTATTCAACAATTTTAATCTCTGAAAATAAATGAAGTAATTCTACATCATTTCTTATACTTATGTATAAATATATACTGATACATGGAAAGAGATTATAGGTAGTTCACATACATATATTAAAATTGGAAAATTGGAAAAATATTTAAAATCTAACATTAATTTTTGTTTCCATGCACATCTTCACCTTATTAAATTTATCGAAACTTGAATTTGAAATTTACCACGGCAAGTACATTTTATCACTCTTAACTTTCTCTAAATAATTTATAATTGAATAATGAAAATATAGCTTTTTATTTATTATTTTCTAGAAATATATATATATATATATATATATATATATATATATATATAAGAGAATCTTTTTAATTTGAGTCACTCTCTCCCTACTTTTATTTTATTTAGTTCTAAAGCATCAATGGCAATTGGTAGGTTTAATGTTTTTATAACCAACAGTAGTTAATAAATTTTAATTAATTTTACTCTGAATTGTTTTGAAATATGATACAAACTATTCTGCATTATTGTATAGAAGAATTTTTGAAATACTGTACTTTTTAACGAACACGTTTTATTTGATCTTTGTGAAAATTTAGAAACCCAAAATACCATTGAAAAGTAAGTTAAACAGCGTTACTGTTCTGTTGTTCTAAGTACTTTGTCGGTTTTATGTTTAATGAATAAAATAACATTTTTAATTTAGTATCTCGTTCAATACAATCACAATGAGATATTTGAATAGTGAATTACGTAAATCTCTTGTTACTTGTTGAATCAAAGCTCTCAAAAGTTATTGACATATATTATATGGTTATGTATATAGTTACAATCATTTTCAGGATTTACTGTATTTTTCAGAAAGAATCATTTCTGAAAGGTTCAGACTGAATCAGAATGACAGATATTGTATTTTATCAGTTGAACCAAATCCATCCGTTTTCGGATTTTAGAAAATCTTTTATTTTTTAATCTAGTTTAAAAATTTCAGTAACATTCTTCGGTAGAAAAAAATATATTTAGAACCTTGAATTCGTATAATAAAGTCCAAAATTTCATAACTAATGTAAACGGCAATGATAAACTTTAAAAAAGTTAGTAAATATGTGAATTCAGAAATGTTATTTGATAGATAAAAATTAATGTCAGGGTGATTCCATGGTGACTGACGTTACAATTTGACTACATTTGTAACCTTTGAAATTCACCAGTGGCTTGAAATATGTATATTTATTTATTTAACAAAAGTATCATAAATAAGAACTATACTGTTATCCATTTTCAATATCAGAAGTATTTTTTCTTTTTTTTAAATTAAGAGAAATAAAAAAAACGGGACTGATGTTACAAAGCAGAGACATTGAAAAAAAAATGAATTTTATATAAATTCAAATCCTCTTCGAACTAATAGTATGAGAAGTAAAATAACCTTTTTCTAGTTAAGTACAGACTTCAATCTTTATGAAATCATTTTCTTTCATTTAAAAAATTAAGAAATTTTTAATGTAGAAAATATTTTATTCCTGTGACTGATGTTACATTCACATAAACATGCTATAATTATATATTATTTCTTCTTGAAAACAAAACTACCAAATTTACTTTTTGAAATTGTATTAATCTAGTTTAATCATAATAAATAAATCATAGTAGTGTTTATTGTACATTAATAAAATTAAAAAATAATGTTGTTAGTGTATTTCACTAAAGGGTGATTCCATGGAACTAGGGACCCCAGTAAAAAAAAATATTCTTATAAAGAATAATAGTTTTTTCCCTATAAAGTAAATATTTGTGAATTTATACAGAATTATGCTAAAAAGTTGGCAAAGCATTTTTACATGTATTTTTTTCGTTAGAGGTGCAGAAAGTTCATCTTGTTTTCTAAAAGAAATCAACGGGTATGCATAAAATCTTATTTTTTATTTAAATTTCGTTCATTTATGAGAAGATTAGACAAACGCAGAAACATTTAACTGCAAAATTTGCCTTGATAATAATTTTTATAAATTAGCCCTAATATTAATGTAAAATCACTCCTAATAACATAAGAAGTCGTAATTTCATTTGTGAATTTTAAAGTTATAAAAATGTATAAATGTGTATTATAAAAGATGTGTAACATTAGGCATATTTTTTTTCAATTAGAAAGCTACTTAAAAATATAGGAAAAATAGTATTGATTGCTGCTGAAAGACAGAAAATGTGATGAGATAAATTAAAGAATGAAGGAAAATATGAAGATCATAAAAACAAGGCAAAAGCAATAAATAGCCAAAATAAAAGAAAAAATGATCCAGCAAAATTACCTCAGTCAAGTCAGAAGAAGGTAAAAAGATTAAGTTATCTTAAAATTAGAGAAAATGTTTGATAAAGAGTATTCTGAATTGATTGAGGTAATTTAGCTAGGTTATTTCCTTTTTATTTTGGCTCTTTATTGCTTCTGCTTGGTTTTTCCTTTCATAATCTTCATATTTACCTTCATTACTTAATTTATCTCGTCCCCCTTTTCTGTCTTTCTGCAATTGTCAATGCGATTTTCCCAATATTTTCATGTAGGTATCTAATTAAAAAACAGAAATGTGACTGATGTTACATATTTTTTATAAGTTTAAAATTCCTAAATTGAATCAATATGAAATATTCAAAAGACAAATATTAAAGATATCTTCATAAAGGTAAAGAAAATGACTTTTTATATTTTTGGGACTAATTTTATTTAAGCAAGAAAAACTTTTATAGAATTTTGTGACTGATGTTACATTAAATATTTGGCCTAACTTACAAACATTGTTTTTAAGATAAATATTGCAGTTAAAGGTTTCTGCATTAGTCTAATCTTTTCATATAAACTAAATTTCAATAAAAAAATAAGATTTCATTCATATTTGTGGATTTCTTTTATAAAACAAGATGAACTTCCTACACCTCTTTAAGACAAAAACTCCTATAAAAGCAGTAATGTTGCCAATCATTGTGTATAAAATTTTTAAAAAAGTGTTGTTAACTTTTTTGGTATCATTTTATAGCAATTCACATATTTTTACTTCATAGTATTATTTAGAGTATTAGACTAAAGTATTATTTTTTTATAAGAATTTTTTTTGCCATTCGTGTCCCTAGTTTCATGGAATCACCCGTCAGCTAAGATTCGAAATTAAATACATATGTTGCATGTAATATGCATGAGGAATTTTGAAGAATAATAGAATCTCATCAGTTAAATTACCTCAAAGAGATTAATGTGAATAAATTTAAGAAAATCCGTATTTTATTAACTTTAATCTGTCGCATCGTTCTAAAAAAAGGATTGCAAGTATAAGTTGTTTTTAATAGTCTTGAATATTTTAATTAAAAGTTAAGATGATTCTTTAGTCAAGAATTATTTAACTATATATTTATCTTTATAGGGATTTTAAGTACATTTTTAATTAAACTTTTAAAATATAAAATTTCACAGATATTTTCCTGTACATTGTCAAATACTTTTTTTCAAGATTTAAAATTCAAGTAAAGCATACATATAAATTTATTGAAGTAATTATTCATATTGAACCAGTAAACAAGCTGTTAAAAAATTATCTACAAGATTGATTTTTCCTACTGCTGAACCAGTAAACATTTTGTTAAAAAACTACCTACATGATAAAGTTTTCTTGCATTTTCTTATATGCATTGGTAACTTCCATAAAAAATCATCTGTAAGAATAAAAGATAGACAAATAACCGCTTTTGAAATCAGTAAAATAAATAGCAGTAAACAAAGTTAATGCTTAAATCAAAATAACTCTTTTGGATTAAAGAAGTAACACTTCAACAAAATTAACTAAAAGTTCTTCGTACTTTCCTAAACAAACCGATTACAGAGGAATTAATTCTAAATCGTTTTTATTTAATTAGCTTTGCTTTCTTTAGCTTTTTGGATGGATAATTGTTTTTACGTAACACAGTAAAGTAAATATATCTTGTGGAGATATTTAACAATAGTTTTTTATAACTTATATAATAAATGTTTTTAGCATTATTTTTAACTTTAACAAATTAGTTTTTAATTATATATTTATTAAATGGTCATCACTTCACAAGTACCATTAATTTTTTTACTATATATTTTATCACTATTTATTGATTAATTATTTAACTGTGTAATCCTAGAATCCTAAATCGTATTCGAAATTGGAGTAAGGTGACATTGAGTTGAAATAGGAGGGGGGAAGGCAGACCTAAAATACCTGACCGTTTTTACTGATGTATTCCATTACCGGAAAAAAGGACCTGAATACCTAAAAACTGGAAGAAAGTACGCAATTATATTGACTGATAGCAATTTTACTTCCTTTTAATGGGCTAAAGTGGGTTCCTGAATTCTAGGAAAGAGTTCTTTGTTTATGATATGGATTCCCTAGATGGATATAGTGATCTCGATTTTTGAAGGACGACTTAGTGGATTTGGAATTTAAGAGGATAATTTTGATAGCTTTTGTGAGTAATGCAAAGTCAAAAAAGACGGGTTTTCACCCAGACAGTCCTATATAGTTGAGGACGAAACCCATTCACCACCGGAAGAAATACCTCAAAAACTGAAAATTGCAACGAAACCACACATTTTCAAAGACTTAGAACATTTTTTTAAAACTTTTGATGTGAAAGTATGTGTTTTTTTTAGGCTAGTAGTATGGAGACACGTCTATTTTACGATCGTAGACAAAAGGTTCACTCGAATGGATAGACGATGGATAGTGACCACGACCTCTGAGTGACACGCTGATTAGAATAGCATAGAAATTTTCTAGTGTTTCATGACATAGGACTATCAAGCACCTAGTTTTCCGATTGCGGTTGAGTCAAATCTGAGTACTTTGAACTCTTAAAATGAATAAGCCGACTTGAAATTTACGGGTTCTACCGTAATTTGAGCGAAAAATCGAGCACGTTTATCCAGTGTCAAAAATGCAGGTACGTACTGAACATACGTATGGTGCAAAACATTGGAACTCAGAGGACATTATGTTGTAACAATTGTGGTGTTGTGGCAGTTATCACAGGTTGGAATGAACTGTTCGCAGTTATCGCAGGTTTCAATTATTTGGCGTTTTATCGCCTCACTGAAAATTATCCAAAACACTAACAGTCAAAGAACTCAAAAACTGTACTGCATAATTATTGATTTATTGTCATCATGGCAAATTATTTTATCGTATCCATGATATGGTCTCATTTCACCATGTATTCTATTAAGTATATCAGTATTTATGAATGTAAATTAATCATTTTTCTTCTTCTTCTTCTTACAGGCCAAGGCTGCCTCTCCAAGCTTCCTCCACCTGACCCTTTCCGGCGCAACAGCTTTCCACTGTAACCCTATAGTATCGTTGTTGTAACTTAATGTTGTTATTTCAGTATTGACACAACGATGGAATCATCTCCCAACTTGGCGAAATACAGTGCGTGCCAATTCACTTCTCTAATTTTTTTTTACTGTGCATGAACATATTATACATGAATTTTATCATTCGCATAACCATCTCCATACGAAGTTTAACTGTGCCGAATTTTGCGCTCATCCGTTCGCGCAATGTGCTGTAAAAGGGACAGAAAGATTTTGCTTAGCATATTTACATATACATAGATGATACATTGTGCTTTAATTCCTGTTATCGTAATAACAAACCATTTCTCTTTTTAAAATTCACACTTTCGTGTTGCTATTAACTAAAAATATTGAAAGCTCGTGCTCGGGCCTAATATGATATAAGATAAAGACTCATCTGAAAAGTTTTCCATTCAAATATTTACATCTTCCATGGTTCATCAGAAGATTTTTTTTTTTTTTTTTACTCTCTTAAAAAATGTCAATGTGTCATCTAAAGAAGGTATGTAGAATTGTACAAATTGGGAATTCACTGTGATCAGGCGTATATTTTTTGTGTCAGAGTTCATCAATTTCACTCAATTTTTAATTAATGAAATGTTTCTGAATGCCTTAAAAGAAACCCCGGTAAGTTCTGTTAGTTCTTCTTGATTAGTTCACCAAAGTAGTTTTCGAACGGTGTAATATTGAAACTTACACGTCTTTGGAAAAAAAAAAAATTATTTTCATCGAACCATTATATCGAGGGATGCACAATCTTAAAAAAAGCATTATACTAAAAATAACGCCATTCATTAATAAATTATTACGATATTTAATACATTGTGATATTTAGTAATACAAAATTTTATCAACATTTTTCAATTACTCGAAAAGTTAAATTTATTCAAACTTATCACAGAATAAACTGAATAAAAGTATTTATCATTTTGCCTGCAACGTAAATCAACTGATAAAACTTTTGCAAAATTTATAGATTATGTTAAGGAAACACGCGCAAGTTTTCTTGTTTCTGTAAACTTTAGTGAAAACAAGTTTACCAAAGATTGAAAAGACTTCGTTTTGACTTTAAAAGGTTTTCGATATAGAGTATGAATAACGAGGTCCTAAAATTTTACCATGAGGGATGGTGCTTCCAAATTTTCGCTCTGCGATGGAAGCTATTCTGTAATATCATGAACAGTAAATATATGTTTCATATATAAATTTTAAACTGTCGCGAACAGTTAGATCTTAAAAATGAATTCAGCATTATTATCATTAAAGAAAAACAAATTATTTAGAAAACAATAACGATAAATTATGACAAATACAGTTCGATAGCCGAACTTTGAAGAGCTTTAACCCCTTAAGGGTCGTAATACTAATTTAAGTAAAACGATCCTAATAGTGCCTATTTTTTATTCAAGAAAATTGTACAAAAATAAGTGCATTTACAATATATGTATTCATTTTAAGATTTTGGACATTTTGTAGCATGAAATGAAGAAAATTAAATTTTTATGAGAAGCCAACATTTATTGTTATTGCGACTGAATGTGTGTTTTCCAGTAATCCTGAAAAAATTAAAAATATATGTTAGAAAAAAACTAAACGAGAATTTTATTAAACTTAATTCAAAACATAAATAAGGATTAGTAAATTTTTCTTTCAACCTAAATTAAAAAAGCGAGCTAAGATGGCACAATGTATATCACAAATACAATTTGAGTAGTGCTACCATTTATTTTAAAACAAACTATCAGGAACTAAGTTAAAAATAATCTGGCATTTACATCTGTTGTGTAAAATGAGATATAAAAAATTCTGTGTAAAAGAACTGAAATGCTCTAATCCTTCTGGCGCATAACTTTTGAGCACTCCAGGTCGGAAATATCACGGGCACAAGAAATAGGAGGAGAAAGCTCAGCCCGTGATTATGACTGGAGCGAGAAGGAAGGCATTAACCCTTTAAGGCGCAACCCTTTCCCAATGCTGAAAAAAGGGCAGCCGTTTCCATCGCTCGACTTAACTACCAGTAAGATGGCGGACGATCGAAACGTTCATCGCGTGCCACAGATCTAGAGACCATTTTTTTGACGCAGCTGGCTGTGCGCGGCACTCTGGTTGATCCAACTTATCCGTACACAACTTTGCCCCGACTTATCGGTGTCTTACTACCCACATTACATACATATATACAGTAAATACAAAGAATTTTGCTCTTTCAGAATAATAATAACAGTTTTTGGCCGTTTATTGTAATGTTTTTACTGTAGAGAACAATACATTCAGTCATTTTTGAGTTCAGAGACTGTTTATTTACTGCAAATACGAAGTTTTCTGTATTATGTGAGATAATCGAACTTTTTTTTTACATTCCGACCAGTCCCAAAGGTGATGGACTAGAGGAGTTCTACTGTACGGAAAATTCTCTACTAGATATAAGGGCCTAATTTTTTTATACAATCTCACAACTCGTTGCCTTTTTGAACACGGAAACATTTGACAACATTAAAAGTGTGCATAGCATTTTTTGCTTTTAGGGAGCCATGACTTCGGTTATAGTGCACTTAGAAACTGTGTTTTGAAAATTCTGAAAAGACAGTGGTGAATATTTTTCGATGTCCACTCGCAAGAAGTCTGTGTTTTTTGTGTTCGAGCAGGCAGAGAAGAACACCTGTTCGAAAATACAGGTGTATTCCCGTATTTCTGAACAGGACCAACTCTCATGACTTCGGAACAGTTTGACTTTGGCCAACAATCCATATGTTGAAATAAATAAAAATTTTGTTTAAAAACGCACATAAAAAAGGTATTTATCACTTGTGACGCGCGTTTCCGCAGAAAAAATCTTCAGTCTTCTTCAACCGTCTGCACTCAGTCTCACAGAATAGTAGGGACTGAAAGATAAACAAAAACAAATGACAACAGTAAGTTGCCACTTAAAAAAAAAAGCGAGAAACTACGGAGATTAAAGGAAGGAAAAAAAAAAAGAAGTGTAGGTTAAAAAACAGTAGGCAAGAATAAAATGTAAGGAAATAAAAATAAATACATAGATAATTAAAATAAACAATAAAGAACATATAACAAAAATAGAAAACAGAACGAACAAAAGAGCAATAACTCAAAAAACCCATAGCAGTTTTTTATAATATATACAAGACCATAGGTGCACTCTCGGCGGGGGCTATGGGGGCTGAAGCCCCTCCTAAAGGTAGAAAGTTAGAAGTGAAAAGCGTTCAAAAAATGAAAATTGTCGCTAATGAATTAATTTTTTTAGTTCTTTCTTTTTTTAATTGTCTTAAAATTATTTCTAACCAAAAAAGACATTTATTTATAAAAGTTTTTAAATAAATGATGCTTACAGTTGAAACACTGTTACACACGGTTACAACGTCGCTCAAAAGATCAGATAATTATTTGTGACTCTATAAAGAGTTACATTGCTTGTGTTTTATGGGACAGTCAAGTGGTAACGAATATTTTGACGTTAATAATAGAGTTGTAACTAACCGAGGTCACTATGACCGAGTTCAGCAGTATTTGTATGTAGCTCAGCTCCCCCTAAACCAAAATCCTGGGTGCGCCACTGTACAAGACAGCACTTTTTTGTGCGTTCCAAGTGATCAGTACCTTTTTTATGTGTGTTTTTATTTATTTCATATTTAAACACCAGTTTTTTGAGTGTATTTCATTATTTTACACGTTGACCAGAGTTAAGGTCAACTATGGTAAACAGATGGATTCAAGTCGGAATTTTTTTCTTCGCAGTGATGCACACTAATCTGTAAAAAGTATTGACAAACAAATGCAGGGTACTTTTCGTCAAAGTGAACAATTTTGCTCTTGACTTTAGATGATTCCCTATTCCATTCTCATAGCAATCTCACAGGTTAAAAACGAAAGCACCATTTACCAACTAAATGAAATGTACTTCATTTCCACAAATGAGATTGATTAAATTTTACTTTAAAAATATTTTCTATAAATGTGATTAATTATGCTTGATATACTTAATCGGAATTCAGTATGAGCATAAAGAACTATTCTTTATTGTGCATTAAGTTTTCTTGTCCAACGCTAGAAAACTTCGGTTTTAGTGAACTTCAGATATAGGGAACGAAATTTGTCGGTGCCCAGAGGTTGACTATAACCGGAATTGACTGTACATCGTATCTTGAAACATCAGTTTAGATTATCAGCTTATGATGCCTGTTTGAAAATAGTGATTCCCTTACTTTCAATACAATAACTTCTATAAGACGTATTTACTTTTGGTACATTATCATTAACAAAATTCGCCAGGGTAAGTGGGCCATATGTAGTCCACTCAACTCACCATACTGGTAGTCCACTTGCCCCAATCGCGGAGTAAATGGGTCATCCAGTTTTAAAAACTAATTGCTATCACGAAATTTTGAAAAATTAAAAAATATTTTTTTTATAAATATGTAATTTTTTTTGTACCACATTTAGTTTTCGGGAAAAAGTATATTTTGATAGAAGTCGAAATATAAGAAGTCGAATTTTAGAAATTCTCCTATAAGATTCACGAAACATAAATAAATTAATGTCATAATGCATTTAAATGGTGTGGTAGAATAGATATATACAAACAGTGAAGTAGATCATCTTTAATGGAAGAATTCATGAAATTCAAGGCAGGTTGACTCACTTGCTTCTCTGGAACCCTTACGCACTTTACCTTAGTTAAAAAATTTGGGCTTTTTTTTCTAAAAAAATTCAGGAAAAGGAAGGATGTTAAACTCTAAACGTCACCCCCCTTCTTCCCCTTTAAGTATGAACACATTAAATATGTATAAAATTAAAATGTTACTTTTCGCTTAATTTGCTCAGAAATGCTGTAACTTCTATAATTTTGTAATTGAAGCCCTTTAAATACTGGATATTCTTTTATCTACACCCTGTAGATTGCTGCAAAAGTTACTTTATACTTTTACCGTCAATTTAAAAAGTCAGCCATAAAAAAGAATTAAAGGGGAAGAGATTTGGAGACATTAGTTAAACCTTTAACGCGCAGTGTTCCCGCTCTGGGAACACCAAACTCTGACGTATTGACTGTTGTCAGTCACGAAGAATAGATTTGATTTCTATAAAAATAGTTGCGGGTGACATAGCTCCAGGAGAATCCTTTACTTTTTAGCACGTCATTTCTCGTAAAAAATTGTCACGATTATTTTTAACAGCACTGACATCTGCTGAAAAATGGAAGAATGCGAGAACAACTGGATAGATTGCCCAATCCTGAAAAAAGGGTAGCCGTTGCCATCGCTCGACTTAACTACCAGCAAGATGACGGACGATCGAAACGTTCATCGCGTGCCACAGATCTAGAGACCCTTTTTTTGACGCATCTGGCTGTGCGCGCACAGCTGGTAGTTAAGTCAAGCGATGGCAACGGCTGCCCTTTTTTCAGCATAGGGAAAGGGTTGCTCCTCAAAGGGTTAAGAGGGCGAACTTAAGCTTTGCCCGGGCACAGCCAGCTGTCGTCAAAAGAGGGTCTCTAGATCTGTGACACGCGATGAACGTTTCGATCGTCCGTCATCTTGCTGGTAGTTAAGTCGAGCGATGGCAACGGCTGCCCTTTTTTCAGCATTGGGAAAGGATTGCGCCTCAAAGGGTTAAATAAATGCATGTAAGAATGCATGTTCCGAACTCCCTGCATTTTTATTGTTGCAGAGTAATTCTATTAACCTTGCCATTGCTATCTATGGGAGTTATACTGAGAGGGATCTAGGGGAGAATACAGAACTTGGGTCATTAGACAATAATATCGACGTTAATGTAGAGTCCTTTGATGCTGTCATATTAAATATCTCCAGGCAGTGAGCATCTCAACAGGTTGTAATTCATCGCTAACTAGTAAATGGGAATCATGGCGTAGGAGTGGATATTGAGCTAATGTACTGCACAGAATGAATCTTGTTTAGTAAGAAGGTACAGAAACTACACGGCTCTGTCATCAGCGCAACGTTATTCTGACTATCGATCCTTCAGCTTTGAGCCTTGTTCCAATCTCTCATCATGTCAGTCTCTCATCATGAGATGGTAGCCACTGTATGAGTCGAAAATAGATTTGGAGAACTCCTTAATTCCCTGTATTAATGTGATTTAATGAAACTGAAGAGAAATCAATGTCTGCATTGTTTGGTTGTAAAACATGGGTTTTGGACTAATTTGCTTAATATTCTTAAAAGTAAAATATTTCTTTGCTTTGTAAAACACCCGTTATACTCGATCATTCAAACTGTTTGATATACGAGTAAATTTTAAACTATTGACTCTAGTGCTGTGTTAGAGTTAGAAATTTCTTTCTAATGACATGTAGTTATCTTTTATGACATAATTTTTTTAAAGGCCGGTACATTTGAAAAAAAAAAAAAAAAAAACAACTTTTACGTGACCTTGTGCACAAAAGTGTCCAGTTGAAAAATAGAGCTCGATCTTCGTAAAATTATTTGCATAAAACTTTATTTTTTAAAATAATACCAGTTGAGATTCAAAAATATTCTTTTTTGGAAAATTCTTATGTGTTAGCTCTAAGATTTCAATTGAAATCTTTAACTGAGGGGTTGTGAATAAATTGAATTTACAGTTTTACTTTTAATATAGTTAGTATACTTCATGTGACTGAAAAAACACTCAAAATACTGGTGTTAAACGATAAAGTAATTACTTCTTATGTGTGTTTTTTAAAGTTTTTTAATTACTTTATACTTCATGGTCTTTCCATAAACAGAAAATTTCTTTTACAATAATAATTTTTAGACTTCGAATTTGGGCTGATTCTTGTTCTACGATTTAACTATCTCTTAACAGACAACCTAAGCAGATAAACAAACAGATAGCCCATACATCAGATAGTATCGCATTGTCATCCTTTCTGAATTACGCTTAAAGTCTTTAGCTTATCCGCAAGTTAGTTTAAAATCGAATGCAAAATTTATACCTTACAGACAGACAGACACAAAAGCGAATTAATGAAAACGTGGTAAAATGGGAAAGAAAATTGAAAATGTAATTCTCTGTCTTGACTACAAAAAAAATGAATTTAGAACATGAATACTTTATCATCAGTTTTGAAGACATACTGGCTATAATTTATTTTTATATACACCTGAATATCTTTGATAAACTTTTAATGGTAAATATAAACGGTGTAAAAATAATTTTCATGGAGAATGTCTGTCAAAACTGGGTCCAAAAATTGTTTCTTATCCCCTAAGAGCGTATAACTAAGAGAATAAAATCACAAGTCCTAAATAATACTTGGTTCATTCTCTTCAGCAATACTTTAGACTTCTGCTTAATCTCTGTAATGGAGACACTTTATTGGACCTTCCAGAGATTGTGACCTACTTCATTACAAAATGCACAACTGGTTACTTTTCACTTCCTTTTTACATGATGCCATAAAGACTGTTATTTAATGTTGAACTTAATATTTTTATTCGGCATTTTAACTGTTTTTTGTTTAAGGGTTTCAAAAAATTTTCACTCCACGTTTTCCTTTTGATTATCTTGTACTTTATTTTCTTTTCTTGTTCTCCAAACGTCATTTCCAGTTTAAAATGTGTAAGAATAAGTACCTTGTTGTAGCAGGATAGCTGAAAAAGATAGCGATCAGCCATTTCCCCACTTTCAGTTCACAGAAGTCACTTAAAAGTGGCATCAGAGAAACAACAGTTGGCAGTAAGCGACATGTTGTGAGAAGGAGGAAGCTTAAGAACATACGTTTTTCTCTTGCAACATCTATTGGCACAAAATGCTAATATTTTGACATGGAAAAATTGACTGTCTAGCATCAAAAGAATGAGCTGCTCTGATGAGAAATAAAAAAGACACACACACATTTTGGAAAGTATATGAAGAATGTTTTATTAGTGATCCGTGTACTCTTATTGTAAGTTGCAAATGATCAAAGAGAAGCATCATCCGGCAGAAGGCGATTTGCTTTAGCCCATGAGGGAAACTCCCTTGAAATAAAATTGTCCTTAAATTATTCTTTATAGAGTATTTTACAATTTAAACGAACTGTTTTTGTTTCACAAAATAAACAGAAAAGATTTGTCCAGTGATAGATACTACCCACTTTTGTCCGATTGTCACGTTCCCGGTTTTATCTGTCAATGTCACTAAAAAAAAAAGAAGGTATATTTCAAGCATATAAATATATGTTTATTTATTTAACTATGCAAAACCTTGTTTAGTTATTAGAAGTGATAGCTGAAAGAAGTGTTATCAAATATTGAATTTATTTAAAAGGAATCATTAAGCAATTATCATAACAACGAAATAAAGTAAAGGGTGTGAAAAAGAAACTTTTCTTATCGAATTTGTCAAACTATCGGCATCGACAAATAAATAGCATATACCGTTTCTCATTCGCCTCTGAATAACGTGGAAGATGTCTGCAACAAGTTCTATATGCTTTTTAGTAGATTGAAGCAGGTTACTCAAAACTTCAAGGGACCCGGATTTTATCCGCCTACTTGGTTTTCTCTAACTTTTCCTTAAATTAAATCGAGGAATTTTAGATGTTGCTCAGTGACACCATTGTAAATTTGAACAGATGAGTTTCTTTAAATAAGTATTTATTTGTATATTTTACTTGACGTGCATCTATGTTACTACACTCAGACAAATAGCAATGAATATATATGAAACATTTTCGGGGACAACCCCGAAAGGCATCACGCGATCAGCGCCATTAAACGAACCCCCAGGGAATTTTGGCAGCTTCAAAGCTATTTGAGACAAGTTAATGAGTCTTGGATCTCTGAAGTGCTTGAGTTAGTAAATATTCCAATGTATCCTTGTGTGGTTGAGTCTCCGAAATTTTGACGTACTCTCTTATCGATAAAGCGTGTTCAGATTATTGAGTTTCCAGATCAGGGAACAGTCAAAAATACTTCCCAGTGTCAAGAGATCACAGGCATCATATATCATGGATGGGATGAAGTGTTAGATGATGGGTGCAGTGATAGTTAAGCAAGCTTTGGAAACTAAGACAGCCACTTACTTTTTCATTTTTGCGCAAGTGATTTTTATTCGAGTGTTAAGAGTGTTAAAGATGGATGACATGCTTTAAACAGAAATTTTACTTTCGATTTCTGTGAAACGATAAGTGATTTCTGTAAAACTAGCTCTGCACGCATATAAAGAAAAATTACTTAAATTTACAATAATCTATATATATAAAAGAGGAGAGTTTGTTTGTTTGTTCGCTATACGCTTTCAGGCCGTTCGACGGATCTGGACCAAATTTGGCACACTGACTAAATAGGACAAGAGAAAGCTAATGCCGTAAAAATGAAATTAATCGGATTAATAGTTTTTGAGTTATTTTATGTTTTGTAAGGCTTTTGGCCATTTTTCTCGCATTTTGCGTTATCGCGAGCTAAATTTCCGTCCGAACACTATATTTTTTATATCATCGGAAACTACAGAGTTTTCTTTTTCAAATACAATTTGTTACAAAATCGTACTTACATTTGCCGATTTTTGGGAATTTTTTAAAGGAAACCCTGTTTCGAAGAAAATGTACTGCTTTTAAAAATATGCAATTTTAAAACTGTCGCATCGAAAAACCTAATGGGCAAAAATTTTCCATCTTTTTACCGCTGATTGAACATTTATTTCTCCCTCTTTTAAATTTTAAACCGTGCGGAAATGTTTATTAGATTTTTTTATATGATTTTTTTTTTTCTGAAAACATCACAGGTTAAAATTTCCTTCCGTGATTGAAGAAACAGCAAATTTCCCCCCTTTCGTCCTGTGTCCTGTGTGAGGTGTGGTGTGTAAGTGGGGATGAACGTTTCCAAGACAACTGACGGTGTTCTTTTTTTCATATGGTGTACGTTCTCAAGGTCGTTCTTGCACTTAAAAGGTGAATTCGTCAAAAATAAACAAACATGCGGGATTTATTTGAAATCGTTGCTTTGGGAAGTATGACTCCTGCAGAATTTGAAGATAGTATTTTACACGGATTATCAATTCCTCGAGAAGATAGTTACTAAATAATTAGAGCCTCATAAAATATTTATAAATAAATTAAATCCACTGCCAACATTACATCTAAACAAACCAAGATTTTTAATAAAATAATTATAAAAACCTGGATTTTTAATTCATCTATCATTATTTAAGTTCTTATCTACTGTATATATACCCAATGATTTGCCTCCAGTGATTCTTACTGGATTTGAAATAAAAAATAATTAGTTTATGAGGTGCGCAAGTATTAGTGATAAATGACTATTAGAACATAAGGAAGAAGGAGAGAAACCTAGCTACGTCCAATTCTCGGGAAAACCGAGCTACTCTACGTTCAACCTCTGTACGCTGGCAAGTCCTTTTCCAAGTTCATTCCCTTTTTTTTTTTCTTTTTTCGTTGCTGCGGCAAGTCCCACCTTTTTTTTTATCATTGCAGCGGGAGGATTCACATTCCTTCCCTTTACAATCTCATACCGACGACTGGATTCTATTTGTTTTTAATAGTTGCTTAAGTATTAGCGATAAAAGACTGTTAGAACACAGACAGGTAGAAGGGGAGAAGCCTAGCCACGTCCAATTCACGGTAACCACTGTAAGCTATCAGGTGCCGTGTTGTTTTTTGTTGTTGTTGTTGCAGCGGGAAGTCCCATGTCCTTTTTTTTATCATTGTAGCGGTAGGATTCACATTCACTCCTAGCCACGTTCTAATTCTCAGTAACCTGTGTACGCTATCAGGTGCCTACTTCATTTTTTTTTCGTTGCAGCGGGAAGTCCCATGTCCTTTTTTTTTATCATTGCAGCGGGATAATTCACATTCCTTCCCTTTACAATCTATATTCAAGGTCAATGAGCATTTCTATTGCACGGGGAACGCCGGGGCACGCTGCTAGTTCACCTATAATAGAAGGAAGTCAGTTTCGAAGTTGTAGTGGCTGATTAGAACAAAAAGATACAATACAGTTAAGAATAAAATGTGTAAAATACGCATTTGTTTCTCCGAAATTCCTACTAATTTCCAATTCATGACTTTAAAAATCTCATATAAAAGGAGAAAAGAAAATATTTTGACCACAAATTAACCGGAAACATTTTTTCAGTGGTAGAACACTGAACAAAAAAAGATTAGAAGCTCTTCCTTCTGCATAATGGCTTTCACGTCGCATTGACCGCTGGAAATCGTGAACAAACAAACGACCGTTTCACTCATGTTATTATGAGTATTATGGGAAATTGCCATTTTGTATTAAATCGACTACGCTCTAAAATTATAATTCTATTTTCACACTGTATCTCTTACCATTTTTGAGGTAGATACGTTTTCTGCTTGCCATCAGATGACGATCTAAACGATCTCATTGTGTAGAAAGTAGCCCTTTACAGTACCTAAACACCACGATTGCGATTATTTGTTTTCACAATTCTCAAGTTAAGGTGGGTTGAATGATACTTTAGTAGATTCGGTAAGCTGAAATTCCAATAACATGTCAATTTTTACAGAAATCTTTATTTTATGTTGTAGTCTTTTGATTGCATGAGATTTTTATTTAGCCACAAGTATACAGGGTAATTCAAAATTAGAAGGATAAACTTTTAGTAGTAGTACGGGTAGGATACACAAAGACGTCACAGAATTACATAGTAATTTGGGATCGGAAACGTCGTCTTCATATACCTGTTAGTAATCACTTATGAAGAAGTGCTGTGAGCAAATTTCTTAACCCTTTATCGCGCAGTGTTCCCGCTCTGGGAACACCAAACTCTGACGCTTTGACTGTTGCCAGTCACGAAGAATAGTCTATAAAAATAGTTGCGGGTGACATAGCTCCACGAGAATCCTTTACTTTTTAGCACGTCATTTCCCGTAAAAAAATGGTTACGATTATTTTTAACAGCACTGACATCTGCTGAAAAATAGAAGAATGCAAGAACAGCTGGATAGATTGCCCCATGCTGAAAAAAGGGCAGCTGTTGCCACAGGCAGCTGCGACAAAAAAGGGTCTCTCGATCTGTGGCACGCGATGAACGTTTCGATCGTCCGCCATCTTGCTGGTAGTTAAGTCGAGCGATGGCAACGGCTTTCCTTTTTTCAGCATTGGCAAAGGGTTGCGCCGAAAGGGTTAACCGAGTTTCATAAACAGGGCTCTCCTCTGACAGTTTCTTCAATGTAATAAAAAAAAAAATCTGAGTTAACAATTTTTATCAAGTACACTTTGTGAAAGATGCATTAGTTTTTGAAAAATCGTGGTCGAAAAGTTCACTATTACTTGAACACTTCTTTTAAGCGATTAGTAACAAGTACATGAAGGCGACGTTTCCGACCCACAATCGCTAAGTGATTCTCAACAGTCTAGATGTAACCTAACCGTAGACGCTTGTCCCACTAATTCTGAATCACCCTGTGTAGTTTTCTCTTACACATATCTATATGTATAGAATATCTTAAAAGAAGATAATCAGTTTTATTACTTTCCGAGCATGTACCATGGAAGGAAGGTATTGTAATCATGAAAAAAATTGGCTTTGAGATTTTGGTGTACTTACACGTTTTGAAGTCTTCAGAATTCTTTTATGCTATTTTTACGAGATGTGTGTATGTGTGTGTGTGTGTGTGTGTGTGTGTCAACACGATAGCTCCTAAACGAGCTCAAATTTGATATCGTCGCAAGACCAAAATTGATTTTATCGTGTACAGGACTTACAGTTTTTTACAGGACTACTAAAAAGATTTCTTTTACAGTATGGCCTATGGACGGAAATTCTTGAAAGTGCGCTAGCGGTTTAATGGTGCATTCGATTGAGCTGAAATTTGGTATGTATATTATAGGTCACCGTCACACAACATGTAAAGATTTTACTCTGTGTAGGACTTATAATTTTTAACATGGCAACAAATGAGTGCTCTTTTACATTATAGCCTATACACAGAATAATAGCCGGAAATTCATAATGGGCGGAAATTCATAAAAGTGCTCTAGTGTCTATAGGATGCATTCGATTGAGCTCAAATTGAGTATGTATATTGTAGGTCACTGTCACGCTTACAGTTTTTTGACAGGGCAACAAATGAGTGTTCTTTCGCATTATGGCTTATGGATGGGAATTCTTGAAAGTGCATTAGCGTCTGTATGGGGCATTCGATTGAGCTCAAATGGGTATGTATACAATAGGTCACTGTTTCGTGACCTCCTTAGATTTTGGTGTGTGTAGAGCTGTTAGTTTGTCCAGAGGGTTGCAAAAAATAATTCTTACTGCCTAAGGACTCGAATCATCTAAAGTAAGCTAGCATTTAAATAGTGCATTTGATTGACCTCAGATTAGATACGCATATTGTAGGTCACTGTCTTACATACTGGTTAAATTTTAGAGAGTGCGCGCCCTACAGTTTTCAACAGAGCTAAAAAAAAGTGTATTCTTATATATTGCGGCCTGCACACTTAAATCATTTTAAGCGTACAAGTGCCTGAACACTAGATCCGATTGAGTTGAATTTATTTAACCTCTTAGTAAATACCAAGATCTGAAAGTCGTGTGGAGTCACTCCAGATTTTTTAATCTTGGAAATGGTTTATTTTAATTTATTTAATAAAGCTTTTTATTATTTCGTGACCGGAAGTGTAAAAAATTGTATTCTCACCCAGAGATAGCATTCAAACCATCACTATCATGCAACCAAACATAAGGTATAGGATCGCTAAGAATTAACAAAATAGTTTTGATTGGACTTGCTTGAACACTTTTGATAAATATTTTCCTTGTTTCTTTTGAGTACAAAAGCTAGATGCAATCGTATATCTTAATTATTTATGTTTAATGTATCATTTATTGTATATTATGTGTATTGTAGTTAATAGTTGCAGATAAAAAACAGTGAGTATTCATGAATCATTTTCAGAGATTCCAGACTTTTCCCCAAATGCTTCACCCAGGAAATGCAATTGGACGTATACCTCTAGGATTACGTCAACAGCTTCAAATACATTCGTGACAAGTCAATGCCTGTCGCGTGAGTTAATCCATATTCTAATACATCCCTGCATGGAAGGGTCTCTGAAATTTTGACGAACTCGCTTATTGATAAAGCATGTTCTGCCCAAATTATTGAGTTCTGAATCAGGAAACTGTCAGAAATACCTCCCAGTGTCAAGAGATCACAGGTATCATTTCTGAAGGGGTGCAGGATCATGGGTGAAGGGCCAGTTCAGAAGATTTTAGAAAGTGATGAGAATGTTTATTCTATTTTATTTTTACAAAAACAGAATATTAGTTTTAGATTCAGGAGATGGATTGTTCTAAATAGATTGCGATTTTTTTTTTATAGTAAAATTGTTATTAAAATAATTCGGAAAATTCGAAGTATTACTCATATGCATTTACTTTAGATTTAATGGAAGGAAGAATGATAAGTTAGCCACCAAAAATAATGTTGAGCACGTTTAGAAAAGTTTCGAAGGATATCTGCTCGTATAATGTTAGAAATTCAGCTTAAATTCTAAATTCAGGAGTTGGAGTACCTAAAAAAATTGTTAGCCCATAGCACAGTGAAAATATATCTTGAAATCTATGGACACAACACACCGTCAGCTTTCAAGTTACAGTGCTTCTTTTTATCTGCTTCTTTGCACTATAACTTGCAACTTCGGCATTTCCGACCCTTTGTCTCTGTTTTCCCTACATCTGCAAGTTTGTTTGCCTGGTAGTGAAACGCCCTGTATATAAACGGCAAACGAAAATAAAATGTGTGCAGCAGTGTGCAGAATTTTTACATTCAAATGAGTTAAAATCATTTATTTAAAATTTAAAGCCTCCAAAAATGTGTACGTCAATTCAGAACAATAAAAATTCTCAAAGACTCGTATTAACAGTGGAAACAAGAAGGTCCGCATAAGTGGACGGCTGGAACAAAGAAAATAAAAATCATTCATTGCTTTGCGATTCCTTTATAAATAATTCATTGTATAATTCTGTTTTTAAGAATTACTCATTCGGACTCTACTTCAAATGTGCCTTAATTATTATAAGTGGGCGAATAACAATGAAAATATACGAAACATCGAGACGAGATTTCCTCTAAGGTATTGCGCACCGAACACCATCTTACGTACTCCAAGGAAGTGAGTGAAGCATCTCTGATGTGTACCAGTTAATGCATGTCCCAATCCATTCCTGTATGAAAGGGTCCCGGGTATTTTGACTGACTTGCTTACTGATAAAGCATATTCAAATTATTGAGTTTTCAGCTCAGAAATGTCTCCTGGTATCGGGCGGTTGCAGGCATCATACATGATTGATGAGATATAAAGTATTAGGTGATGAGGGTAGAGCTGTTGGTTTAAGAAAATGATTTCAAAATAGATTATAAATAATATTGTTACTTTTTTATGCTAGTGTATTATAATTTGTACAATAGAAGTGCATTTTAGAATTTGGCGACAAATGACTCTTAAAAATGAATCTACAAGTTTATCATAGGAATAGAGTTTTAAGACGTACTTGGAATTGAAGTAATAGTAGAATTAGTATTAAAGAACGAGTTATATACGGCTGATGTTGGCTTTTTAAGATCTCAGCTCAGCTACTTTAAAACTAATTTAAGAAGATCAGAGCAGAAAGAGTCAAATTATCCGCATACAGAAAGTATTCCTGTGTGACGGATTTTCTGCTTCGATTTACAAAAATAATAGATTCTTCTGCAAGACTCATGCATTTAACATGAAATACACACCTGAAAATTTTTAATGCGTTATTTGGTTTCAAAGAATATTTATATATTAATTGCGAAATAAATATCCAAAAATTTTCTTATAGTAATTTTTTAGCTATCGTATTTTCCTTAATGCTCCAAACAAATGCAACATAGGCTGATTCCCAAACAAACCACCATCAGGTATCAACAGAGAGGTTGTTAATTTACTTGTTAAAGTAAATTAGAAAAAAAATCCACACATTTCTGGATCAAATTAGTACAAAACTACAAAAAAAAGACCATCATTATTATTTATCTTCGTGTGAAGATTGCCATCGAAAATACTTTTTTCCACCATCCAGGGAAATTGAGATTCTCTTGATGATCAGTGCTAAGTTAGGTGTGACTGAAAAAGAGTCAGATATGCGAAACATACCGCCGCATTCGCTCATTGTTCACTCAGAAAAGAATTTCTCTTTCACAGACAAATCTCGAAACAGCTAATCAATGCCTGACTTCACAATGAAGTAACTTCTAAATTTTAATAAATTGTGTCGTCGTAACATTTCTTGTTGAATACACGGCCGCATGTCAAAGAGTTATACCGTGTGCATTTCATGTGCTAGCACTAGTAATTGAAACGTAGACTTGTCCTAAAATCGTGAACAGCTTCTCTTGTTATAAAAATGAGAAATCTTTAGGATCAGAAATTTAAATAGAGGTTAAAAACACTAAGAGTTAAATTGCTAAGAGTGAAATTGAGCTATGTGTGAAAGAAGCTACGAGTGAAATTAGACAAAACTAATCCGTTGTGTGACCGATTTGTAAGCTCATATTAATCGATTCTTCTTCTATAACTGTGATCTCAAACGATGATGAGCTGAGTAAAAAATGTCATTGTTCAATCCAAAACGTCCTTGAACTTTCTCTTGAGAGTTTAGCCGTATTTAAACTCTGTTTCATCCATTCACATGTTTAACAATCTTTAAAAAATTTAAATAAAACCAATGACTCCAAGAGTTTGCGTTTCCTTAGTAAAACATTTTTATTCATCATACTAAATTTTATTTGTTTTGAGGAAATGTAACCAAGAATTTTATTTAATCACTCTTTTAAACTTCAATGTAGAGATTTTGTTTCATATTTCTCCATTAGTGATGCCACAGGGAATATACTGTTTAATTGAAATATATTACTTAGATCTTTTATGAATAAAAAGATCCTTTAAAAAATAACGAGTTCATAATTTGTACGAAAATCATTCTTTGCGTATCATTTTTTTTATACTACTCTATTGTCCCTTGTGTATCTGTCTTCAAAAGGAAGACTAGTTTTTGTTTCAAATTTGAGTATTCTCACTCTTAACTATACATCATGTCTATCTTGTTCTGTTCCAAAGATGTCTTTTGCCAGCTGCATACCGTGTTTGTCAGAATGCGAAAGCTTCTTTAGATTTTTCTTTAAAGCCCCATGTCACACTTTCAAATATGGTTTGTAACAACGCGTTCGATTTAAAAAATGGAACTGAAGTGTCATTCTCTAAAAGTTTCTTCAAAACAGTGCTTTTATTTTTTAAGAGTAGTGTTACTCTTTTAAAATCTTGTCTTAAATCATATGCAGTTTATTTAAACGTTAAAAGGTTTGTAAGTTCTTACTAGATAATTATGTCCAAGAGTATCAAATCGCAGAAAAAACGTAAAAAAGAAATTTTCAGTAAGATATAATATTTGTTGCAACTTTTCTTTCTATAGTGACCTAAAAAGCCGTTTGCTAACTTTTAGGAAAAAGTAGTATACACCAAGATTTACGCTCACATACGCCTAGATTTGTTGCGGGGTATTAAATCATCACATTTTTGTTCTTCCTTAATATTTAATATGTTCAGAAAGTCAATTTTAGTACTAATTACTTCTCTGTAAAAATGTTGCAGTCGAAATAACATTTGCTCGATCAGTGTTTGATGTAACGAAAAATCTTCAATATTTAAACATATCTGTTCATTTTTGAACCAATAGAAGTGAATAGTATTATGTATGAATATATCATTGAAACAAAAGGTTTAAAATTCTAATCTTATATTTTTAAAAAAACAGTATGCTCAAAATTAAAACTCCTTTCGAAAGATAACAAAATATGCGTGATTAATTGCTCTGGAAACGCTAGCACATATCGGCTATTTCAATTACGGTAAAAAAATATTCCTTTTTGAAACTAGATAAACGTACACCATTGGAAGGAAAGTATCAAACTGAATATTTTATCAACTTGCTTCTTTTCTCTGACTTGCATATACTAAATACCTGCTGTAAAAATTAACCGAAGTCTTCTGCAGCTCTCTGACTAATGCGGTTGATTGTAGTCGCTGATATTAGAAATGTATATAAGTCAGCTGTAAAACTCACTATTATGTTAGGTGTCGGACTCATGAGAAATTACACTTTTAGGATATTCTAGAAATAAAATACTAATTATCTGTTATGCATTTTGTAAGATTAAATTTAGTCTCGGATTACAAGTATTTGGACTCGGACTTTAAAATATGATCCCGAACTCATCTGTAATAGGTATACACTTGGCTCCTACCTTAGAGGGAACTCGTTTTTTATAATATAGTGAAACCGAAATGTGTTCTTCCGCGCCAACTCACTTCACATATGTCAGCTGAAATGAAAAAGAAATAAAGAATCCTGCTCCAGGAGTGGCTCTAGGGTACGTAGCGTCCCCCTAAAAACGTAAAAAAGGCGTTCCCTTTTATGCTCCAGATCAAGTTTTTCAAGTCAAAACATCCTACAGCATCTTTTCTACAGACAGAAAACATAGGCGCTCTTTCCTACTAAACTTGGTTTTAAATAAACAAATCCTAACAAAAACACAAAATACAACATATTTGGGACTTACCTCAGACGCAGAACTGCGTTTTACAGAGCATGTCAAGAAATGTGCTAACAGAGCACTTAAAAAATTAAAAACCCTAAAAGTGTAGGCGGCACTGATTGGGGATCAAGCCCCCAAAACCTCGAAAACCACTCATACCACATTAATTCGTCCCCTAATGGAATATACTTCACCTATTTAGTGGTATTCTTATTCAGGAGGAAACTTTATGCATTTACTGATGGATCCTCGGACAGTATTTTAGAGAACGGAGGAGCTGGAGTCAACCGCACTATTCCACTATGCAGTACAAAACAATTCAGGGTCGGTGTCGGTAAGATAGCCTCTAACTACACATATGAGCTCCTCACTATCCAGGAAGTACTAAAGCAGTACAATCTCCCAGAAGCTAAAAGATCTGAAGGATTAATTATTTTTTGCTACTCTAAAGCTGCTCTTGAGGCAATCATAAAGGGTCGCTCCCTGTTTGTACAGAAAATACACAGTTCGCTGTACCAAGTCCTAAACCTGAAGAAGAAATGTTTCATGCAATGGATCCCAGAGCATGTTGGTATTGACGGAAATGAGGCCGCTGACTCTTTGGCAAAGGAAGCGAAGAATCCGAAGAAGAAGAAAGAATAATCACCCTTAGTGATAGTAGCACAGTTGCAAAACATAAATCTACTGAAATAACCTCTAAAAGTAAATACCAAATCTGTGAATTAAACGCAGACAGAAACTTTGCAAAGACCTTAACAAGACTCAGAACGAAACATACCGGGATGAAAATCCAGAGATGACACTAGAACATACTTCACCTGACATAACTGTCCTGACATTGAACTGAACCCTAAACATATTTTTGCTTGTCCTGCCATTCCGACTAAATTACAATCAATAGCCATCCATTCTCATGCTGACCTTTATGGGGTAAAACTCTCTCGATATCACCACGGCTGAGTGGACCACCTTCGGTCCACTTTAGTCCTATCGTGAACACGACAACAACAACAATAACAACATCATCCAATTTTTCTCAGTTTTTGAGTTCGAAATGGCGCCCCTTCAAAATTGCGTCCCGATGCGATACTTACCTTGCTTACCGTGTTGGGCCGTCCCTGCCCTGCTCGTCAGTTCAGGTTAGTTGGTTTATGGCGGCGTCTCTCCAAATTATTGCAATAGAAAAAGACGGAAAATAAATATAATGAACAATTTTTGCTGTTTTAAATTAATGCTTCAAACTGTTGCAAAATTTCTACAGTACACTCTCAAAAGTTATTTTTTCAATTCACGGAAATTTTGCAGCAATCAGTGCTGCCGGAACTTTTCCGTTAATTGACGAATATCCATTTCTTTTATCTCCTGTCAATTGAAGAAACTTCTTTAGAATTAACGAAATTTTTCCTTTTCCTTGAAATTTTCAGGAAGAATTCACGGAATTATAACGTTTCCAAGGAGTACGGAAATTATTCGTTGAAAAATGACGATAAATTAGTGTACAAAGACGCACTCTCAAAAATTTTTTCTTCAACTCACAGAAATTTTTCTCGCAGCAGTGTTCCCGGAATATTTTCGGTAATTGACGAATATCCGTTTCTTTTTTTTCTCCTGTCAATTGACGATATTTCTCTAGATTCACGAATTACTTTCCTCTTCTTCAGTAAGGATGGACGCCAGACGATTTTTTGCGAGACGAGACAGAGATTTACAGCTTTTTTGCGAGACGAGACTCAAATTTTCAACATTACGATATAGGGATTTTGCGAGACGAGAGAAAGCTTTTAGGCTGTTTTGCGAGACGCGAGACGCCTATTTTTCGTCTCGCGTCCATCCCTATTCTTCAGATATTAGTAAGAAGAATTCACGGAAATATTACGTTTCCAAAAAGTACGGAAATTATTCGTTGAAAAATGAGGGATACATTAGTGTATAAAGACGAATTTTTCTGAGAGTGTAAGATCGGCTATTTGGTTCTCGCTCAGGCAATTCAGCATATTGACCTAAACTAACTTATTGATTCCGGAATTTGGCTGAATCTCTAATCTATTTTTTACACATGGTATTATTTTTTCTTTCTTTTAAGCTTTATGATAATCGATGTGCTAACCGCCTTTTTATTTTTAATTATAAATTATTTTGGTGAGTAGACTAAAGGAAAAAAAAAATCTTTTAAATTTCCCTTTACTGCATGAGATAAATGCTATATCGGGTTGTAGATTCAAACCGAGGAGATAAGAGTTTCTCCCCTTTTCCTTAAAAAAAAGGAAAAGAAAAAAAAGCAAACGATATTTAAAATTTATTAACTATGAAAATATTAAGAAGTAATGAAAAAGAACTTTTGTAGAGGGAAAAGGAAATAAATAAATAAAAATTCTATAATTATGAAAATATTAAGAAGGAATGAAAAGGAACTTTTGTAGATGGAAGAGGAAAGAAAGAAATAAAAATTATAAATATAGGCTATTACGACCGAATTAAAAATTAAATACGCTCACGTATACTTTACTGTACCAATATCAGGAAAATATGTAAAAGAAAATGGAAAAAATGCTGTATTATGCATTTGTATGAGGCTTTTTTCTCCATGGTGTTCTTTCTGGGGATCATAAAGTTATTTATAGTCAAACTTTGACAACTATCACCTAGTAAACATTAATTTTAGCACGTTTGATGCAGCATCAAACTAATAAGTTTTGATTATTTTCTTTGTAGCCTTGGTGACGTTTTCCATTTGCTTAAAGCATCAAACTTATTAATTAAACAAAAAAAGATGAACGGATTAATTAATATTCTCTCTGTGTGCTGATACTTAGTTCCAAATTATTGTACTGTTTTCATTCAATTGTTATCTTGTAAGATGACAGACATAGCTCTCAAGAGATAATTATTACGTTACGTGAAACCAGAATATGGTACTGTTAGTGATTAATATATATTGAACGATGTAGAAGTAACAAATTAGTACATTTTAGCTTCATTAAAGGATAATGTATTTGAAGTATTGATATGTGAACAGCAGTATTCCAGTATCATGCATATTTAAGAGTTTGGGGATCTGCTGTGTTATGAAAAATTGGGATTTAGAATAACAGCTCATAAAACATCCCAAAGATGCGCAATTGTTTGAAAAGTGCAATACATCTTTCTTGTAACTTCTTGGACAATCATTTTTGTGAACTTAGTTCTTATTTGGAAGCATCGTTTCGAGATATGTTTCGACAGGAATAAAATTATTTTGGAGTTCCCAGGAACATTAAACAAAAACTGGTATTAAAAGGTAAAATTGGTAAAAACTTCGTAAAATAATGCACATACTATAGAACCTGAGCGTCCAATTTGAAGAATGACTGAAACCTTTCTATTACCTCGTAAAAGGATGTCCAGAAACTCGGTCACGCAAGAATACCAACATTTTTTTTCCGATCGGTGAACAATACACGTACAATGGTACTTTCTAGAATATGCTCATCTTGGAAAGTACAAAAGGTCCAACTTTCTTTAGTTGTGAGAAAGTTCAACCATTCACACCAGTAGAAATGTTAGAATAAACGAACAGAATCAATTGCCATTGGAAAGAAGGAAAAATATAACAGAGGCATTAAAGCAAGTCTGAAGAGAGGGGGGGGGAATATCAAATACAGGACAGTAGAGTTAGAAATTATAAATAGACAAATAAATTAAAATAAATAAAAAATTAGAAAATAAAATAGTAAAATGAACGGGAATATAAAAGAATAAAGTAAAAAACAGAAACAGAACAATAAAAACATAAACAATAATTAATTTTTTTAAACAAAAAAAGCACAACAACACATTTTTTAAAAATATATAAATGGTTTTATATACAAAAATCTCATACACATAAAAATTAATTGAATTTCATTTTAAAATATGAAGAAGAGAGAGCAAGAACGTAAAGAAAAACTCATAACAACTGTTTCCAAACAGAATGAATAAAGGGAATAGATGAAGAGTTTTATTTTGGAGTTGTTCAGAAACTGACATTGGAAATTTAACAGCTTGTTGTATAAAGTAAGAAATTTATCTCAAGATTCCAGGATAGGGGTGAGGAGGAGGGTATGAAGAAGTGTTTAATGTATTTCTTTTCATACAGGCATATGCACTCTTTTTAACTTTTTAAAAAACTTTTCCAGTCGATAATCAACTAAAAAGGCATCTTACAAAATTTTTAGTGGAGGCGGCTGAATGCCTCCTATTTTTTATCCTCCGAAGAAACAGCGTTGCAGCATCTTTTTCTGTGTATAAATTTTTAGTTTATAGAATGGAGAATGTCTATAAATTCTTGTTACTTGAAACTTTACTTTAACCTTTCCTTTTAGAATCGACGAACATCAGCTCTTTCAATATTAATTTCCTGAAAAATAACGTTTCAATATCATTTGCACAGGCGAATTTTATGACTCAACACAGGCGAATTTTATGACTCAAAAACACTATGTTATTTGAATTTTTTAAATAATATAATATCTTATTTATTAGTGGCATACCGGAGGTCCAAATATGAAAACCATAAAAAGAGATAACAATAGACATATGCGTACAGCACTGTTAAAAAGTAAAAAGTAAATTCCATTCACATACATCTGGATAATAATTACTGATTTCGATAGCCTATAATTTGGAGTTCTACGAATGCTTTTGATTAGCTTTTGCTTACGAAAAACAGAGATGTTTGTCACCTGCCGAACATTCCATTCTGTGATTTCTTTCTGCGGCGGTAGTTGAAATCTAGGTGCACCGCTACAAATTGCGAAAGATTGTGGAGCTGCACAGTACATCACTGGCTGTACGCTATATAGGAGGTTCAATTTTATACGTTCATACGTATTTCTGTAAATACTATTACACGATGATGTTGCTGCAAACTGTAGATATTTTGAATAAACGTTATTAGTATATGTATACGGAAAAAAAGTTTCGTTGAATTGAACAAAATTTTGTTGATTCAACAAAAATCTAGTTGGCGCTATTTTAACCAAATAAGTTTGTTAATTTTAACAAAATTTTTATCAAATTAACATAATATTTCTTTGAGTTAACAAAAATTTGTTGATTCGGCAAAAATATTTGTTTGAGCCACCCAAAATTTTGTTGAATGAATAAAACATTTTTTTTTCAATGTAGGGTAGATTTTAGCAGATTTTCTCAGACAGAAACATATTTTGCCAAACTGTATAACAAACAAGAGACATTGTCAGCGCAATGTTATATTTATTAAAATAAGGGTCATATGTCAGATCAAACAGTGCAGTTCACCACACCAACTTAGATTGTCCTCAAATTTTATATAGATGTTTTATAGACTAATGTAACTACAAATCTCAATTTTGCAGGCTCTACGATAATTAATTACAGAGAAATTAAGTATGCAAATTTTTCCGTTTTCTGCAAGATACGCCATTTTTTCTCTGAATTTCTTAAATAACTCCTTAACAAGTTACTGAAGTGAAAATTTGTTTCTAGGGGTAACTTTTTAAGCTGATTCCAAAAATTTTATCAAAATTTGCTTATCTTCTATAGTTTATGCATGAGCATTGCATTTTCTAAAAAACATCATGAATTTTTTTCGGCATGTTTGATCTGAAGCACATGTTTCAAATATTTATATGTTGTTAAGGTAGTATGCCACTACATCCCATAAACATTTCATCTTGGGTTTTTGCTCAGAATCTGAGCAAAGAAATAATTAAATTTTGTGACTCTTCGTATATTGGGTCTAGTAATAAGTTTTAGAGAGCGTGTCAAAGAAATAAATATGCAATAATACGTTTATTCGTCAAAGTAATCTCCATTATTTTCCAGAACCTACCGCCAACGGTCAGATTGCGCATTGATCGTCATGCTATCGTCGATCGTCGATGAACATACGTAAATTTTCATAATGTTTTTTGATTCAGCTTAAAAAGTTCCCCTTAGAAATAAATTTTCACTTCCGTAAGCCTACAGTTAAGGAGTTATTTAAGAAATTCAGAGAAAAAAAATGGGGTATCTGATTTACTGAAAACTTACAAATTTGCATAATTCATTTCTCGGTAATTAATTATCGTAGAACCAGCAGAATTGGGATGTGTGGTTTCGTTAGCCTATAAATCATTTACACAAAATTTGAGGAAAATCTGAAATGGCGTGGTGAACTTTTTCCCATTTTCTGTTTGATTTGACGTGGAATGACCCACATGTTACATTCATCTCATACCGCCCAGGTGGTGTAGTGGCTAAAGGGTCATTTTATCACGCCTTGGGTCCAGGTTTGAATCCCGGCTTTGGCATGGGTGTTAACTTGTCCGTCTCTTCATAGGATGAAAGTTAAAATGCCATCTATATGTTTTAACCCTGTTCAAGATCCAGTTAAGCAACTTTATAATAATGATATAGATTTTGCAACTGCGACTCCTCAACAGCTTAAAATGCGTGTTATTCTAACTGTTACTAATGAATTATTTATATAAACTAATCAGCGTGTATTAAATTTTTTACCAGGATCTGAGGTTGTTTATGAAAGTATAGACACTGTCATAAGTGAAGATCCGCAGGATACGCTGACATATCCTGAAGAGTTTCTAAATAGTTTAACTCCAACAGAAATGCCTCCTCATAAACTCGCAGTGTTAAGTGTGGAGCCATTGTCATGCTTTTAAGAAATTTGGTTCCTTCTAAAGATCTGTGTAATGGGACACGTCTAACTGTTACCAGTTTGCAGCGCAACATCATAAAAACAGAGAGTGATGACAATGAAACTTTCCTTATACCAAGAATTTATTTGATTCTATCAGATGCAAATAAGTCCTTTAAATTTAAACGCAAACAGTTACCTATTCTATTAGTGCTCTCTATGACTATAAATAAGTCACGATATCAAACTTTTGACAAAATTTGCTTAGACCTATCTAAATCAGTGTTCAGTCATGGACAATTGTATATAGGCTTATCTAGAGTCTGTTCTTTTGACTCTGCAGTATCGTCTACTTCTGAAATATTCAACTGTGTATATGAAGAAGTTTTAGGATAATTTTTTTAGTATGCTGATATGCTTAGACACCTACACACACACACACACACACACACACACACACACACACACACACACAAAGCCACTGTGGGAACTTTTGGCAATGTAAACGAAAAGTGAAGAAGAGGACTATTAAGCATGAGGCGGCGTAGCCGAACATCTTGTCGGCCAGTGTACGAAAATTTGTTTATTGCATTTATGTGTTAATTGTTATTTTTTTTTATTATTTCAAACTCTGTTTATTTACTAAAGATTTATTTTTATCCAATCATTAGGTTCCTTTTATAATGGATTTTGTTCAAACAGCGGGAGAATTTTATATTGATTAGGATATGAATTTAAATTTAAGTTTTAGCGAAAACATAATCGACAGACACAACTTATCTGTTAGAGTAAAACAATAGATTGAGCTGATAAAAGTTTAATTAGCTTAATTAGGCGATGAATTTTACTAATAAATATCGTAAAATTATTTGAAATAATTGTAAGAGAGGACATATACTGGAAAACAAATTTAAACAAATTTTCTGTTCCTCAATATACAATGGGTGTTTCTTACAAATTTCAGTGTGCTGAAGAAGAATATGTTATTAGAAATCTTCTGTCACGCTCCAACTTTAAAGAATTCCATTTATAAATTTTGGGTTATTAGGTTATCATGTAGCAGTTTTAAGTACACAGACGAGCTAAAACATTATGACCACCCTTACATTTTTCAATGAACTAGTCTGGATGACATGGAGAGCACTAAGTGGGAATGGTATTTAACTGTTGTTGGAGAAGGTAAGAAATCGTTCTGGCACTTACCTTTCTGAGTGATGGGAAAGGCTGTTGATCTGAGCGAATTTGATAGAGGGCAGATTGTAATCGCCCAAAGACTCGGAACGAGTATCTGCGAAACATTTGTTTTTAATTGCAAAATCACCGGACTTTACATCATAGGCTCCCATTCATCAAAGATGCATGAGATTGGAGCAAAAACATAAAATGAAATATACATAAATGCGTGCAAACATAAACAAACAAGAAAATTAGTAGCTGAATGTCAACTGCATCAACTTCCTAGCCCGCCAGTATCGGCTGTATAAGCCTTTCTCATTCAATGAACAACAACTTAACAAGTGATCTTTGTCCATATAAAAATTCTGTTTGCATAGAGTGCATAAAGAACTACTATACATACCAATTCTGTAAGGGTATTTAGCAAGACAATCATGTCCAGTCTCCAGACAAAAGGCTGCTACTGCGATGGATCTAGGGGAGTCTGGAATTTTATAAATAGATTCCCTCCACTTCTTGCTATTGATTTCTTCTAATAGTTTGGCATTATAATTTTTTCCCGTAGTATTTTTTTATGATTCTTTTAATTGATGAGAATGGTACTTTACTATTATTTAATGCAAAATTTACGTTCCTTTTTTAGCTCATTTATCCGCCCATTCGTTTCCAGTTATTCCTACATGACTTGGGATCCATTGCAAAACAACATTCATCCCTTTAGAAGCTAGAAGATTAAGAGTTTTTCTTCAAGAGTCAATAGCTTTTGACTCCGCGACATTATGTGCAGAGATGGCTTGAATGGCCGACAGGGAGTCTGAAAAAATAACTATGCTTTTGAGCTGAAGTGTTCGAACACTAATTTGTTCTGTTGCAACTTTAATTGCCTCCAGTTCTCCATCAAAATTGGTCCGAAATGTACCAAGCTAGGTATAGAATGCAAATAATTCTGAATATACACCAATCAGTCTTGCAGTATCTGCGAAACTGCATGACTGATCGGTTGTTCACGATATACCGTTCTTAGTATTTATAAAAAGTGAATTAATGATAGTGAAACCAGCAGTACACGACAAATGTGGGTCGTCCACGCATCGTCAAAGAGAAAGGACACCGGAGCAGCCAGTTGTGTCAGAAAACTTTAGCCCTGTGGCATCTGATGGGAGATTCGATCGATCGCCATATTGTTGGTAGTTAAATGGAACGGTGTCAACGGCTGCGCTTTTTCAGCGTTGAAATCATCTAACCATATTTCGCGACTAGCAGCGGAAGCGCTGAAATAAAGTGGTTTCACGGCACAACCACCGCGCGTTCAAGGGTTAACACTTCAAGAACGGTGATTTTCAAGTCGCAGACCGGTATGGCGATGAAAGAAAGAAAATTTACGAAGAGATAGAACTGGAGGCGAGACTCGAAGTCAAAGGAAAGGAAAATTGCACGAGTGACTCAGCAATTAATTTCAACTTTGAATCATAAATGTATTACCTGGTTTTTATAATGATACTTCGAATTTCAAGGTGGGGGGATTTAAAAAAGGCACTTGCACACCTAATAAAATTTCTTCCACATTCGTAAATCCTCCAAAAATAAAAGAATTAGTATAAAATGCTTTCAAATCTACGTGTTTGTCTTTCTTCTATTTCAGCAAAATTCAGCAACAAGTAATTTAGATTAGCGTGTATGGACGAAAACTTTTAATCTACCTAACCGTATAAAAGGTCAAAACATTACCATAAAAGAGCACTTTCTAGAGAAAATAAGTCTTCCCTTCTCTATACAGACGTGAACGGTAAAAATGCGGCCATTAGAGAAGAAAAATTCCTTGGAAAAGTTTCTATTCAAACTCTCTCGTCCCTGATAACAGGGAAAATTACCCAATAATATTTCCCCTTTTCTTTCACTCTTTCCCCTAAATCTTCCCTTGACTCTGTATGGACGTCAAACTTAGTGATGAATGTCGCTCATTAAAGCAGTTGGTAAGATACAATTCCTCTTTCTTCTTTTGCTTGTTAATCAGAAAATTTGAAAAGTTCCACGCTGTATATATAAATACATAGTAAAAAGCATTTAAACTAGAGGGAATGATAAAATATATCAAAGTTTTTAGAGAAATTGTTAACGTATTAAATTATTTTCAGTGTTTAGTGGAAGTTAAATATCGAAGATTATGCTATTTTACTTTTTTTATTTTGCTTCACAGAATACTTATCCGGGAAATTAATGATGTCGTTATTTTAGCCTTTTGGGACAAGAGAAGGAAAAATAATATTTATATCTATGTGATTAAAAAAGTTTCACAATCCATAAAATACTCAGTGAAAATTATTATGAAAAAGTTTTCTTTACAATCTTCATTTAAAAAAAATTTGAACATTTGAAATAAATGTGTTATATAAGTATAAAATGTTGTTTAGTGCTATTATGTATAGAATTTGTAACTTGTAAAATATTTTTAATCTGTATGTAAAGTGTTTATTTAAAAGATTACGTCTTAAAAAATGTTTTGTTTTCAATCTCGACTTAAAAATGAAGATTTCTAGACCAGGGTCACGACCCCAGTTAAATTAAATTCAATTTCGCGATTTTAATTTAATGACCTAAAACTGCAATAGTACATTACTGTACAAGTGAGGAAACAGACAGTTTCACTTACACGCGTATCCGATTTGAGAAATGCTTATGGGACCCACAAAATTTTCGTAACTATAATGGAGAACCCAACACCAAAAAGTTTAAGAAACCCATGTTGTAGACTGGTGATGTTCGTAAAAATTTGACAGGATAATGTTGAATTATTAAGAACTAAAATTATTCATACTTTTTCTTACTTGCGTATTTTGTTTTTTAATTCATAAATTATATATGAGATTCTTATAAAATATTCGAATCAACTCGTTTTCGCTATTGAGGTAGAATATTCGCTGCTTAGAGCCATTGTGATAGAATGTTTAAGAGTGCACTCATGTAGCTACACTACATACTTTCGAAGTCTCATACCATGAATTCTGTTCTAAAGTTATAGGCCTTAAAGATAAAACACATAGGGGTAAGCTATTCACTTGTTTCAGATGAAGACCAAAGATCACCCGCCATAAACAATATGTTAGTTTATAAGTACTTTTCGCATAATTGGAAAATATATGTATCAAAAAATCTCTAAACTGCATAAAGACAGCGTTCATGTTCAGCCACTGGATTCCTGAACTACACCTGAACGGTAAGTCAGATGTTGTTGTTGTTGTGTTGGAACATGTATTCGGATTTGTGTACTTGTTCACGAGGAACCGCTTATAAATCCAAGTGAAAGAAAGGACAAACACAAGGGGGGGGGGCAAATGCCTTGGGGGAGGACTTTTCTGGACTCTTCGACTTCTGCAGATGTAACGTGAATACATCTGCAGAAAACCGCCCAAAACTCCAGACAGCTAGACCGGCGGCCCCACGAGAGGACAGAACCTTGTTCCTCCACTTGAGCCATCTCCCAATGTCAGTGGCTTTAACCACTGTGCTACACGTAGGTAGGTAAGTCAGATAAATTAAAAAACAAAAAAATAACAATAAAAACAAAACTGGTCCATCTGAAAGATACCAAAACGTTCACTAATTTCCTAGATTATGCTGTCTTCCTTGCAATTGTGACAGTATCATTTGAAAGAAGTAAACTTGGACTGAAGTGAAGTTATTGCTAGGCATTAAGCCGGGTGTATTAAAGTACAAGTTACAGCGATAATTTTCTAAACCATGAGTGATCGAAATAGCCTTTCAGTTAGAAAAGCTAGTGAAATAAAGACTAGCTTTCATAATGGCAGTTTTTTTCACAAGGGCTGTATACATATTAAAGCACAAAATTTAATTTCTATACGGTCATTTCTTTCCTATGACTTATATTTGAAAAAGTATGCTTTATGCTTGAGAAGTTAAATAAAAAAAGTCCGATGTGTACAACATATGGCTTCTTTGCACGTCAAATTAAATCAATGACAAATCGCGAGATTTTAGGCATGAACCAAACAATGACTAACTACAGACGAAATTGTGTATTGAAAATATCCATAGACATTAATGCATTGAAATTCTTTTGGGTGGTCCTGTAAATAATCTCTCCGGTAGATTGGAACCAAAAATCGAGATACGCAACTAAATGTTACAAAAATCTTATATATGAAATTTCAACATTCTACGACGAATAGTTTTTGAGATATGAGAGTTAAATACATACACCTGTACACCACAAGTCGCTAAGCCTGGCAACTTTTGGCATAATTCTTGAGGGAGGCACGGGCCGTGGTCGGACCATTACCTAACTGCATGGTAGGACGATATTGTGATTGAAATGTATGAATGTCTCTAAAACTGCCATTGACCGTAATGCATTGAAATTATTTTGAGCGTTCCTGCAGCAGAACTATATTTATTTATTAAAATAAATGCACACTACAGACAAAAATCCATTTACAGTGTTGCATAAGAAAAAGAACTTAAAAGGACAAATTACAAAATTAATACAGAGATAAAAGAATAAAAAATACATAAAAAAGAAATAGCACTCTCAAGTGCTAAAAATCTGAAATTCTTCCAGATTTTATTTACGCACTTGAGTGTGCTTTTACTCTCTCTCACACACACGAAACCACCAAGATTTTATATGTCGGTTCCAAGTATGAAGTATGCTTCAACATGGTACAGTGGTTATGTCCTTGGAAATAACAGGCAGGCGAAGCGTGAAGCGGGTCTCATCGCACGTCTGTTAACCTAACTGAAACCACCGCCACCGTTAAACTATCGCCAAATTTGGCGATATATCGCCAAATCTCGCCCAGAACGATGACAAATTTTGGGCATGGGCGATATTTTGGGCATGGACCCAATGACTGACTATCGCCAAATTTGGCGATATTTCGGCAAAACTCGCCAAGGTCGGCGAGATTTTGGGCATGGACCAAACAATGACTATCTACAGTTGTATCATATTGAAGATGTCCATAGACATTAAAGTATTGAAATTTTTTTCGGTGGTCCTGTAAATAAACTCTCCAGTAGATCGGAACCAAAAATGCAGATGCACAACTACATGTTACAACAATCTTATGTATGAAATTTCAACCTTCTACGACTAAAATGTTTTGAGATTTGAGAGTTAAATACATACACACGTACAACAAAAGTCGCCAAGCGTGGCGATTTTTGGCGTAGTTCTTGAGGGAGGCACGTGACTGTGGTCGGATCATTACCTAACTTATATGGTAGGACGGTATTGTGTTTGAAATGGATAAATGCCCCTAAAATTGCCATTGACCGTAAATGTATTGGAAATCCTTTGAGTGTTCCCGTAGCAGAACTGTAAATGATAAAGACACTTCTTTTAATGGAGAAATTCATTTTGTAACTCTTAACAGCATATATCACTTCTGAGTCGTTTGAAATAGCCCAATATAAGCCTATGCCCAATAATAGCCCAATTTGAAATAGCCTCTAAAAAACACTTTGATGAATTTCGGCCCATAGAGCGTAATGTATTTCGAATCTTTTGGGCGGTCCTGTAGATAAACTATCCAGTCGAATGGAACCGAAAGGGGAGGAGTACAACAATCCTAAATATAAAGTTTCAACATTCTACTCCTAATAGTTTTTGAGATATGCGGGTTTAATGAATTTCGTGGCCGAGCCCATGTGAGCGGTAATAGTTATTTTCGAATATCTTTTTGGGCGGTCCTGTACATAAGCTATCCATTCGATTGAGACCAAAAGGGGAGGTACACAACTAAAAGCACACAAAATGCAAGAATATAGATTGAAAACTAAAGAAAATCCTACCCAAGTCTCTAAAATCAACAAAAATTGAAAAGTGACTCGACGCGCTCGCGTACACAAAAAACCCGAGATTGAAAGAAATAGCACTCTCAAGTGCTAATAAAATAAATAGCATATTATGATTGCAAAAGTTCAAAACACTTAACTTTAAAACATTAAAAGACATGTTAAAAATATCATGTTAATAAGTCCAAAGAAAACTTATTAAACATTTTATAAAATTTATATAACGAAAACTACATGTAATTATATTTTATAATTGGATCCACAAATAAGTGACTGTTACGAAGAGACCTGTTCGGCACATTTACACAAATACTCTGAAGAATGTCACTACAGTCTACCATATTACTGACAACTTTATAAAAAGAATAATAGACAAAATAGAGATCACGACGAGAACTTAAACTGGGGAGACCAAAAACACTTCTCAGGTACGATGAAGAAATATTCTGAAAGTAAATAGCATTACTTTTGTAGTATAAATAACGTGCAAACTGAGTCTGCACCCGCTCAAGAATTTTGATTTTATTTTTATTATATTGATCCCCAATAAGATTGCAATATTCCAGATTAGAGCGAATCAAACTGAAGTATAAAACTTTTAATGCATGAAGGTTTGAAAAATCTTTACTTTTACGCTTAAAAGAACCAAGTTTTTCATAAGCTTTAGAAATGAAATTATTGATATGGAGAGAAAAGTCAAGTTTTCCGTCAAAAGCAACACCCAAGTCAGTTATAGAATCAGAATGAAATAAAGGAAGATTATTAATATGATGCGAATAAATAAAAGTTTGGGTTTTACGAGAAAAACTAAGAGTACTACATTTCATAATATTAAGGAATAATTTGTTGTCAATGCACCACTAATATAAACTATTAAGATCACTTTGTAAAAGACCAGCATCATTAGCAAACCGTATCTGTAAATAATTTCAAATCATCAGCAAACAAAAGATACTTAGAAAATTTCAAAATTGAACACAAATCATTAATAAACAAAATAAAAAGTAAAGGTCCCAAATTAGAGCCTTGGGGAATACCACATATATCGATAAATTTCTCAGAAACAGCACCATTAAAATATACACAAAGCTTTGTATTACTCAAGTAAGAAAAAAATCCAATCAGTAAGATTAATGTGAAAACCCATGCCAACTAATTTCTTAAGAAGAATACCAAAGTCAATAAAGTCATAGAACTTGGAAAAAGCGGTATAAATGACATCAAGTTGACACCCGTTTTCAAACGAAGAAATAATATTGTAATATAAACAAAATAAATTTGTAATCGTAGATCGTTTAGGAATAAAACCATATTGAAATGAGGAAACTAAATTTTTGACTCGCTGAAAAACTTTCTTATGCATTATAATTTCAAATATCATCTCGACCATCTCGTGGTCATCTCGAGTTGTAGCCTCTTCAACATCTACATGAATGACCTGGTTCTACTACTTAATTCTGGTGTGAGGTGTTTACTATACGCAGACGACCTGGTCATTTTTTACAGAATCCCCGAAGAGAGTCGCTAAACATCATAATCAAAGAAAGCTCTGACAGGCCCTGAGTGTGCTGGAAAATTGGTGTAACTTAAATAATATGAAGGTTAATCTGGACAAAACAGCTACAATGTCCTTTTCTCTCACGCACCAACCTTTTAATGTAGATTTGATTTACAGAGGACTCCCAGTGTCTCAAACAGAATGTTACACTTACTTAGGGGTGCCCTTCGACAGAAAAATATCCTGGAACCTATTTACCGTGGAAATTACCAAGCGTGTAACAAAAAGAGTGACGTTGCTAAAGCACCTTGCAGGGTGTAAATGGGGCTGTTCTTTGCAGTCCCTGAAGAAGACATTTAGATCCTTTATTCTTCCTTTTATGACTTATTGATGTGAACCCCTCTAAACACAACTTGAGTCCTCTAGAGCTAGTTTTTAATCAGGCCCTTCGTCTCATTACTGGTGCCGTTAAGACCACACCAATAGATGCCATGTTTTATATACAGGTCTTGGATCAATTAAATCCCTTATTCAGGAAAAAGCCCTTTTGCTATGTGGAAAAAAGCGAATTTCCGGTTCTTTCGAGCTTTGGCATAATATCCCTCTTAATCTCGATAGGAACCTTAAGATCCAGAAGAGTTTCATTCAGGGAGTTCTGCAACTAGAGAAGGAATTAGAATGGATGTGTGAACCGGACCCATTACCTTTGTCACCTTGTCCTATCGAGACTGACGATTTCAGAGTGCATCTTGACCTCTCTCAGAAGGTTTTTAAGAAGGTCACAGACTCGGAGATCCTGAGGGTTCTCGCTTGTGAGACACTTTTTATCCAGAGCCCGATTGGCTGAGAATTTATACTGATGGCTCTCGGCTACTGGAAGGACCTAACGCTGGAGCAGGGGTTCACTGTACCCTTTTTTCATTTGCAAATCCTAAGGAGAACAGCCGGCGATCAGAATTGCTCTTTCCCAGTTGAACTGCCACCTAGATAGGTTCTCCAAAATTTTCATACTTAATGACTTTAGGGCCGCATTGCAGTCTCTGAGGTCCTCGTCTTCTTTATTGTCTGTAGTCCTGGGATGTCAGAGAATGTTGCAGTGCCTAACGGACAGCGGGAAAGACATTGTCGTTCAGTGGATCCCGGTCCCTGTGGTATCCATGGCAACAGAATTGCCAATTCACTGGCCGAAAAGGATGCCTTGACTCTGCAAACTATACCCTCCAGTGTTCCCATTGGAACTATTAAGCGATTAATAAAAAAGAAGACACAAAATGGTGGCCGAGTTTAGACTCGCCACTGGCCACGATTGTCTTCTGGGGCACTTGTTCCGTCTCAATATAGTTCAAAGTGCTATCTGCAGTCTCTGTGATCTTGGACGGATTATGGACGGGGACCACCTCGATCACTGACAAGCTTTATCCAGACGTTCTCTTGTGGACCGATATTGGGAGGCTAGGGGTCTTCTGGATACATAGACTATTTGATACAGCTATTCTCTGTATTTTTATATTTCTATTCTTTGCTGTATTTGTCTTTTTATCTGTTCCATTAAAAAAAATAAAATTCATATATCTTAGAAAAAGGACTTAAAATAGCAAATGGTCGATAATTTTTGCAATCATTTATATCACCCTTTTTAAGGACTGGAATAATTTTAGTATGCTTCCAAGAATCAGGAAAAGAATACGTTTTTAAAGAAACATTAAATAAAATAATAAGAGGATAAATAAACCCATAAGCACAACCTTTAACAATAAAGGAAGGTACATTATCAACACCAACAGATGAGGAAGACTTCAACCTCTTAAATGCCAAAAGAACATCCTCATAAGTATATTATCAATTTTAATGTAACCATACAAGTAGCTGTCAATGAAGGGAGAATTTTTGTCATAATCCGAACTAGATTTGTACACAGAGCTAAAGTAGTTGACAAAAGCATTAGTGATATCACCATTGTCTTATTACAGCAAATATTGTTAGGCAAAGATTTGCTTTTATTAAAATACTAGCTGCGTGCCCGTTCTTCGCACGGTAGGAAACGAAAATTTTCCTTACATGTGTAATTCGAAATTATTCGTGATGTGGAATTAAAAAAAAAAGAGCAAAATTATTTGACTCTTAATGTAAAGTTTGTGTCATGAGTACTAATCTGATCATTGCAGTATAATGACTCAAAAAACTACGTCAGTGTCATTCACTATCAAAAAAGTGGAAAGCTTAATGGTTTGCAGAGAACTCCTGGCTTTCAAAATGTCTTATTCAGGGGCGTAGCCAGAGGGGGGGGGATATCGGGATATATCCCCCTCCCCCGAAATTTTTGGATTAGTGATGAAATTCCGTCTATTTATGCATATATAAGTTCATATACCCCTCGAAAAAATTTCCAGGCTCATATCCCCTCCCCGAAAAAATTTCCTGGCTACGCACCTGGTCTTATTTCTACATCATACTGTTTTTTAGGCTCAAGTTGTAGCATTAAATACCTAAGACACTACATGAAATAGAGCACCATTTATCTCTTTCCGAACATGTACCATATAAGGAAAGTATTGTAATCATGAAAAAATTCGACTTCGAGATTTTGGTGTATTGACACGTTTTGAGGTCTTCTGAATTCATTTATGCTATTTTCAAGAGATGTTTTTAAAATAGCTGCGCACCCGCTCTTCATACGGGAAGAAGGGAATATTTTACTACTAAAATCATATCTGCATGTGACAAAACAGAATTTCATTTTTAAAAAGTTCAAGTAATCTCCTCTGTTGAAATTACTGCGAAATATATTAACGCTGTTATTGATTGTATTACCTTATTCATATTTGTATCTTGTCGCCAATCCGCTTCTGGCAACCCTATCGATGGGTTCTGGGTGGTAGCTGTGATTTTCGCCAGTCGCCAGTAGTCGTCTCGTTTTGTAAGCCGTAACGCGGCATCGCTGTACTCTCTTGACTCATTTAAACTTAAATAGTCACAGAATAAAGAAATTAATTGTTGATCATTCGCCTTACAGTCCACTTTTTTCGTATCGCAACATTTCTGGTCCTTAATCATCGCCGGAGGACCTATGGATAAACAAACTCTCGTAACGTTGAACAGGCAATTAGGCAGCCTGAAAACAAAGGTAACGAACCTTACCAAGTATTTAGATGATTTTGTTCCGTCATCGGATAAAGCCATTGAACTCGACTTGAAATTGAACTCTTTAAGAAAAACACAAACCGATTGTGAAGAATTAAGACTCCAGTATTATAAGTTACCGGAAGAAATAAATATTGCCGATAAAGAACATGATTTGGATATCCTCGATGACGCATTGCAAGAACAGGAGGTAAGAATTAGATCTTTCCTCTCTTCTATTCGTAAAGTTGTTGATATTTCTGACAAGAACATAGAGCATTCTATTTCGAATAATGTATGCACAAATGTAAAGGTGAAATTACCCCAAATAAATTTACCAGAATTTTTCGGATCGTATCAAGAATGGGGACTCTTTAAATCAAAATTTGACTCCCTTATCACATCTAATGAAAGTTTAACAGATCAACAAAAACTGCACTATTTGCAAGCTTCGTTAAAGGGAGAAGCTAAACATTTGCAAACGCCGAATGATACATTCGATTCCCTATTAGGCGCTTTGCAACAAAGATTTGAGAATAAACGTGTTATTGCATCATCTCACATCAATTCTATTTTGTCCTTGAATAAATTAAATAATGAATCGGCAAGAGATCTAAGAACCCTACTAGATAACATTCAGAAGCATATTCGTTCTTTAGAATTGTTTGATTTGAAACCCGACAAACTTTCTCAGCAAATGTTGGTTAATATTGTGTTAAACAAACTAGATCATGAGACTCGTAGGCAATACGAAATGACCTTGGACAGTACGGAATTTCCCGATTGGGAAGACTTTCTCTCCTTTTTGTCAAAGAGATGTCAAATTTTAGAAAGTTTAAATGCTTCTTTTCATAACCAAAACAAGCAAAAGAACATTCCCCTCCATTCTAAACCGAAGGTGCTTCTTTCGAAATCTCAGCCTAATAATTGTGCTTTATGCAAACAAGCACACAGTTTATTTAAATGTAAACGCTTCAATTCAATGAAAGTTAATGAAAGATTTGATGTAGTAAAAAGTCATAATCTTTGTATAAATTGTTTGTCTCCATTGCATAAATTATCGAATTGCCCTAGTGTTCGAAATTGTTTCTGCTCTAAACGGCATAATTCCTTATTGTGTAGAAGTTTGAATAAGAGTGTCGATAATCATAAGCATTCGCCACAAGAAACTACTAACCACTTGAAAACGGAAGCAGTAAATTCAGAGTTAAATGTGAATTCTCCACCCTTTTCGCCTCCGTACGAAGGTGTCAGTCAGTCTGCATTACCAGCTGGGAAAGAGGAAGGATTTATTGGTTCGAGTTTCGTATCGGGAAAAAATAAGCAAAGCGTGGTTTTAAGTACTGTTCTTGTTTTTGGTGAAAATAACGTTGGAAATAAGTTCCCGATAAAGGCAATTCTTGATTGCGGTTCTATGGTGAATATTATCACATTGGATACTGCGTTAGCTTTAGGATTAAGGCTTCGAAAAATAAACACCTTAGTTTCGGGTATTGGAGGTGCATCTCATAAAATAAAGCATGAGGTTTCAATTGCAATTTCAAATAAGGAAGGTCAGTTTAGAAGAATAATTGATTGTTTAGTTGTCGAAAGTATTACAGATTTTACACCAACGTGTAAACTTGATATGAAGGGGATAAAAATTCCTGACGGCATTAATCTATCAGATAAATCCTTTCATTTACCAAGTAAAATACATATGTTGCTTGGAAATCAGTTAATTTTTGATTTATTAAAACCTGAAAAATTGAAATTAGCTGGAGGTAATTTGATATTACAAGATACTGTGTTCGGCTTCACTGCTAGTGGTATTATGAGTCATGAAAACACTAGTCCTGACTTTCATTGTGGTCTTATTTCAACCCTTGATGAATTAGACAAAAATATTAGATTATTTTGGGAAATAGAAAATTTAACGGACGTGGAAAATCCGGTCGTTAAATCCGAAGAAGAACGAATTTGTGAACAGCATTTCTTAAATACCTTCAAAGGGGATGAATCTGTTCGCTTTATAGTACAGATGCCTTTAGCTAAGGATCCCAGTTGTTTAGGGGACTCCAAACAGATAGCTTTGAATAGACTCGAGGCCTTATGGAAAAGGTTAGTCAAAAATCCGGAAATGCTGATTTTATATCGTAATTTTATTCGAGAATACCAAACAATGGGTCACATGGTAGAGATAGTTGAAGAAGAAGAGCCAGCGGTGACGTATTATCTACCACACCACGGTATTTATCGCCCTACTAATAGTACAACTCCACTTCGCGTGGTCTTTAATGCTTCGTCTGTTACTTCCACTGGAGAATCTCTAAATTCATTGCAGATGAATGGTGGTATAATACAAGAAGACTTATTTTCAATTTTACTTCGATTCAGAATCCACAAGTACGCGTTAACTGCAGACATAAGGAAAATGTTTAGGATGGTTGCTATAGATGAATCTCAGCGCGATTTGCTACGAATCGTTTGGAAACATAATTTTGAAGATCCAGTGAAGAAATATAAATTAACCACCGTAACCTATGGTACTAGTAGCGCTCCGTATCTAGCCACTAGGTCGTTGAAACAACTTGCAATAGACGATGGCAAGGATTATCCATTAGCTGCTGAAGTTTTGCTTTCAGACGTGTATACGAACGAGATCTTAACAGGCAGCGATGATCTGGAATTAGGGAAGAAACTCCAAGCTCAGCTTGTCTCACTGTTACAAGGTGCTTGCATGCAATTGCATAAATGGGCAGCTAGTAATCCTTACCTATTGCCAGATGAATTAAATGAAGATAAAGACTTATCTTTTTCCAATCAAAATGAGACGAAGACACTCGGGCTTTTATGGAAGCCACAGACAGATTCCTTCTCTTTCAAGGTATCTACTAAGGATGAAGGAGGAAATAATTGTGAATTCACCAAAAGAACTGTGCTCTCCACAATTGCGAAATTGTTCGATCCACTCGGGCTATTAGGGCCCATAATAGCGAGGGCTAAAATTCTAATGCAAACTCTGTGGCAGTTAAACTTAGACTGGAATGATTGCTTGCCTCCAAACTTAAAATCTGAGTGGAATTCCTTTGTTACCGCTCTGTCATCTATAAACCTTTTGGTTATTCCTCGTTATTGTCTTCAACATCATTCCATTCGAACAGAAATTCATGGCTTTGCAGATTCTTCAGAGAAGGCTTTCGGAGCCGTAATCTACATTCGTTGTGTTGACGCAAATGGGCAGATCATTGTTAATCTGTTGTGCTCTAAATCTAAAGTTGCTCCTCTAAGGACAATCACCATTCCTCGGTTAGAGCTGAACGCTGCAGTTCTTCTTTCCAAATTGGTTAAAAGATCTCTGCAAGCCATAAAAATCCAAATTGATGACATTTACTTTTGGTCTGACAGCAGCATAGTGTTAGCGTGGATTAAGAGGCCACCTTCTCATCTCAAGCCATTCGTTAGAAATCGTGTGAGTATCATTCAAGCGCTTACCAAAATTGAATGCTGGCACCACGTCAGCTCCAAAGAAAATCCAGCCGATATCCTTTCGAGAGGCGTAAATCCTGACAAAATTCAGGAATGCGATCTGTGGTGGCTTGGGCCGCCATTTCTACGTCAAGTCGAAATAAGTGAATTCTCTAACCCTACTTCAATTGAGAACAATGACCTCTTTTCGCGAGAAATAAAAGAAACGCCAACCAGTGAAATGTGTGGGCTGCTGGAGACAGTCGAACCACTAGATCTTATCAGTAGCTGTTCTTCGTACACCAAATTACAGAGAGTGCTTGCTTGGTGCAAAAGATTTGTAAACAACGCAAGAAACCCTTTACAACGAGAGACTGGATGCCTTAAGAGTTATGAACTTAATCAATCCTTGTGGACAATAGTGAAAAACATTCAAGGAACTAACTTTGCTAATGAAATACAGTGCTTAAGCAAGGGGACTCCGATTCCAAAATCTAGTAAACTTTTAAGTTTAAACCCTTTCTTAGATAGTAATGATATCCTCCGCGTTGGAGGACGACTGAAAAACTCTAACTTGCCTGTTTCGCAAATGCACCCAATATTGCTCCCTTCTAACCATCATTTTACTTATGTTGTAATTAATTATTTTCATACTTTATATTTCCATACAGGTGTAGAAGCTACGTTTACTTCTTATGGTCTATTTGAAGGTATTTTAAAATTTGAATATGTATGTATGTTTTTTTTTTCTTCACTTTATTCTTCTTGAAAACTGAAAATATTTGTATTTTTATTTAATATCATTGTGATGGCATTTAATCTCATTTACCAATTTTGATTGTTATTTTGATTATTTAACCTGTATCTTTAATTTGAACGCCTCCGTCGTTGCAAGGCGGGGGAGAAATGTTATTGATTGTATTACCTTATTCATATTTGTATCTTGTCGCCAATCCGCTTCTGGCAACCCTATCGATGGGTTCTGGGTGGTAGCTGTGATTTTCGCCAGTCGCCAGTAGTCGTCTCGTTTTGTAAGCCGTAACGCGGCATCGCTGTACTCTCTTGACTCATTTAAACTTAAATAGTCACAGAATAAAGAAATTAATTGTTGATCATTCGCCTTACAGTCCACTTTTTTCGTATCGCAACAAATCTAATTAGAATTACATTTCGTTTAGTTGGTTGTAAGACAACCGTTGAAACAGGACACTTTTAATTGCATGAAATATTTATTAACGTGGTACATTGCGATTTATTCATATTATCTTTACAAATCTAATAATACTACCTATTACGTACATTAATACTATCTATATTCGCTTCTCCCTCTTCAAGGCTCCCTTTAAAGAAACAGCTTAGATTATTTGGCCTCAATGGGATCTTTTGATTCTGTGGCGATTCTTTGCAATTTACGCATTAGCATAAATAATAATCACTTCACATAATGGTTGCCATTAAGGAAACTCTCCATATATATTTAATTTATACATAGTTTTATAAGATGGGCGTATTTAGCGCCGCAAACCATTTCATCTTACTGTGGGGAGAAAATATCCAAGGGGTGCCATTTTAACTATCCATGTATCTAATATAGCGATATCTTTTATATCCTCCATAGTCCTGTCTCCTGAAAAACATCAAACTGTGTAATCTCGAGGAGCTACTTATTCCTACTTTAATTGTGACAGGGCGTTAGAGTTGCAGAGTTTACAAATTTCACGATTTTTTTTATTTATGACGTCACTGTTTGACTGCCGTAAAGCGTAAAGGATACCCCGGTAGGTTGAGGGAGGTAATTTCGATATTTCGCATAATTGTTTTCAAACGGTATCATTAAAACTTTGCGTTATGTAACCTTTATGGAGGAACGTAATTCAACGTTAAAATAAAATTATACTAGCAACCTGCATGCGTATGTTAGGCAACGCCTGCGCTAAATTAAATGCCAAAAATAAAAATAGTAAATAAAAAAAATTTAATATATCGCGCTTTGAAACGAACTTTCTAACTTTTAAAATGAACATTTTCAGCGCCGTGAAAACATTTCAATTTTTAAATAAGCACCGGATTAAAATACCACTTCTAATAATAATAATCGTGAATTTCTTAGTTTATTTCTACAGTAAATTTTAATTAAAATATCGTCTCCCTGTGTTGAAAATAGAGCTGCAATAAATGAGTTAAAATTATGGCGTATTTTTTACGTATCTTAAAGCATTTGACGTCATAGATCCTCACTTGCGAATTGAAATTCTGATATTCCATTTAAAAACTCGATTGGTTGAAAAAATCCTTTTTTCTAAACCTTTCTGTGGCAACAACCGAACATAAATTCTCGTGTCGTGATCGCAATGTAATGAATGGCGTAAGATCGCGTTGATGCTATTAAATTCTAAACATTAGGCTGCATTAAAATTCGTAAAAAATCATCTAATTTACATAATTTTTTCGTTTTTATTTTAAAAGAGGGAGAAAAGAATGTTTCACGATTTGTCAAAATATCTAAAAGTTATGACGGATAGAATTCAAGATGCGACAGTTTTAAAATTATTTTACGAAAAACAATCGCGAAGCAGATGCTTAGTAAAAAAATTCCTAAAAATCGGTAAATCATGTTACGTATTCAGAACAAACTGTTTTTTAAAAGAAAATTTCCTCCTCTATCCGATGATACAAATGCCGTTTTGCTGCGAGCGTAATTTCCGCCGTTTTTACGAATTAGGTGAGAAAAAATGCCAAAAATCGCATAAAACATAAAATAAAAAAAATTCTAGGTCGAATTTTGAAAAAATCGCTTCGAGGTGCACAACTACATATTTACATCTTCCCGAGTACCAAATTTGGTGTTTCTAGGTGTAGCCGTTTGTCCGTAACGCTGCCGACAGACACACACACACACAGACACCTTCTTCTATAATAAGTAGAGAAGGCCAGAACTTTTTAGGGTCAGAGATCAGTTTATTTTCTGTATCCTGCAAATAAGAAGCATAATCCTTACCAATGCTGATTTTTGATTCAGACCTAAAGTTTAATTTAGACCTAAAGTACTAATTTAGAGCTTAAATTCGTCGAAAATGATCGGATCTCCACCTTTTAAAGCAACCTTACGAACTTTACTTTTACATATTATTAATTTATTAGTTTCAGGGGAATTTTTTTTGTTGGAGATTTTACAGGAATCGCGCGATTTTTGTTTTTTGTTTTTGTTTTTTCTATCATGCCCTCTGAGAACCGCATGCGGTGCCAGATCCCCCCAGATAGGGAGGCGATGGGCAGAGGGGGGCGCCTTCCATTGTTAGTGGGCCCCAGTGGGAGGAAGTCCGACTTAGCCCGGTGGTCCCCTAATTTTGAACCAATTCCAGAGGAGGGACCAACCCCCCCCCCTGGACCTGGTTTAACCATGATTGCATTTCTGTATTCTGACTGTACTGTGAATTCGTTTTATAACTAGAGACTATAGTGAAATTATATTCCATTTATTAAAAAAATACTTTTTTATAGTGTATTAAGATATATGTAACGTATTTGCCTTGATTTAAAATTTATTTTCTCGGGCTTATAATCATAGATTACAGCTCTGATAATAAAAAATGAAGAAAACGAATAATTCAATATATTAATCAAAAACCGCAAATTTTAATAAAACACCCTTTTTATAGCTTAAAATAATAATATTATTTGAGTACAGATATATTAATTAAAAAAGGGCTGATTTTGTAAAAACGCTCATTCTATAGCTTAAATAATAATCATAATTGAGTACAGTTATATTAATCAAAAAAGGACAGATACTCCTCATTCTTTATTATTATTTAGCCTAAAAGGAGCTGTTGTATAATGCTCAAAAATTGAGAATTTTTCGCTCCATTGATTTTTGTCGATTAATGGAGCAAATTTTACTCAATCGGAAGAATGGCTGTTTGAAGTCAAAAATTGAGTAAAAATATACTCCGTTTGATTATTATTCTACTCAATACATTTAAGCGTGTTAATGTTGAACCAATTCCAGAGCAGGGACCAACCCCTGAAATCGGCATCCCCAGAGGTATCGTTTAACAACTTGGAGGACATTGCAGCCACGACGGATTTTACGTGCACCAGCTCCCATTAGCGTACACGGCTCCACAGCAGTCGAGCCGAGAGGGGAAAGTCCCTCCCAAGTACTGGCCAAGCCGGATGCTGCTTCACTTTCCGTGTTCTTATGGGAACGGAGTTTAGCGCCCAGACCACTGCGGGACATCGCGCGGTTTAAAACATCATAAAGATACTCATAAAAGTAATGCACAGCTTCATCAACATCATTAAAAGCATTCAAAAAATTCCAGTCAGTCTCAGAAAATAAATGCCACATAGTTAAAAAATCAGCTTTTTAAAATCATAGCCACCACTGCCACTACTTTGTTTACCAGCACGAGTTGGAACATAATTAATAACAATAGACAATGCAGGATGATAATTACCTTCAGAAACCAAAGGATTATCACTGTGCTCAACTAAAATATTACAAAAATTAATATATGCCAAAATCAAATCTAAATATTTGTTCTGACTGTTAGGTACCGTATTAAATGGGTTTAAATTATAGAGTTTCAAAAAATGAAATAGTCCATTTAAAATAGGATCCAAATAATTAACATAAGACATTCTGCCATTACTGATAAGTTAAAATCACCACAAACAAAAATATTATCATATGTAGTGAACTTGACAAAAACATCAAAAAACTTTATATAAGTTTCACAACTAGAACCAGGCAGATGGGAAATAAGTAATACATAAAAGCATTTTAATCCGACAATTCACATTAATGGAGATCGAAAGACACTCAAGGTTCAAATCGGGAACACCAGAAAAACATTTTTTAACCGCAATAGCAACACTCCCACCCTTTTAAAAGAACTTGTTGAAAAATCACGATCCTTCCTAAAAATATCATATCTGTCATCAAATAAATCCGAAGAATCACTGTCACTATATAGTCAAGTTTCATTTAAACAAATAATATCATAGTTTTCAGAAACAACTGAATAAAAAAAAATCATTATTTTTTGAACGCAAACCTCGAACATTCTGGTAAAACATAGAGAATCACTTGTCGGAATCTTGAATAGATTTATTGAACTCAGTTCCTGAGTCCTCAGAATTCACTTCTAAAAATTGGTCTTTTTTCCCAATCTGCCGAAAAAATCCGATACTAGACATCCATCAGGCCAAACTGAATCATTCACTAAATGGTAAAAATCACTCTCATACACTTCAATATGGAAAGATGATTTAGTTTGAAATTTAGTCTTGAGTTTCTGGCATAAAAGAAAATTTAAATTAATTCAAGGAGCACTAGAAATCCGTAACCTGTTTCACTGTTGTCTTAAGGCTTAATCTGGACAAAAAAATTTGTTTTCCTTCGTGGCAGCCTTTTCGCACTACTTAAATTCGATTCTTTCTTAGATCCATTAAGGGGATAGTGGACGTTATCAAAGTTTTTTTTTTTTATTTAACCAAAAATTATGAATTTTTGTATAGATATGCTTTGAAGTATGACAAAATTAAATACTTAAAAAACTAAAAAAAATAATTTTTTAAAATTTAAATTAAAAAAATTTGAATTTCGAAAAAATGTCTCTTGCGCGCCAATTTTTAATTTTTTCCTTCAATTTTCTCTTGTTATTATTCAAAAATGTATTCCGAACAAATTGTCTTATTAATTTAGAGATTCGTTGAAAAGTAAAATTTTAGGAAGTATTTTTATACGTTAACACTGAATTTTCATAAAATTTTCATGTTTTTATAAACTTATATTGAATTTATATAATCTTAATGATCACCAAAATTAAAACGGATAAGAAAATTTATTCTTATATGTATCTTGAGTCTCTGTTATGAATTTTATAAGACTTCTTCAAAAATTGTGTCGCAAGGGACATTTTAAAGACACAGATCTGCGAAAAATATTCATTTTGCACAAAAGGCATTTTTTCGGACATTTAAAGGACCATTTATGAGATACTTACATTTTTTAAACGCTTATAACTTTTTTACTAATTAAGTTAGAGACATGCAGTTTTTTGTTTCAGATACAGTAAAAATCATAGAATATGAATACATTTTAAAAAAAAATTCGAATTTTTGGTAATGTCATAGACCACCATCCCCTTAACAATAAGTTCACTTTTATTTTTCCTCTCATTTTGCACGGTACTGAAAACGCATCATAGGTAACAACAATCAGTACTAAACATGCCGATGGTTACCATTACACACCGCGCCGACTCGGAAAGTGATATGAATTCCAGAGTTGCTCTGATGAAGATGTTGAGCAAAGTGATAATACCGTGATGTAATACTTGGAAATGAAAGTTTAATTAAAAACCATGAGTTATATGTTCTATGCGAAAATAGAAAAACGACAACACAAGATTTCCGATTTAACCACAAATTTCTGTGTGCTTATTTTACATAATTTAAATTATTATAATATAACTGGGGGATTAGAATTTAAATAATTATGAACATTTCAATATGATAACAGATAATTTAGTTTTAAAAAGCTTATTTCCATAAACTTTATTTAATTTCAGTATTTTTGAACCGAATTCTTTCCAATAGTCTCTAAAAGGCGCAAAAAAAAAAAAAAAAAAAAAAAAAAAACTTTGAGAAAGAGGCAAAAATAAAAATCATTGCTTTAATGCATTTTCATTCCTTCATTCATCATCATAAATATGAATTACAGCAAAATATTGGTTTATTGAAATAAATTTGAAAGGAAATTGAATTTTGCATAAAGCAAAGGAATAAATTTACTTAAACACATTTTTATTTTTCTAGAGAATTTATTTTAAAGAACGCTTTATAACGTTCTCCAATTAACAAAGAAACCATTCTATTTTATATTTTAAAATGCTATATTCGCACACTCTGAAAGATATAATTAAAATGCACTGTGCTGTCTAAAATTAGTAAAGTACCTACCTGTTTCGATTACTTTTGAGCACACGTTTTAATTTTTCGTAAAATATTTAGACCGAGTTAATTTACGCAGTTCAGAAGTTGTTGTTTAACGGAGTCTAAACACGAAACTGCTTTGCATTTAACTGAGCTTACGTGAAACAGGGACATTTTAATATGATGAAAAACATAATATTGTGCTTCGTGAGCTATTTCAAAGTGAGTTAATTTTCTCTTTTGGTCTTGCAGACTTACGACCTACGATTTATAGTTGAGTTATTAAAATGTTTGCTGGATCAGTAAATAAATGTAATCATACTTTCATAAAAATTACGGTTTATTCAAATGCAACTGAATATACTCTTTTTTTCTTTGAAAATTCCTCTTCTCTTTTGCTGAGTAGAAAATAGCTTAGTATACTAATTAGTTAACTTTCTTTTCGTAAGATACTTTCTAAGTCCGCAAAAATATGAAATTAAAAGCACCGCGGAATTGTTTCTTCAAAATCATTGCTTTAGTTGATTCCACAGCACGTGGAAAGATGGTAAATTAATTTGTTTTAATAATTATCATTATCTTGTCTGAAGTATCGCAGGATATTTTCTTAAGACAAACGAAATATTTACTTGCATGAGATGCAATTTATTTGTGGAACGTTTCTTGGCAAGATGATTTAGGAATGGTTGCGATCAAGAAAGGCATTTATGAAACGTGTTTGTTTTGATAAACAGCACTAACTGAATAATTTACTTGAACGTTGTGTCTGGTTTTGTCCATTTATAAAAATACGTGTTCGGGATTTTTGTCGTGTCAAGATGTATTTTAATGGTGAATTCTATTATTGTGTTTGAGAGTTTCAATCAAATTAGCACAGAAAACTCTAGCTAGATTCTCAAAATTTTTTCTTTCTTTTTTTGTATGCAGAGGCCAAAGCAAATGCGCAAATGGTTTGGAGGTCTTTAGAAGTTAACTTATTAACAACTGTTTTGTAAAAATTGGTATTCATACATTTCATGATTTAAGTCTTAAAGAAAATTGTTTTAAATTTTGTCAAAAATGTGGGGCTCTTCACATTTTTTCCCAAGGGGAAATAATTTATCTTTATTGAAGTTTTTAAAAAATATTCAAAATTTGACGTGATATATGTTTAAATTGCTAGTTTCTATAATGAATCACAGGAAAGATAAATTATGTCGAATGCATCGATTGTGATATCCTTACCAACACAATCTCTTTTGCGCTCGCACTACTGCGTAAAGAATTATTAACCTGTTCGCCCTTTTTGTCATAAATACACGATAGTAAAGATTCCTCTTCTGAGCCCACCATTTCTTTCCGACAGTGCTCTTTGACTGCTTCTTTGTGACTCAGCCTTGCTCACTTGGTTGTGCTGTGTTATGGCAAAGCTATGCATGGGCTATCTGCCAAGGAGAAGAAAGACTTGGTCGGAGGGCTTTTTAAAGGTTTCTTGAACGTATTCACGTTACATTTGGAGAAAACTGACCAAAACTCTACATCGTTAGATCGACATCCGCGCTGCCGTGTTCGAACGCGAGACCTTCACATTTCAGCCGTCTACCATGTTTATTGGCTTATTCACTCGGCCATGGTGGGGCACCAGAAGGCGATTGGAGTTTACTGTATGAAATGTGTTCAACTAAATGCAAGCTCATCTGGTCTGCATACTATTAGGATAACATGATTGCCAAATTTCAACAAAAATAATTATAACTTTGCGCTATACTATATACTTTTGCAAAAAACTATATACTTTTTTGCCAATGAGTTCAACAAACTCATCATATGAAAGTTATGGAATTTCGGCTTTGAGTCTTACATCGATAAAATATTTTTCATCTTGAGAAAAAGGAAAGAAAGAAAGAAAGAACGCAAGAACTAGAAAATAGTATTACATAAGCTTCCATTTACTCATGATGCATAATCTAAAAGATGGAATATTTGCTTAGTATATTTTAAGATATTTCTATGAAACTATATGGAATTTTTAATATTTCTTGCTGTAAACCACATTCACAAAAATTTTGCTCCGAAATAAAGTTCTTATGCAAGGGCTTTTAGAAGTTCAACATTACACATAAAGTTCACCACTGCGCGAAAACGTTGGTATGTGGTCCAATACTTTAAATGATATTCAGAATATTTTCTTGGTTGCACTAGTTGAAAAATTTTAATCTTTATTCTATTTTAAAAACATAGTATTTTAAATTCATAAAAATGTATGTGCGGAATTACAACTTGCGTACTGCTATTTGTACGTTTGCTGCATTCTACAGATAGACTGGCAATAAATAGACAGATTTTTTATAAATTGACTCATAAAAAATAATTTCAAGCAAAATTAATATGCATTATTTATGTTCTTTAGATACTGACTTCAAAATAGTATGCTTGATATTTGGAGTCTCTTCCACACAAAAGAGCTTTAATACTGCGATCTGCATTGGGTAAAATGCGCTTTACGTTTCAAATAAACAAACAAAATGAATAAATAAATAAATTAGTGTACAAAATTGAGATTCATGACAAAAGGATCTACATTTAAAAAATGGACGCACTATTGGTAGTTCTTTTTTTCAGACTCAAAAGAAATAACTCTTATATGTTAGGTTATAAAGCAGTAATTACAAAATACTTTTGTGTTTTATTTTCTGTTACTTGTACTTTCTCTTCGACACTAAGAGAGGGTGGCATAGATTCCCTTCCTGTGCCCATCGTTGCTTTCCGGCATGGGTACATGATTAATTTACCTCGTTTTGGCTCAAGGAACGATGAGTACAGAGGAGGAATCTTGGTCTTATGTTGAATAAGATATTGAATATGTCAACTATTCCTGACATAGTAGAAATTTCTAGCAACAAATAAAATTTTGTTGAAAAGAGTTTTATAATCTATATGTTCGGAATAGCTTTGTTCAAGAAGTAGCCAGGGATGGGCACTGACATAAATGTATCTTACAAACTCATGCAAACATATGTAGCGTCGATGTAATGCATGATGTCATGCGTCTGACAAAAACTCAAGCATCTTCTTAAGTAGTACTGTTCGTGTGCAACACACAATCTATTAGTTACTGTTTCTACTCATAACAAAATACCTTTATTTGTCATAATTAGCTTTCGTGCAGTAACTGAACCTACTAATAAATCCAACTTTAAAAGATTGTTTTTCTAAACGAAATCGAAGCATTCGATCTGTTTATTTTTTGATCCGCGTACTGCTTTCGTATATAGTACAATAGGCAGGAGATTTTTGTACTAACAAAATATTGCAAAAGTTGGTGTATATTCAACATATACTTGCTTAACCAAAACAATATTGAATGTATATTAAAGAAGAAAAATAAGAAGAAAGATATTAATACATCTTTTTATTGTAGTGAAAGATAAATTTTCTCTGAGGGAAAGCTTTTCGAAGTTGCATTGATTTTGTGAAAGAAATCGTTATACTATTGAATTAAAAATACTGAGGGAAAAATAATTAATCGCTTTTAAAAACAGCACTGATTATTAGTATTGAGAATTTTTGTGTTTAATATTTCGTGTTTCTTACATCTTTCCCTGTGGGCATAACTCTTTATACAGTCATACCACATACATTTTGTGATGCATAAGTATATATAAAAAAAAATAATTCTTTACTTATGTGATTTTCTAAAATGCTAAAACACATTTTTTTCATCGCACAAATAACTTCCCTTATCCGCACAAATAATTTCCCTTCCCATATCCTTTATTATATACACTTTTTTGTTGCATTCTAATTCGTAAAAAAATTACCGATTTTTATTAGTTTTTATGAAAATAACGACTATAGCAAAATTCTAAAATCCTCGAGGCGGAAATTGAAGTAGACAGTGTAGTAGACGAGCAGTGTAACACTGACTCATCAAAGTTCTAAACAATCAAAATATTGATGAGATTGTAATTCGTATTTGTGAAGCTCTCGTGTGTAGTATGTTGTGGTAGTACCCAGAAAGAAAAATTGAGTTTCTGTAAAGGCAGAATTTTTCATAAAGGAACTTGATTACAAATCTTAATTTCGGTGGAATATCGTGACAGAACAGTGGAAGTCTATCCTTTCGATGAAATATCCTATCAGGAAAAAAGTTCTCATTTCGGTGGGTGTCCTCTATCTCTGGCTGCATCGCAATCATAAACTCGTATTTGAGCGTGATTGAATCATATAACACACCTTTTAACTTTAATATAATTTTTTCCACAGTACATACGTGAATGAGTAAATCTCTCACCTCTCAAACATAAACTACATTGGAAAAGGGGGATGCAATTTAATTGTATACATGTCAAATGGAGAAATTTATGGTAAAATTGAAGAGAATGTTGAAAGTCCGTAAAAGGAAGCAGGCTCGATGAGAATTTGATTTATATTATACATATTTAATCTATAAAGTTTGAAATGCAGCATTATATTTCGTTTTTACGAAATATTATACTTTCAGTTATCTGAGATCAGTTTGACACACAAATTATAAATTGCTTTTGACACATGCCTTTATTTTGTACGATATTTCACCATTTCAAAATTTTAATAACAATTTTCTATACTTATTTGCTTTTTATTTCAATTTTGATAGACCTATCCGAGGGGATGCTGATTCTTTCATAAAAATACAGCGCGATTACAAAAGAATATGCGAACTTTAAAATGCTACATTTACAAAACTACAAAATATACACACATTTTTGAAAAAAAAAATATGTAAAGATACTCATAACATAAAGTCATACTATACAGAGTGTCCTTAAAGATTGACTTAGGTTTTTATTCTTTAAATATTGATCATAGACATATACCATAAATTATAACGCTACGTAAAAAAAGGTATGACTTTTATCGTATCGATTAAAATTTTCAGTGGAATAAATCTAAGAAATACAAAATTTGAATTTTTATACGGTCCCTGTACAAACAATCCTCACCTAATAAAATGCGTGCCCCGTACACCAATTAGAGGTGTACAAAGTTTCAGCCTGGTAAAAGTTGGTAAGGGGTTATACAATACCAATAGTAGCAGAAGTATTATGTATTTATGCAATCACTGCTTTCTTTCGTAATTTTTGTAAGACGCCTAAAATGCGATCTTGATTTTTCACCTTCGAGAGCTATTGCAAAGGGGTTTAAGTCAGCATATATTTATTTTCACACATTCGACGGGTAAAATCTTCAAATTTTGTCCATCCCTTCATTAATGTATGAGAACATTTTACTATTTGGGAATTTTTTTGTGCATGCGTAGTATAAAAATTTATATTTTGTTATTATTCAGATTTAATCTCCAGAAAATTTTAATAAATGCCATAAAATTCTGCACCATTTTTTGTTGTATATGCCTATATGAATTTTATAATTCTGTACACAATACTGTGTAGTTGTAATTGAATATTGTATATGCTTATATATATTTAAGGAATAAAGTCTAGGTCAGTGCTTTTGGACACTCTGTATATGTTCAATGTGACCACTACCAGAAACACAACGCTATACATTCTATAGCAGAATTCGTCCCAAGCTTTTTTTCAGCATGACTGAAGTTACCTACGTTTTCAGTTCAACACTGATGGTGGGGGCAGAAAAGACATTTTATCTTTGATGAAGCGCCAAAAAAATAAATAAAAATAAATAAACAAATAGTAAATAAAAAAATAATCGAAGGGAGTAAAGTAGGGGTTTCTTGCTGGCCACTGACGAAGAGCAGTTGAAATCCGTTCTGTCTTTCACAAATAAATAAATAAATAAATAAAAAGTTTAAACTAATATAACTTTATAGCTTCCTACTCAAAACCATGAGTGAAAGGGGCCGCTACCTTGTATTGTTCAGAAGATGTAGGCTTTGAAATTTGGGATAATAGTTTCTTAACACCCTGTATTTTGAGCGAAATGTGTTCGTGTATTTTGAGAATGTTGTATATTTATGCAATCTATTCAAATTTATATCAATGGTTTTTAATTAAACACAGCACCAAAATAATGAAAACTATCTTAATAAATAAAAGACAATATATTTGACTTAAAGATACATTTATAAAACATACAAAACATCAAACTATTTTACAAAGTGACGTCAGATTACAGCATAGTACAACACAATTTGTATTTTATGTGGCTCTGTTTAATATCTCCAACACTACGTGGAGGTACTTGGTAACAAATTTTTTCAAACAATGTTTTGGTGATACTCTTATACAAATAGTGAGTTACAAAATCTATTTTTAAAATGCTCGCAAGGACTTTATAGTTTGGAGTTAAAAGCATCACCACACACACACTTTTGCTACGGTCATTGAAAGGATGTTTTCTGTTTTGATATTTTAAAAGTAATTTTATTTATTTTAAATAAATTAAAAAATGTTCTGAGAATGAGCTGGTGAAAAACAATATGGTGTACGTTATAGGAAGTGGGTAAAGATCAGGCTTTTTTGCCAATCATAGTCATGAAAATTCAAAGTATTTATTGATGACATATTATCATATTTATGTGAAGTTTAGGTATTGAACCTTACATTTATTATAAGAAAAAATAGCAAGTCACATAAAAAGTCACCAAACTTGAAAATTCGGTGAAGTTTTGTTATTTAAGCGGTTTTTCTAACTTTCATTAAAACAAAAAAAACTGTTAAGCGTTTTATGCATCCCTATATTTTTTGGTCCCTCAAATGCTGCAATAAAACTAACATTAAACTTCTAAGCTAGCATTAATTTTCTTTGGTGCATTGAACACGTTGATGTGATACAAAACAAAAAAGCTTGTCCGGGAATCAGTCAGAATCATAGTAATAACTCCTTAAATAATGTTATCCAAAATGTTCAAATACCGTATGTTATAGAAATTATGTTCAAGTCGTATGTGCAATTAATGATTTCCATCCAGCAAGAATTAAGAATGATTAGGACAACAACGTAATTGCCCAACGAATACTAGATTCAGTAAAGAAGACGAATTAGTACTTAAACGAATAGTTGAAAGAAATGGCTGAGAAAGAAAAATGGCAATATGGACTCCGTTAAGTGACTCTGATCACCCAGATTTCCCACGATTAAGGGGACAGCCTACTTTTAAAATGCCCAAAAATCGATTTTGAGATTTTTATCTCATTAAATAGCTTACTTTATTCTAAAAATATTGATACCAACCATTTTTCTGTATGACATTTATTTGTTGAGATAAAAAGGAAAATGTAAACGCAAGTTGGGCAGCATGCTGTAGAAGCTGCAACTAAGGTTGACACTCAAAGCATAAAAGAGGGAGAATAGAAATGTACAGAATTTAATTTAGAAACTCGAAGAGCCAGAAAAATGCTCATCAGTTCTCAGTTTGAGGTAATAAAAGAAAACGAAGGCATTGTGCATGAAAGCGGAAAATTTTAAATCGAAATTTCATAAAGTGAAATAAAATCAAATTTTTATGTTGCAAAGTAAAAATAAATATATATATATGGATATAATTATTAAAATAACTTCAAAACATGTACTTTACCAATATTAATGCCTTTATATCCTAAAAATGTATCTTTTGTTAAGGTATGTACATATATTTTCATATTTACAATTGTCGAGCTTTTCTTTAGACTGATGTTTCTTAAGCCATATTAAAACATATTTTGGGTTAATCATATTAAGTACTCCGTAAAATTATTCTTAAATAGTAAATGTTTCATTAGAAAATGTTTTTAACTTTTAAAAATTAAAATTTATGTTCCAAAATAACAATTTGAACTTTAATTGGCGTTTTCTCAAAACACTGTTTTTCAAGTTTGCGCGCATGATATTTTAAAAACTATTTAAGATATCAACTTGAAATTTTTCTCAGGCATTTATTCTAATATAATGAACAAAATGAACTAAAATGAAATGGTTGTGTTTCATAGGAAAAAAGTTATGATTGTAAAACTATCAAAATTTTTATGGTAATTTAAATTTTCAGATTAAATGATTTTTTTAAATTTAAATTATGAAAATAATTAAACCATTTTAGTTCAGATTGTTAATTTGAATGTCTTGTTTAATTTAGAAAAAAATTATGAGGTTCAAAGGAATTCTAATTGAGATATCTTGCGCGCAGTGGGAAAGTACCCTTGAATTTTTTTTTCCAATATTGTGTGGTAAAATAATATTTTTAAAATTATCACCTTTATAATAAACTAAAATAATATTTTTAATCAATAGAGTAATGTCATAGTAGTTAACTGAAAAAAAAGTTATGTTTCTGCATGCATTCATTATTTTTTTTAAATTATGAAAGTTGATCTAAAATTTATACATTTTCCCATTCTTAAAAGTAGGCTGTCCCCTTAACATGGGAGGAGCTGCGATGTTTAACTCTCGGGATATATCACCTTAAGCAAAGCTGATCATACACTCACGAACACCTGAATCAAACGGGAATGTACTCTATTAACGTACATCGAGAAGATTCCTCAGTTGTTCGACTCCAGTTGAGATCAAGACGCAAGAGATCAAAATTATATGGATAAGAAAAGTTACATATGGATAAGAACATAATCCAAACATTGACTGGTACTGTCAGTGCAAGCTGATGAAGTTGTTGGCTGCTGAGTGCACGTTATATCTGTACTTTGGTACTTGGGGTACTGGCGCCATAATAAAACTCAAACAAAAATGTCAATTCTGCTGAGTATGCTGAATACACTCCAAGACGCTGCTATTAGATGATCCAGTGACTACTCAGCTAGTGAAAGCGAGAGGGAAATATGATTGAACACATTTATTACAAATAGTTTAGTATAGTTCATATTTTTCTTGTTTTCTCTATTTAATAAAAAAAAAAAATATTTTTTTGAAAAACCGAGCATTTTCATTTCGACTGAGTATGAATATTATACTAGGTTATATTTATACATGGATATATAACATGAATTTGCTGATGGGTGAAAAAACACTAATCTTTCTCCACCTCCTTTTAGTTAAAAGTGAAGAGAGTCATTTCTGAAATATGTAATTTGGAATGTATGTACAAAGTCTTGTAGCTCAGAAAACACCAAAAGTTATCTGAAGATCATTACAAAAAAATGTTTAAAGGTAGTGTTCTATCATTCCTTGTCTGGTTACGAAATCTGTTAAATCTCAGAACTGTGTTTACTTTACTCAAACCATTTCGCTATCCACCAGCTCGTCTATTGAATATAGTAAACAAGGTACTGTACCAATGCATAAAGGTTTAGATCATCAGATTTACTCGAAAATGGACAGCTTAAAAAACGACGCTTAATATATAGGAGTAACACTTTGGCACTAAACAATGAACACAATAATATTTCATTTTACAAAATATACACCTTAAAATACAACCACTAGTACTCCCAGATAGATTAAAGCTACCATAAATTAATCATGTTTCATTTTATAAAGTGAACAACTCCAATTTCAGATAATGTAAAATCTCTTTTGCATTAATAATTTACATTACATTTTTGCAAACAAAAGTAAGAAATATTTAAACCACTGAATCTGTCTCTCTCTTATTTTAATCGAAATTTCAAAAAAAAAAAATTAATAAGGAATAAACTTCTCGTGAGGAATTCCTATCTTTAAATGAAGTTTTTAACGCTGATGCTTAAGAGACCCTGTATATTTTCAATAATTTGAAAAGAGTTTCTTACTCGTTTTACAATACATATATGGTGAAATCTCTTTGAAAGACCACCTCTGTTAACGTATGACCACCGATAAGACCGTTTATTTATGGTCTATAATTTCTGGCTATAAGCTCAGTGTCAATTTTTCTTCATTAAAGGACCACTTTTCACCCACTCCTTCCCCGAAAGAACGTATTCGAACATTTCAGTTGTAAGTTAAAATTGTTCTCCTGGGGAAAAAAAGAAAAAGAAAAAAAAACTTGTAATTTATCTTCTAAGGTTAACTAAGGAAACTAGAAAGGTTAACTAAGAGAAAAAGGGCTGTTGTACCCTGTGATAGAATGGTCCTAATCGGACAAGGTAAGAAGTTATCTGGATCCTAGTTTTATCGCAAATTTGATGATTTTTTAAATACGGATTGTCAGTTAATTAGCTTGTGGAAAATTGGCTTCCTATAAAGCGTATTTAAAGCTAAATAGAAAAGTGGACTTAATTCATTTAATAATATAATAATAATAATAATAATAATAATAATTTGTAGCACCTATAATGCGAGGAAGTTTGCTTTTCTGATTTATTCAGAGATCACTTTTCTGAAAGACCGATTTTTTATGGTCCGGAGGATGGTTTCCTTAGTGAGGTTTCACTATGCATGTAGTAAATCACCATAGATGTATGAACTAGAGAGATATAGAAGCTAAGTACAACACCTCATTTACAACATGTATATCAAGATGAAATATAGAATCACATGCATATATAATTCACATAAATATTTTGAGAATATATACATTTTTATGAGTTGTGCGATCTAAAATAATTTTATCGTTTTTCAGCTCTTCCAAAATGTCTTTTTCTATATTTTTCAAGGCGATCACAAAAGAAATTTCTTTATTGAAATTAGTTCTATTTGTATTCAGGGCAAACAATGCAGTGTAAGGACCTATAGAGTGAAGTAGCAAAATAATCTTAAAGGAAATAACTTTTACGACGTGATCTTTTTAGTCTGATGTTTTATTCCGTTTTAAAACATTTTTTAAGCGAAGAACCGTATTTAGATCCCATGTTTTCGAATGCTTTTTGAAATGCTTTTACTAAATCTTTGTTTTCGAATTGGAAGAATTACCATTAATTATTGTTTTGTCTCATTTAGTAAGCTTATTATAGCTTTTAATGAAGGTAAAAAATTTACAATTTCTCAAAAGGAAAGTAATTGCAAGTCAAGAACAAAAGAGAAGGCCCATATTTACACCTTTTCCTCTAAACTTAAATAACCATAATAAATCTTACGTGTATGATCAAGCTTCCGAAATCAAAATAGTGGCATGTTGTCAAACAATTTTGAGGAGCGATATTCATTTAAACCTTTAGAAAGACTTAGCAAACGAGATTGAGCAAACGAGTATTCATGCAAACGACCTCATTTCTTTTCCGCACAAGAAAGGCCCATTAAGTTTTCCTGACTTTGGACACTTAATAACCTTATACTTGATTACTTGAAAATAGTATTTAGTGCATTAGGGTAGAAAAATATTTTGTTCTACACGGGTGAGTCGTTCACAATTTCTTCGTCCGTAATGCACCCGTCGTATCGGCACACGTGCTGTACCGCAAGTTTCGTGGAAGGACTGGGGCTTGGTTTGCCGTTCCGATATTTGCTGTGAACGCTCAGGTTGCTGGTATATGTCGTGTAGGTATTGCACCGGTGTAGAGATGGACTGCTCCTGGAACCCTTTCTGCACGCTATGCGGCTGTAAATCCTCTGGAATCCTTCTCTGAAGCGATCGCTCATCCAGCAATATATTATGGGGTTGTAAGCCGCGTGGCTCATTGCCAACCAGTGGCAGGCAAACCAGACGTACATGATGTGCTCGTATTGCCAGATGCGAGTGTCTTGGTCGCCGGCAACAATGAGGGCGTTTAGAGGTAACCAGCAGAGGGTGAAGGCAGTTACCACCGCTATCATCATTCTCACCATCTGTAAAAAAAAGAGAGTGAAAATAAGTATATGTATAGTAATTGTGAACATGCTATCTGTCAATTAGCCCTTTCTTTTTGTTTTACCAGAAGAGGACAGCTTTGTTTCTCATGAAGTGGTCGTTGGAAATTATACTTATTGGCACCTCTTAGAAACTGCTACTGCGACTGTTCGATATAATTTCGCGGCATTTGATGTGTCTGTCGCAACTTATTTCCAGCTCTGCTGTATAGACATGGAGCCAATTTTCAGCAGAAAAACGTTGTTCAATAGTATTCAGGGCGATGACTCTTATATATTCTGGGCTCATGTCTTTTTTGCTCCCCTCCATTTCCAGATCCAGTCTCACATCAAGAAATATACAGGGTGGCCATAAACTGCAAGTGTTCAAGGAGTGCCGGAGAGAAAACTACCAGGAATATTCCAGTGAAACTGGGTATCTACACGTTTCAGAACATGCGCAAGTCAAATATGCAATTAAAAAAATCGCCATTTTCACCCCATAGATGGCGCTATCTCGTATTTCAATACTTATGGGCTTCGTATATGCAAATTTTAAGTCCATCGAACAGTGTAAAAACAAGACCCCATTGAGTAATGGTCCATCGTGACTCTGAATAAGGAGGAACGTGCATTGTTAGTGAAGATATTCTATCAGAATGGTAGCCATTATTCAGCTACTCTGAAAGAATACCGGCGTATGAAACGATTAAGAAGAGGTCCAATGAGTGTCCATGAGAATAAATAAGGGTTTAATTATTTTCCAAAGCGTCTTTATGAATTGTTTAATGTGTCATCTTAATTGACGTTAATTTTTGATTACATGTTACTGTAAAAATTTAATGACTGAAGCGAATTGTATGGTATTTTGATAAACTGTAGATGATGTTTTATATTGTTTATAGGCCTCTTAGAATGTCACTATGCTCTGTCTATAGGTTTTGGAAGTTGTATATGCCATCGGTGAGCTTTGAAATACGGTACGGCACCATCTATCGGGTGAAAATGACGATTTATTTTCTTTGCATATTTGACTTGCGCATGTTGTGAAACGTATAGATACCGAATTTCACTGGAATATTCTCGGTAGTTTTCTCTCCAGCACCCCTTGAACACTTGCAGTTTAATTATGGCCACCCTGTATAATCCAAGGTATTTGCCAAACATATCGATTCTGGTTTCAATTTTTCTCTGTTTGTTCTAACGCATTCTAAGAAATCATTTTGTGTTTTCAGATTTCGTCTTTATTCAATCAAGGTTTTTCCAATATGTGTTACCTGGTAAACAAATGAGTTTTAGGAAAAGAGGAAAGCATTTTTCTCTAATATGAATCACCATTGATTCAGAGTTCCTCAGTAACTGTACAGTCAGTATAAATCTGGATTTTATATATTAGGGGAAGGGTGGGCAAAACGGGTTTTTGATTTTACTCGCTTAGCAACTGTTACCATCTCTATGCCATTGCTACGTGTTGTGCATAACGTTCTGTTTTTAATTTCCATGTGGGATACTGCTTGAACAGATAGATGCGCTTTTAAGATTTATTACTTCCTTCCTTACCCTGATCTCTGGTAAGTGCAATGTTAGGATATTTTTTTGTTAGTTTTGCATGCAGATACTAGCGTGACAGTTTACAATTTCTAAAAGTGATGCTTTTTAAGTAAATTGCATGAAAAAGTAGAACTACATACAAAGCGATTTGTTAGGTAGGCCTAGTTGTTCATGACTGCTTGTAAGGCAAGACGCGGTATCTTGCAGGGAAATCTTGTCTGCAGCACTTGTGACGAAGAGAAAAGAGCAAAATCGTCGGATGTCGGACAGATCGCTAGCTAAAAACGTCCAGTTGCTACTCGACCAACAGGCGTCACATGGTCAGGTAGTGATACAATGATCTAGATGTTGCATGCTTTTACTCTAGCGATATATAACAAGATCAGAACAAGGAGAAGGATGAATCAAGTACAGTGCATGTAACAAATGGGCTCATGACTTGTGCGATGGTGCGTTGGTAGAGGATGATAAGTTTACATAAAAACTGAGTGCTATGTGAACTGAGCGAACTGTTATTGTACCCCATTTTGCATCAGCCCTTAGTTCAAAATGGGCTAGTTTGCAGCTCTGGATATTTTGAGCTACAGATCCCAAAATATGACGAGTAGTATTTCAAGTTTCAATAATGCAGAATAACTACCAAATTGTAAAACTGAAATAAATATTACTTATTTAATTTACTTCTATTTGTCACCAAGACCTATTGGCCAGGATCCCAGGATAACCTTAAGTACTCCAAATTTGTCCACCCTTACCCTACGTTATAAATAAGATATAAAGCAATATAAATTAAATGAAAAGTGTTTTATATATTTATAATTTTTCAGCTGTCACCTAGCTAAAAAGTAAATAATCCTATATTAACATATCCCGCGGTACTTTCTGCAAAAGAAACTACCTTATCTTTTTTTCATGATTTTTGTTCTCGAATGGCAGATATTTGTAGGTTACATATTGCTACTCAGTACGATATTACGGGGTTGCCATCATTCATGTTTGAGCATCTTTCAAGATCAGGCGAAAGACGCGGGTCGGTAAATGAGCCCAAACCCGTAGCTTGTGAAAGAGTCAAAGAGAAGTGTGCAATCCTTTTGTATTAAAAGACTCAAAATGTGCAATAATTTTCCGTTTCATCCCATTTTTTTAAGTATGGAGTAGATAGCTTAAATTATTTCATTAGTAAAAAATGCTAGAGTATTTTAAAAAAATATAACATTCAATAACGATTTTGAAAGTATATATATATACATGTGAGTGTGTGTGTGCGTGTGAGCCATATATAAGTCATCTTAGCGTAAAGCAGAAACTCAAAAAGTTTTGACAATTGTTCTGAAACTGTAAAAAGAAAAAAAAATCTCATCAAATGTTGGCATCAGTTTTTTATCGTTAGGTATAAAAATAAAATTTCATCTTACAGCCATAAGCTTAGTTTTTAAGGACAGCGCTATCGGTTTATTGAAAGCGCTGAGCTTGAAACTTAATCGATGCCTCAAATGCGAAGAAGGAATATGAAATGGAGATACTTTCCAAAGATAGGAATCTGTATTTTATGATACAGTCAAAACTGCATACTTCATGTTTTGTATATTTTATTGATATTCTTTGCGGTTCAGTTTCATCCAGATATATGTATTGTTTTATTTTATTTCTTACTTCTGCTTTTTTCCAGATACAACATTGATTTAACAATGATCAGATGAACAGAGATTCAACATTGCCTAAAGAAAATAAGTGATCGTTTACTCAATAAATTTTTGTGAAGGAAAAAAACTTTTAAAAATATACTAGAGAATTTAAAACATCACTGTACAAAGTGAGTGATTGAATTTTTAATAGTAGCTGAAACTTTCAAAAAATAAATACTAATACGAGAGTAATTAAATTTTCAATAATTATTCCAATCCCAATTTCTAAAAATCATATTGTAGAAGTTGTGCAAATTATCACTTTTATCAAGAAAGACAATAAAATAATAATAAAAGTTATTTTTTATCCATTCTCTATGGTTCGTTCTGATACGTTAATGGAAACTTTCGGCCTTATCGGAGACATTCACCAATTTGCCGCCTATAGACTCAATAAAATCGCCCCTTGTAGGCTGAACCAAAGCCCCACCTATTTCATCGCCTTCGAAAATTTGCCATCGTAGAACTGTATCTTAGCTATCCTATTAAGAAATCCGTCACCAATGCATTATATACCATTATAATGTGGCCTAAATATAAATGCCTGAATGTGAATATAGGTACGTATAGGCTTGAGTATAGGCTCATGAAATGAAAAATTTAAAACAACTATTTATTTTGTAGCAACTTGTACCTATTTTTCAAGAGGAATTTTTTATTGGTTTCATTGTATTTTCGATCTTAATGAATATGACGAACACAAATGTCATATGCTACCTGGAATGCAGACATTTGAAGTATTATGGGAACTATTGGACTGAAAAGCATAAAATTAATGTGCTAAAATAAGTTGAATACGTTAATAATCTGTTATACTTTGTTTTTATGATATTCTTTATTAAACAGGCGGCTCCTTTTTTAATAATAGAATTTTCTGTTTTAACTCAAAATTTTCTTCTCATTAATGTCCTTATATCTCCTACGTGACTTTACTGTGTCTTACTATTGCCCATCACACAGGACAACGCATTACAGTTTCTAGATCAGGTGAGAAATTCATAGGACTTCATTATTATTTTTTTAAACTAAACTATTTGGAGTTAGACTGCTTTATAAAGGTGGAACTACATTTTTTCTTATGGAAACTAATTTATTCATAAAATATTTCAGAACAGTCTACCAATGCATACTGTTCAACCAAAACACATTTTGTTTAATTCGTGAATAATAAAATAAATTTCGAAATAAAATATCCAAATCACTTTTCCTTTCAAAAGGATAAAATTTTATGGCTTTATGTATGATTATTAGTAAAAACTTTTATTAAACATAATGATAGAGACCGCTGGATCATATAAAAAACGTTTATCTAATTTTTACAAAAACTAACATTCTTGATAAAGTCACCATGACATGAAAATTCATCTCATTTAAAAAATACTTTTCACTAGAAAATATATTCCTGTAACTAACTTTATTTCTGACACTTACCTACAGGTTGTGTGATGTTGATCATAGATTTATTTATATTTCAGTCTTTTCGCTGTATCCTTACACTACATTGCTTTGTACTCTGTAAATGTAATAACAGGTATAGACTACTTCTCGTTCAGATATTACATCATAGTTGTCACAATGAATACATCTGTTAAACTTCAATTCTATCATTTAATATTGAACTTTGCTCATTGCCTTTTCAGTATGCCACGACTATCTGCAAAACTTATATGTATACTGCCCTTCTACACTTGTATGGAAAAAATGAGGAAGTCCAGGCACTTGAGCTTCTTTTATAATAGAGTTCAGACGTCTGTATGAGTTCTGGCAGCTTTTTGAAAACTTGTCATGCAAAATAAAAATTGGCTTTAACTTTCTTACAATTGATTCGTTACTAAGTATATTGTTAGGAGTTTTATTTTCGAACCTGTTTATCTATAAGCATAGTCTTAATCAATTTGAAAGTTTAAAATTTCAACGACGGAATTGTGTAAGAATTTAGCAGGATATTTGTAATTTTTTAACAGAAAGTTTAAATTATTAGATTAATAATTTAATCTATCAGATTAAAAAGACAAAAAGAATTATTTACAGATAACAAATCTTAATGCTAAATAATAAAACAAATGACGCATTCTACGTTAGATCTTTTCTTCTTAAATGCTCCTTGACCAGATAGTTACGAAGACTAACTTACATGTGTGAAAATAAACCAAAAATAAATAAATAAATCTTAATAATTTGTTTTTAATTCTTAATAATTTGTTTATTAAAAATGATATAGACTAAGGTTTAAATTGAAATAAAAAGTTAAAGCTATATCGATACTACTTTTTTCTGGGGATTCATAATTACATCAAGTATAAACCAAGTATAAAATGCATTTCTAACCATCGAAGTTCTTAAAGAGACTTAAAATGGCTAAGCTTAACCCTTTGAAGAGCATTCATTTTCATGTTAATATAGAAGAGCAACTGGACATACTGCCCAAAGCTGAAGTCTGGCAAGTGCGAACTTGCCAGACTAACTGTATGGCCGCACAGTTAGTCTGACCAGTGTCAAAAAAGCTTTTAGCTCTGTGGCACGCAGTAGGCGATTCGATCGACCGCCATGCCACTGATAGTTAAATCAAGCGAAGACAACGGTTGTGCTATTTTAGAGATGGGACCATTTAGGCAATCTACCTGGCTGTTCTATTAAAATGAGGCATTTTCATCACATTCCCAGGTTTTTGCAGATGCCAGTACGGATAAAAATAATTCTGCTGGCTCTTTTAATAATTGATCACTTCTACTCCAAATTACATGCTAAAATGTAAAGGATTCTCATGTAACTACGTAATCCTTAAGTATTTTATTGAAAAATTTATTCTTTGTACATCTAAACTCAGAAAATTTGCGAATGCTTGAGCAATGTTGCAGGTGATTGTCAAATTGTCAGTTTTGTGTTCTTAGTGTGAGGACAACGCGCATTGAAGTGTTAAAGGCCATGTTAAATTTTGCATAGAATCGTACTCCGAATCGTAGGACCCTTGTTTAAATCTAGGCTCATCAAGCACTGCAGTTTACAAACAGTGAATGTGATCGTTAAACCTGAGTTGTCTCAACTATTTTCGATCACTTTAAATGAGGCTTCCTGTAAACATATTGACTGATTACGAATATGCAATGTGTCTTAGTATCAACGCGTCCGGATTCTGGGAGTGTAGGTTACTCAAAGACGAATCAGTATTTTATGATAACGAAGACGTCAAACTCAGTCTTCGTGTACCCGTTAATAATCTTTTTAGAAGTAATGGTGAACTTTTTGTCTAATTTTTAAATTGATCTTCAAAAACAATGGACTAGTTTCCAAAAATTTGAAATGAAATTTCTAAATTATCAATTTTATTCAAATACTTTCGGCGAAAAATCCCTTTAATTTAGGCTAAATAGGGTCGGATGCTATTACTTGAGCAATTCCTCCAAAGTGGTTATCAACAGATACACGAAGGCGACGTTTGCAGCCCACATTGCCATGTGAATATTAATTGATCACTGATCTTGATTTATTGCTATTGTTCAGTAGTCAACAGAAGTTTGCCTAAATGATTGTGAGACCAGCCTTTCTTAATTTAAAACCACCCCTCCGCATAGCATCTCATTATCCCAATCCAAAACATTTCATATTAGCAACCTTAGTATCCAACTTGGAAAAAGATTTCGTCAGCTAAGCTTTGGTGTACAGGAATCGCAGTATGTGCTTTCTCATGTAAAATTTAAGGAGCTAGTTCATTCAAACCGGCGAAAGGTTACCTTTGTATATTGCCTCAAAATTCGAGACTTTATTGCAAAAAGATGGTATTACATTTATCATTCAAAGTTGAAATTCCTTGTTGAGTCAATCCCAATGATGGCCCAGTTTGTCTTGACTTTATCAGGAATCTTATCTCCATTTCTGCCTCTTCGAAAACATTCTCTTTTCCACTGTTATGCTAGCCATCAACGTCAAAATTACCACTCTGGGAGGTTTGAAACAACTCACGACACTTTCTTTGAGTAATAGCGGTCTTCCCATAAGTATTTGAGTGCATATTGAAGCAAAAAATTAAAACTTTGATCAAATGAGGACAACTTGGCTCATACTGACATTTCCAATTGAGAATAACTATACGATGCAGACACATATCGACTAATGTTTCTAGGGGTTTAAGCTGAGAGATACCCAAAGGCTACCCCTAACGGCTGAGCGGATGAGACACTCAAAAATGGTGAATGGCTGAACTGTAAAAGTCCAGCGTGCTGGCCTATTGTGCGGCTGTCCATCTAAAGGTATTTTTTTCCAGATGTAACATGAAAACGCATTAGAAGTTTTGAACACCTCCGCCCTTTAAAAATTCCTCCAGCCAAGATCCCACCCCCCAATCTTTGGAAGGTAACCCTTTCCTATTTTTGTCATAACACAACACACAGACAGATGCCCAAGTGCAAATGAAGGATTGCATGACGTCTGCATCCTATTTATTTCAATCATTATTTGCTACTGAAGCCGTCTATAAGAAAACGGCGGATGCAAAGTTGCACACCTAATATCAGGATTTTAAAAAAATCACGCTATGCTGGTTATAATGGAAATAAAACATTAAATAATCGGAATGTCAAGCGATAAATTTAATATTAACATTTCCAAACTAACTTCGAAATTCCTTTACTGTATAAATTGATCTTGACAAGACATCGTTCTACATTTCAAGTAATATATATTGCCGTATTTTTACGAGCTTATTTTTATTCTATCATTCAGGTGGAAAAAATTCAAAAAGTTTCTTTTTTTCCCAAAGAAGTAAGAATTCACTCAGTAGAATGTCTCCCTAACATATAAGACGACTTCATTGACATATAAATGTCAGCAACACGGAAAAATTCTGGAAAAATTTGTAGAATAAAAAGAATTTCTTTGAACGGTAAAATAATAATAAAAAGAAACAAGAAATGTAAAGGAAATATAAGAGCAGGAAAATATATATCTATATATATATTTCTTTTTTTTCTGAGTTGAGAGTAAAGTACTGTAAAATATTGGGTTCGCTGTTAAAGATAAATTGCGTCTGGTAGTGGTGATATGAACTGCACTTAAAGTTTTAAGGAGTTCAATTCTTCAAAGAACTAATAAGCTTACATGAATAGGTGGATGCTTTAAAGTTTTTTATTTTATGTGCATTTTAAACTTTTATAAAGTAATCATATTCTGATAGAGAAAGAGCAAGATGCTAGATTGCGAATGGGATGCGTCTAAAAAAATCACTAATGCCCAAGAATGAATTGCTTTATTCACATTGAGATAAGTATGTGTTGCACTGAAATAAAACGTGTGTCTCTTTTCAGATTATACTTTTCACCCCTCCTTCATTATCTTGCATGCTTGTCGCTTCTAATTCATTGTCTAATAATGTGTAATGTAGGGTGTCCCAAAATTTATGCAAGATTTCATTTAAATAGAAAACAGATTTTTTAATTGTATTTTTTTAAATTGAAACATGAAGTACTTTAGGATAATGTTATGTGTGGAATAGCACTTCGGGCAAATGACCTCTACTGCTTTTCTGGCAAGTACGCATTCTTTTATCGAAATTTTCTAAGACCATTTCGAATAAATGTGACTGAATTTCTTTCATGCAGCGTTGAGTCCTCCGCACATCTTCATTATACGGGTAGAAGTGGGATTGTTGTGACATAGACCTTTAACTTCATATAACCCCAAAGAAAAAAATCCAGTGGGGTTAAATAACAAGATCTTTCTCACTCATTCATCCTCAAAACAATCATGAATCAAACTTTCATTATAACAATGAAACTCGTTGTTATTTCGTATAGTGCATTTTACTAACCCTAAACTGTCAGCTGTCAAACTATTTTACTTTTTTGACTGCCCCCAACACTAAATTAATTAATTTTCTATTTAATTCAAATGTTGCGTAAATTTTGGGACACCCTTTACCAGTGGGGACCGGAAAGTAATGTCGTTTATTTTTCGTATGTCATTACTTCGCCTAGCCAAAACTACTGGAGCTAATAATACTAAATTTGTGATGTATGTGAGTATATTAACGTGTTAGATAAAACATCATTTTTCAAATTAATAACCTATGGAGAATAAGCTGCCAAATGTTTTTTTCACAAATATCTCTCTATCTCAAAAAGAAAAATAGAGACATCTATGAAAATCTCTCTGTAAAATATTGCACTGAAGAATACATAAAAATAAATTTCAGGACATTTTAAAATTTGTCCTCCAAAGAGGGTAGAAGGCCCTCCCACTCTTTTTTCAGATATTTTTCATGAAAGAAATAATTTTTTTTGTGCGAAATTGTTAGTTTAAAATGTAGAAAATATGAATACCATGTTTAGGCACAGCTTGTTTGTAATTACTACCTTGTTAAGATTTATTTGTTTGAATTTACGGGGGAAAAAATGACACTATTTTCCTGTCCCCCTAATATCACACTAAAAGCTGTTTTCCCGACACTAGCCCTAGAACATATGTTTCTGCTTTTTTATTCGCTAGCCTGAAATCTGGATTCCAATACATTCTTTACTATAGATATCAGAGCAGGGATCGATCCAGGAATTTTTTGCAGGGTCCCATACATGGGAAAACTGCTTATTTTTGTGCATTTCAGCACTTAATTTTGTGAATTTCAACACTTATTTTTGTGAATTTTTATACCATTATCACTTTTTTGTTAAAACAAATGATAAAACAGATTAAAAAGTAAGGTAAAGTGCCAACGAAGGGCCGTTTTAATCGATTGTATTTTTGCGAAGGGATCGTTTTAATCTATTTTAATTTTATGAAGAGGCCGCTAAACGGACCCAATTCTCGTCTACATCGACCCCTGCAGACTAAAAATCTATTGGCTGACCCTTTCATTATTGCACTTAAGATGTTAAAATAAACGTCCGTGAAAGCTTTTCATCATTTTACCATAGCAATAATACGTTGTCAAAACTAATATACAATTTTTAAAGCGATGCCACGAAATTATTGATGACCACATGTGATTGATTTTATTTATCCTCAAAAGTTCTTGCCCGTGACGAATGAGTCATGGGGTGCTTTGAGAATTTATATCTTGAGTTTTTTTTCAGTTTTGTTTTGCTTTTAATTAAGGCAAAACTATTCGAAGACTGCCTGTCTAAGAGGGGGGATTGGCAGCCTTGAAGGAGGAATTTCGAAGGGATTCTAAGGCATATTCACTTGACATCTGGAGAAAACCGTCCAAAACTTGAAACTGTTAGATCGCCAGCTGCTTGTGAGGCCAGAACCATAGTCCTATACATTTGAGCTAGCTCCCGATGTTCATCTACTTGGCCACTAGTCGGCTGTATCTGCGTTTTAGCAAAAGAAAGTAGAAATTATATATAAGAAGTAAATTAGAATCACCTAGGCGAGTAATCCTGCTTCAGTGCTTAATTTTTGCTTTCTTAAGCTTAAACGCAAAAATAATCTCTCAAAACACTTACCGACTCCATTGTCACAGCCGTCAACTTGACTGACGGATTATATTGATCGTGTGTTATATGTAAAATGATAAAGCATCATAGCACTTTAAAAATAATTTTGGCATTCTGTAGATGCAAGTAGATAAATAATTAATTATTAGAATAACTTAAAATCTTTTATATTTTGAATTAAAGAAAATGTATTTTAAGGATATATTTATCCGATTATTCTAAGGTTTTTTAACCCTTCAATGCATTATCGTAATTTAGGGATGATTTTATTTGTTGTTATGTTTAAATGCCAGCACATATTTTTTTCACTGCTACACACTATATCAATTTTTATACGTAAAATGCATTGCATATAAGTTATTTTTTGAAGCCCTCTCTGTTAATAGATAGCAGAACAGAAGTATAGTTTCAGAAAAGTTGCAACAGAATTTAATCATTTTCAGATCAGACAAGTATAAAATTGTGCAGCTTTTTTTAATTTTTTAACCTCATTTTTCGTAGACGATTTTATTTCTTTTTGTTCAGGCACGTAGCTTCTGATATCATGAATAAAGCGTATGATTCAGAAAAATGCCTCTATGCACAATGTATCAACTCTGAAATATTAATAAAATTGATCTTTATTCTATAATTTTGAACTTGTAATTTTTTTCCCTTTATTTTTCTGTAGTTACAAACAAGCCAACCATTTCAAAAATAATTTTTATTTTGTAAAATAACACCAACAAAAGGTACTTATCAAACTATACACATGTTTCGATTGGAAAAAATTCGATCTTCAGCAGCAGTGCGATGCAGTTCATTACATATATAATACTTCTTTATTACATATATAATACACTTTATAATTAATTCTGATTTTCCTTTCCCTATTCTAAGTTTAATGCCCTTTGCCATTTTTAAAGACCCATCTCTACCCGTTATGCTATTTTTGAATGCAGTAATTGATGTTACAATACGACTTAGAACAACTGAAGAAATTATCAATTTAGAAATAAATCAATTAATTTTGGGCAGAAGTGGATATGAATTTTCTGCACTAAAAACAAAAGCATTTCGAGTACTATTACTATTTCCAACATCCTACCTTAATGAAACCGGACCCTATTATTGGCCGAGAGCACAGCACTCTGAACTGGGAAACGGAATGCGCCTGGTTCAAACCCTGGTCGCGTGCGCCGTCTTAACCGTTCGGAATTTTGCGCGGTTTTCTCCGAAACTTAGCGTAAATACGGATTAGGATCCCTTAGAAAGACACCCCTAGGAGAACAACCCCTCCTCGGCCTAGGTCCCTAAAGCGTAGATAATTGGCCGTAATCCTACAAACAAACAAACATTGTGAAACCGGATTTTCTCGGGGGTGGGGGGTGGGGGGTCTGCTTTGACGACAAAATATTGATGTCACCTAAATATAGAAAAAAAGAACTTAGTGTCAATTTCTAATATTAAACTTTACTTTGAAAAACTTTGCTCTGCCAGACAAGCCCATGGGATTCACTGATTGAAACATTCTTAATTTAGAATTGATAAATTAATCACCAAATACACTGTGCAGTACTGACACATATGTAATTATCTATCTTATAAATAAAAATGAAATTCTGTTTGTTTGTTTGTTTGTTTGTTTATTTGTTTGTTTGTTTGTTTGTTTGTTTGTGGATTTGAGTTGTATACAAATCCACAAAAATGGACCTATCAGCCTGAAATTTTGCACAGATATGTAAAATAATATAGAATAAATCATAGTCCACTTTAAAACTTTGAAAGTCCACCCGTTTCCGGAATTTAAGAGATTTTTTATGTTCTCCACGCAAAAAGCTTTCCGTAATTGTAACCCCTGTAGTGAAAAAAGTGTGAAATAAGGATCGTGGTTGCCATGTGTGGCGATTTTGCCGAATAAGATGTTTTAAATTCTCAAAGTAAAAATAAAAGAATAATAATGATTTTTTTTTTGTTAGTTTATATTCGTAAGGTTATATTTTTTTTAATTATAATATCGTGTGCATGGGAAATCGGAGCAGGAATGAAATGTTTTATACTCAAAACAATAAGAATTGAAGATTTCCGAGGCTAATATGTTAACATTTTTTAGTTTGGCAAAAAAATAAAATGGCTCAAATGCCGAGAAAGTGAGTTCCAGCGGTTTGCACAGTTTCCGGCTTGGGGCAATTTACTGAGAGCTTAAGGAAACGGATTTTTGAAAACAAGTGCAAAGGTTTTATTAGAATACAGCCTTAAATTTTAATGATCCGTGCGAAAATAATGCAGTTATTAAGGGATTTCAAGCGATCTATCTTCAGCATTCTCGCGATTTTGAGGAGGATTCTAACGCTTGGCGCTATTTATCGTAATTTAATCGTCTGCTATTTGGGTTATGAATACACCTGCGTATAAGTTTTTGAAATTTTCATTCAGTTGGAATTGTGCATTTTTCTGAGCAGCTTTTCTGCATCTAATGTATTACATCCAGAAAAAAGGGTGTTAGAAATATCAATTTTAATTTTGTTTAATCAAACTCATGAATAATGATACACTTTCCAACGTAATGAAAGAAGGAACGAAAATAGGGCAGACCCATGGATTATAACTCTTTTTATACATAGCACTTTAGTGCGTATTTAAAAATCTGAAAGTGTGTCAGATTTTCTATGATTCTAGCGCTTGGCGCAATTTAATGAGAGGGTATTTTTAAAAACAAGCGTAGGTTATCTTATAAATAAAAATGAAATTCTGTTTGTCAATTTGTTGATTTGGGTAGTATACAATTCCACAAAAATGGACCTGTCAGCCTGAAATTTTACACAGATATGTAAAATAATATAGAATAAATGATAGTCCACTTTAAAACTTTGAAACTCCACTTAAATACGTTTTCCCCCTGAATGGTTCTCTTAATTTCCGTTCCCGGAATTTAAGAAATTTTTTATGTTCTCCACGCAGAAAGCTTTACGTAGTATTAACCCCTGTAGTGAAAAAAGTGTGTGAAATAAGCATCTTGGTTGCCATGTGTGGCGATTTTGCCGAATAAAATGTTTTAAATTCTTAAAGTAAAAATAAAAGAATAATAATGATTTTTTTTAGGTTATTTTTTTAATTATAATATCGTGTGCGCATAAGAAATGAGAGCAGGAATGAAATGTTTTATACGCAAAACAATGAGGATCGAAGATATCCGAGACTAATATGTAATTTTTTTTAGTTTGGCGGAAAAAAAAATGGCTGATAGGCCGATTTTTAGAGAGTGAGTTCTAGCGGTTTGCACAGTTTTAGGCTTTTTGGCGCAATTTACTGAGAGCTTAAGGGAATAGCATTTTTGAAAACAAGTGTATAGGTTTTCTTAGAATACAGCATTAAATTTTAACTATCCGTGCAGAAATAATGCAGTTATTAGGGCATTTCAAGCGATGTAGTTTCAGAATTCTCGCCAATTGAGTACATTAATTTAACTTAGGGGAAATCCGGCAAATTTCAGAAAATTGAAATCTTCGCATTTAGTATATCGAGGTAACGATGAATAAAACATGTTATAGTTGATAATTTAAAAAATGCGGCTGTATTAAGGGATTCCACTTTTCAAATAAATGCCTGGCGGTCGAACCATTTCCCATTTTGATTGCTGCTAAGTCAATGCTTTGAATGATTCCCTGAAAAAACTCTTGCAAAATGGCGTATGCTGGCACTTTGGCGAGGCTTAGATTTGAAACTGGATTTTACTTGAGACTGGTATATACGTATAATAAGACTGGTTATAGATAAAAATGAATGTTGGTATGTGTGTAGGAGGTTGAAAAACTCCAGCACCGTTTCACTGATCACCATGAAATTTGGTTCACCTAAGTATTTTATCATGGAGAAGGTTTTTATGCTATCAGTTTTCCTCTAACTTTTCACTAGGTGGCGCAGCAGAACGTCGAATTCTATTCCGTTTAGCCGTTTGCTATGCGAATATCGTCCAACCAATTTTGATGAAATTTGGTACACGCGAATATTAGAACACGGAGAATATTTTTCACTATCCATTTGCTGTAACTTACCGCTAAATAGCGCTGCAACGCATCAACTTCCATACCTTTCGACCGATCGGCATAAAATTTTTTATACTTACACATTTGAGAACGAAGAATATATTCTAACTGCGTTACTTTTGATGTTACTCACCACTAGATGGCACTGCAATGCATTATTATTTTAACTCGCCACTAGATGACGCTACAGCAGGCCAAATTTTTGACCATTCAAACGGTGGCTATGAAAATCAGTATACATAGCTATTTGAACAATGAGAATATTTTGGCGTTATCCATTTTGCTATAACTCGCCACATGACGGCGCTGTAGCAAATCACTACTTTAATTAACCACTAGATCGCGCTGCAGTGTATCACTTCTTGACTGTGCAACTGATCGCTATGAAAATAGGTATACATAGCTATTTGAACACGGGGAAGAGTTTGGCACGATCCATTTTCCTATAACTTGACACTAGATGTCGCGTCAACACATGAACTTCAAGACTATTCAGCCGATCGTCATGAAAATTCGTATACATCGATATCTGAATGCGAAGAATATTTTTGCCGTATCCGTTTTGCTAAAACTCGCCACTAGATTGTGCTACGCCGCATGGCCTTCTGCACCGTAAAAACGATTGCCTTGAAATTCAGTATGCATGATTATTGGACACAATATAACGCGATATCCATTTTGCTATATCTCTTTATTACAATAAATAGTAATCACAACAAATATTAATATCAAAACGTCCATTCATTCCCGTGCGAAGAACGGGTACTTCAGCTAGTATATATATAAAAATGAATGTTTGTGGGTGTGTATGTGTGTATGACGTTGCAAAACTCCAAAACCGCTTGGCCGATCACAAAGAAATTTGGTACATTCGGAAACATTTGGTACATTTGGTTACATTTTGGTACATTTGGTACATTTGGAAATTTGGTACTTGGCCGATCACAAAGTCTTTTGTCACGGAGATTTTTATGCTATCCATTTTACTCTAGCTTGCCGCTAGGTGGCGCTGCAGAACGTCGAAATCTATTCAACCGCTTGCTATGAAGATACCGTTCGACCTATCTTGACGAAAATTGGTACGTATGGATATTTGAACACGGAGAATATTTTTACGCAATCCATTTTGCTATAACTTGCCGCTAGGTGGCGCTGCAGAGTGTCGAATTCTATTCCGTTGGACCGCTTGCTATGAAAGTACCATTCAACCAATTTTGATGAAAATTGCCATTTATGGATATTTGAACACGGAGAAGGGTTTTATGCTATCCATTTTCCTCTAGCTTGCCGCTAGGTGGTGCTGCAGAACATCGAATTGTATTCCGTTCGACCTCTTGCTCTGAAAGTAGCGTTCAACCAATTTTGATGAAAATTGGTGGACACGGATATTTGAAGACGTAGAATATTTTTACTTTATCCCTTCTGCCATAACTTGCCGCTAGGTGGCGCTGCAGAACGTCGAATTCTATTCAACCGCTTCCTAAGAAAATACCATTCAACCAATTTTGATAAGAATTGCCATTTATGGATATTTGAGCACGGAGAATATTTTTACGCAATCCATTTTGCTACAACTTGCCGCTAGGTGGCGCTTCAGAGTGTCGAATTCTATTCCGTTGGACCGCTTGCTATGAAAATACCATTCAACCAATTTTGATGAAAATTGCCATTTAAGGATATTTGAACACGGAGAAGGTTTTTATGCTATCCATTTTCCTCCAGCTTGCCGCTAGGTGGCGCTGCAGAACGTCGAATTCTATTCCGTTCGACCTTTTGATATACAAGTACCGTTCAACTAATTTTGATGAAAATTGGTACACACGGATATTTGAAGACGTAGAATATTTTTACATTATCCCTTTTGCCATAACTTGCCGCTAGATGACGCTGCAGAACGTCGAATTATATTCCGTTCAACCCTCTTGCTGTGAAAATAACGTTCAACCGATTTTGACAAAAATTGGTATACGTATGGATATTTGAACACGGAAAATATTTTTACACTATCTGTTTTGCCATGACTTGCCGCTAGATGGCGCTACAGTACATCGAATTCTATTCCGTTCGACCGCTTCCTATGCAAGTACCGTTCAACTAATTTTGATGAAAATTGGTACACACGGATATTTGAATACGTAGAATATTTTTACTTTATCAATTTTGCTGTAACTTGACGCTAGATGGCGCTGCAGAACGTCGATTTCTATTCCGTTCGACCGCTTGCTATGAAAATACTATTCAACCGATTTTGACGAAAATTGGTACACACGAATATTTGAAGAAGAAGAATATTTTTACACTATCTATTTTGCTGTAACTTGCCGCTAGATGGTGCTTCAGAACGCCTAATTCTATTTCATTTAAGCCCTTGCTGTGAAAATACCGGTCAATCGGTTTTGATGATAATTGGTACACATGGATATATGAACATGGAGAATATTTTTACGCTATCCGTTTTGCTACAACTTGCCGCAAGATGGCGCTGCAGCGCATCGACTTCTATACCATTCAACCAATCACCATAAAAATTTTGATGCTTACACATTTGAGCACGGAGAATATATTCTAACTATTCATTTAGCTTTTACTCACTACTAAATGGCACTGCAGCGCATTATTACTTTAACTCGCAATTAAATGACAATGCAGAGCACCAACTTCATGACCGGACGATTGATCTCTATGAAAAATGATATAGATAGATACTTGAACACGGAGAATATTTTCGTGTTATCCATTTTGCTATAAATAGCTACTTTTGTGCTGTAGCACATCATTACTTTAACTCGCCAATAGATAGCACTCTGCAACGTATCAACTTCTTACTTTAATTCGTCTATTGATGCGGCTGCAGCATATAAAAGACTGTTCAACTGATCGCTATGAAAACTGGTATAGATAGATATTCGAACACGGAGAATATTTTGGCATTATCCATTTCTATATAACTTGCCACTAGATGTTACTTCAAACCAATATCTTCAGAACCGTTCAACTAATCGGCATGGAAATTCGTAAATATAGATGTTTGAACGAAAAGAAGATTTTCTTAGCATCCGTTTAGCTATAACTCGCCTTTTTTACCGTTCAACCGTTTGCTATGAAAATACCGTTTAGCTGATTTATGAAAAATGTTACACACAGATATTTGAGCACGGAAAATACCTTTACGCTACCTATTTTGCTACGACTTGCCTCTAGATGCCGATGCAGCGCACCAACTTCAAAGCCGTTCTACCGATCTCCTTAAAAATTGGTGTACATACACATTTGAGTAGAGAGAATATTTTTTTAGTATTCATTTGGCTGTACTGACAACTTGATGGCACTGCAGCCAGAGCCTGATTTCCGGAAGGGCATTCGGGGCAAGCGCCCGCCCCCCACCAAAAAAGGGGGCCCCCAAATTGTTCTTTAAGTTTAAAAATTTGTAAATTTTTAAAAAGTTTTCGAAAGAGGGTCCCCTAATGAAGCTTTTGCCCAGGGCCTCCCAATTCGGCAAATCTGCCCCTGACTGCAGCCCTAGAGTTTAATATTTTAACTCACCACTAGATAGCACTTCAACAATCAACTTCTTGATCGTTCAACTAACCGCTTTGAAAACTGGTATACATACACATTTGAACACGGAGAATATTTTCGCGTTATCCATTTTGCTTAACACTCGCCCTTTGATGGCGCTGTAGCGTATTATTACTTTAATTCGCCACTATATGGCGCTGAAGCGTATCTTGACCGTTAAACTGTTTGCTATGAAAAATTGTACCTATAGATATTTGAACATTAAAATATTTTGATGCTATCCATTTTGCAAAAACTTCGACAGTTGATGGCGCTTCGCCGAATCATCTTCTTCACCGTTTAAACGAAGGCCATGAAATTCTTTATGCATAATTATTGAATGCAGATAATATTTATGAGATATAAATATCTGTATTTTGCTATATCTATTCATTATGATAATTAGTAATTACAACAAACCGTAATATAAATAAAAGAATCCATTCATTTCCGGACGAAGAATGGGGCATTCAGCTAGTATTATATGAGTGTAAATGTGTATATTTTATTTTTCATTATGTCAGAATGTATTTTGTTTTGCATCCTATCAGTAAACTAATAATTTAAAAAAATTATTTTTTACTTTCGACTTTTAGATATGCCCCCCCCCACGTAGGTTTATTACGCCCCCCTAGGAGTGGGGCGCCCACAGTTCAAGAATGGCTGCTTTACACAGTACATTGCTGCGTCAACAAATTTTCAGAATCTCAGAATGATTTTAGAGCTGTATAAAACCGAATTTTATGTGGGTTAGATAAATTGAATCACTGCGTACTGCCAATATGTTTGTATAAGCAAAGGAAAATGCTCGAACAGTCTTGCGTAAAATACGTACACCTGTTCCTCCACCCTTCATATAAAAAATAATCAATTACGGTTGTTCCTATAATTTCGTCTGAGAAATAAGATTTCATGTTGTACAACATGTAATGTGATTTTGTTTCTCCTTTGTACAAAAAGCTCAATTCTACAAAGCTTCAAACTTGTAGTGCCATATAATTATTTTTAGAAACAGCTTTATTTTATTGTTTAGAAAGTACGAATATGATGCAAAATTCCGCTTTATGAAGCAGTTTTCTTTTCTTCACTTAATTGTTACCGGCACGAATTCATGGTGAGTGTATGTGGACTGGAGCGCATTTTATGCATTCATCGCACGTGATTTATGTGATGGTTTAGAATAGGAAGTTTAAGGTGCAGCAGAGTGAGATTTAGCCTTTTATTTAATAGACATTAATGATTTAGTTCGAGAGTAATTGCAGGACATCGTAATTACTTTTCAAACTAGTAACGTTTTAGATGTTCGCGAATGCAAATTTGGATTGACGTAGAACTACTTCGTAAGTTATTGCCTTTTTTATTAGATTCTATCGTATAATGAAACACTGATGACATACAGTTTAGTCGAAATTTGACTGGAGCACTTGCAATTGGTATGTAAGTTAAATACACTATAAATATTATATTAATTAAATGGCTAACTGACCAGAATAAAACACGCATCATAAGATGCGAATTATTCTTGGCTGTTGTATAGCGAAAAGTTTGAGATGTGGTATATGCCTTGTTGTAATGGACGTTAATTTACGAGTTGCATTACGACCTAGTTTTTGAACTGGACCATAATTATATACATTTTACCGGAAAATTCCTAAAGTATGAATATTTATAGTTGAAGTATTACTGGAAAAAGATTGGGCCAGATGATGTAGATTAAATTATTTGTTTCATCATGAAATACAGCTGGAGAAGCCAACGAGGGAGGAAGGTACGAGGCTCCGATCAACTAAAAAGAAAACAAAAAACAAAACAAAACCACTGTTTCTGTGCTGTAAGTGTTCTAACATGGACAATCATGAAAACAAAAAATCTCCCAGCCCTCGCATATATATAGCTAACGGCGACACGTGACCTACGTCTTTCTTTGGGACATTAATAAAGCTGATAACTGGACAGAGGATGGTAGCTGGCGTTGATTGGTAGTGATGTGCTTATAATGCTGTGTACCAATTGTGAGTTTAAGGTGGGACACTGTGCGAACTATGCGAAACCAATAAGAGGATCTTTTACGATGTTTTTATGATGCATCATGAAGAAAAACTTACCAGCCAGATAGAAAAAAAATCAAGAGTAAAAGGAATACATTTAGAAGATGCATACTAACATTGGCTATGATTCTAACATTGGCTTTAAATTAAAAAAAAATCACTACATATATGTTATACACATACAGCGATTAAGCTTTGCTATACTTAATACTTTTAGTTTCTAATTTTTTTTTAACTTGGAAAAGAAAAGTATGCACCTTCTAACACTGCTTACAGACAGCACTTTTTTCGGAAGGAAGGAACAGTAAAATAATGTAAAAAACCTAGAACGATTTATGTTTTTGCATCATAACTTGCGGTACTTCAAATTTAACTACTAAAATATTTTCAGTAACATTAACATGTATTTTCTCTTTCTTTTTCTACAAATTATTTCTTTATCAAAAATTATAACCCTTTCCTATGCAGATTAAAAAATATTTTTTACATTTGTATAAAACGCTGCACTTTATTTTGCCGTAATTTGACACTGAACGTTTTTCTTCTTCTTATTTTTTTGTTAATATTATTTATTAATATTTATAAATCCATTATTATTTATAAATCTATTGTAGTTTGTATGAACTATTGGATATATTTTTTATGTTTGCATACATGTTTACATTAAGCTCAATAATTTTCAGAAATATTGAAATTCTTACAACTACTTGGTATCAGTAGGAACTCGGCCAAATTTGGTCGAGTATCGAGTGCTCAGCAAACTGACCATGTGTCGAATATGAATCGAATACTCAGAACATATTTACAGTTTACTGTTCTGCCGTTATGCGTATGTTAATGCGTATTACTTCGAAAATTAAAAACAGTGCATTCAGCTTTTTATGAAGTAACATTTGGTACTCTTTGAACATCTCAGAATACCGAAGGAAATTAGTATAACGTTTTGACAAAACCATTTGTCTTATTTGTGCAATCCGTAGTCGAAAATCAGAATACGAAATTTGAATTGGAATAAAAAGTTGTTTCATAAAGTAACTTTATGAAACAGCCGATAAGAGTAAAATAAAATATATTTAATTTTATTCTCATGGGTGTTTCACAAAATTATTTTTATTTAACTATTTTTAACACAGACTTTTTAAAGCGTATTTTTTTAATTAGGAGAAATCATTTTAAAGAATTTAATCACAACATACTATCACTTAAAACTTTGAAATTTATGAAGCACAGAGAGTAAATCCAATCTTGCATAAAATGATCATGTTTAACATCATTTAACTTTATCAGACCCAACAAATAATCATTTTATGCATTCGTGACTTCACGTCTTAACACCTTACCTAAAATACGATACATATCTAAATTTAGAAAAGCAATTAGATAAAATTCGCCAGCCAAGGTTTATGGTCCAGAAGTTTCACTCGTTATGAAACTTTTCGGAAGATTCCAGTTACTCCCTTTAGGAGACGGTCTTACTTTTTTCCGTTTGATTTCTCTGAAATAACTGTAATCGCGTACTTAAGGCAGCGAAAATCGTCCCAAAAGGATTCTATTGAAAATTGATCGATTATTTTCTTGTTGATAGTTAGGTTCTTCTGTACGGTTGGGATTTTAAACAAGTATGTGAGACCGTCACGATCTGTGCGATAAATGTTAATCGTGCAATAATTTTTATCCATTTAATATGGTAGTTGAATCATTAAATAGTTAAATTCTACTTAACTAAAAATATTTTTTCACAAGATTTATAGATCTTTTAGTCTACCTGTTAGTGATTTATAGATGGCAGAGAAAATAGAAAATTCGCGAACGTGCGTTATCATTTATATTTTAAATTCAGAAAATTAAAAAAACTTTTCTCTTTTAGTGTTATTTTAATAACGTAACAATTAAAAATAAGTTGTTAATTCTTATTCGTCATTTCAAAAATCACACAAGTCATCATTTTTACAAACATAATCACATACAGTGATTTTATAGGATTTTATATTAATGTTGATAGAACACAGGGTTTCTAAACAAAACTTTTAAATATCTTGTTGTAATGACGTAGCTGACGATATTTGCTATACCATTCTTTTCCTGGTACTTCGAACTTTTCTACGCAGAAACATTAGCGAGATGATTACCGATAATTGTTGGATTTAACAATGACCTTTCTTGGCGGCATTCCGAAGAATAGAATATCATTTCGTATCCCAGGAGATGCAAATTCATGTAAGATGGATGTCTAAAGCAATTAATGCATTAGTGGTATATATGTTTCAAATCTGTTTCAATTACCTCGCAAGGAAAAATTTGTAGGAAGAATTTGTACTTTTCTTGCTAAAGTGTACGTTAGAGTTTGCTTTCCTATTAATGCATCAACTGATAAGGTATCAGGATATAACTCTAAAATTGCTACAACTACTGCAAAAATTTTTCTAATCATCTCTGGTACTTAGCTCCTGAAACTGTGGCTCTATCATTATTTAATGAGAATGTTCAAACAACAGTTGAAACAAATACGGCGCAATTTATGCTAAAAGCGGACAAAGATGAAGTAGATTTAGATTTTGTAGTTAAGGCAAAGCTACACGAGGGCTATCTGCCTAAAGGGGGCATACCTTGTGCTGAGGACTTTTTAAGTTATTATTAGGTGTATTAACGTTACATCTGCAGAAAACAAGACGGAGAACAGGTAGAAGAAAAAAATCAGCTGAAAAAGTACGTCCTGTACCAAAATGAATTTTCTTTTTTTTGCAAACAAAATGTTTTTTTTTTTTTTTTGTAACTCCTGGTACAAAGATTTTCATCTCAAGATTTCCTAATAGCACTGATTTTCTCGACAAATATCTTTATACGGGCAAAATTGATCCTTGTTATAAAATAGAATATAAAACTTCAGAATTTTGTTGTGAATAACGTTGAAGTGAGGCGACAAGTTTATTCAAGACTAAAATGACATTCTAGCGAAAGACGAAACTCAGAAACAACATCTTTTACAGATCATTGCCAAATATAGAAAACAATATCTAATGAAATTGCTACTGAATTCTCCCTTGGGGAAAAAGAATGCCAAATTCATTGTTTATCCAAATTATGCAGTAGTAATATTTTAGTTTAGCTATATTTTGGTTAGATAAATTATTGTTGTAAATTGTAAATAAAAATGCGTTTCTCTTTTATGAGAAGTGAGCTTTTAAAAAAAAAGGAATTACATTTCTGGAATTATGAGAGAGAAAATTTTGAGAAATTTGATTCAGAATGCTTTTAAAAATTTGATGGTGATACAGGGTGGCTACAGAAATTGAGAAAAAAAGTTCCTGATTTTTTCCTGATTTCCCTGACTATCTTTATCAAATTTCCAGAACTAATTATATACATACTATAATCTTTCATGTAAATCACCATTGTGTATCATGCACCAACAGGTGAATGCTTCATATAGGGAAATAAATATGAAAAAACCACAAAAATACTTAATAAAATTGTAATTCAAATTCATAAATCCAAACATAAAGTTTTGCTGAACACTAAAAGACAATATAGCAGAAAGTTTCCTCGTTTTTTAAAGATAGTGTTCAATTTTAAGCGTAAGGATGACTGATCAAAAAAAAGGGCCACCTAATAACTTATTTTATTTAATCGTTGCATCATTTCAAATTAAAAAAAATATGTAAAAAGGCTTCAAAATGAGCCCTATCTATAAAAAAAAAAAAGACGACATCTAGTCATCTGAATATAAAGACTAGTGTGCGAAATCCGAAAACTGTATCATGTGCACATTGTTTTTTCAAAACCTTCATTCATACTTCTATGTTCTCATATAATCTATATTCTGGTTTTCAGATTCCTAAAATGTTTGCATCAGTTGAGTATTGTATGATCCGGAACGGAGCCGCGAGTCAGACGCTGACTGACAACTAAAAATGATCTAGTTCACTAGGCAAAAACGAAAGTTCCCTGATTTTTAAATATTTTGACAAAATTCCCTGATATTTCCATGATTTTTCCAGATCGATAAAGTACCCTGATTTTTCCATGATTTCCCTGATCTGTCGACACCCTGTGATACCTGGGTATGACCACATTAATTTATATATAAGAAGATAATAAAAAGAATTTTTGTCGGAACAGGGAAGAGAATACCGATTTTGAACGGAGTCAACGTTTGCTTTTACTACGTTCCAACTTCAAGACGTTTGCGAGTCCCCTTAAAATTCTCCGATTAAACTTCAATTTTCCACAGCCCATTTTTTGATTCTTAAAAAAAATGAATTATGGGTTGGAAGCCGCTAAATTTTAACTTTTACCCTAATACATACGCACACACACGCATAAGATTAAAAAAATAATAATAAAATCCAATCGTACATTCGTGGCGGCTTGCAGTGTTAAACTTGTCTTACACTTTACTTTTGTGAATACATTAACTTCGCAATTTCACTTATAGATAGCACTTATCTTGAATTCCAATTAAAAATACGAGAATGTAAAAAAGTTAATGTTATGAGACACGTGCCTCACAAGGCTGCTATGTGAGTGCGCTTGCACCTCAAGCTAACACTGCATTTAAAAAATACAGTAGAAAAAAAACTGGTGTTAAAGGTAAAATTAATTCAACATTTTGTAAAATAACACACATAAAAAAGATACCGAAAATTGCTATGTCTTATGTGTTATTTTATAAGTTTTTAATTTTACTCGCACAGAAAAAGCGTTGGGGGCTGGGTCGGTTTAAAATCTTTTCATTTAAATAAGTTGTTTTTAGGTAAGAAAAACTGCTCTCTTCTACACTTGATTTAGAAATGCGTCACCCAAAATCTGCTGTCATGCATCTCTTAGGCTTATTAAAATAATCACAAAGCAGCATTGCATTGGTATACCGCCCAGACGAAGCAATACCGCCCAGACGAAGTAAGTTTATATTATAAAAGAATGAATGATTTTGCACATTCAAATGCATTTATAAATTAAATGAGCCAAAACAATTTTGTGCATCTTCCTTTCTTCTTTCCAATTTTTTTTTCTGGATTCGCCCCTCCATTATCAGATTATTTTTTCAAAAATATCCATGTTTTTCTTTTCTTCTCAAAGAAACATGTCTTAAACGACTTTCAGATTAGTTCTTAAACGCTTTATGATGAGTGGTTTGCTTAAGTAATAATTCTCTCCTGTTGAATTGCGCTCCCTCTGCTTCCTTCAAAACAATAAACTAAAGTCAAGTAATGAAATTTTGAAAAAACCGACACTTCTGTTTTCCCTGAAAAAAAAAAACTTGTTTTCAAATTATAATTTAAGTAAAGGAAAACTTAAAGAGTTAATTATATAAATAAATTCTATAAAAAAGGAATTAAACTATTAAAAAAATTATTCAAAACTATTTCATTCAGGAAGGTTGATATTTCAAATATGCTTCCTGAATACGCACATTTTCTTGTTTTTTTTTTTCTTTTGATATGTGCTGCAATTTACCTTGGCGTATTTTTGATTAAAATGTCGTCTGCATTTTTAGGATATATATTTAAAATATGTATAGAATATGAGTTCGAATCACGGCAAATGATTCAGAGGGCTCTGAGAATTTCAGGTGAAAGTGAACAGTCCAGCTAGTATTTACTTAATAACTTAATACGCTTCCTCTCAGTATTCTGTATTGCGAAAGCAATTAATTACTGTATCTCATTATATTGCATATGGCTTATTGTGTAGAATATTATGCAAGTACGGATAATTAATGCTACTCGCTAAATAAATTATATAAAAATATCACGCCATGGCTATACTAGTGCTTTGAATAGTATAATGAAATTTCATACAGATAAACATTGAAAGATAACTTTAAAAGTAATTTATAATAAAGAAAACTTTTTATTATAAGCATTCGAAGAAAGTAGAAGGCTATTAGGGGTCTAACATATTATGCAGTGCTGCTGAAATTTACAAAGGTGCGACAAAATCTCAACTGAACACTGCAATTTACGTTATGTTTCGTTTATAGATAGACAGAAGAAAGAGGTTGTTAGTATGAACTTATGATTAAGAAAGCATGTAAAACACTTACAAAATAAAATAAAATGCACAAAATATTTCAGCACTTCTCTGTAACCATAACTGATGTTGACGCCCCCACAGCACATGCTCCGTTTGCCACCTCTTGTTGCGGCTTTGCTTCTAATACAGACATTTCTATAAAGTATTTATATATCAACCATATTTATTTTTTATATGTCTTAAAGCATCCTGAATTCTAAAAAAATAGCATTAAAAGAAGAAATACATTGTTTCCAGTGGCGTAGCCAAGGGGCGAGATAGGGGGGTCATAATCCCCCATGAGGAATTTCTTTTGCTATACAAAATGTATATTCTTCACTCCCTTATCACACACATGTATATGTTACAGTGAAAACCCCATATCAGTCAAAACCCGAATTAACTAGGAAAAACGCGTTCTAACTGAGAGCGTTAGGCAAAACCCGAATTAACTAGGCAAAACGCGTTCTGACTGACAGCGATAGGCAAAACCCGAATTAACTAGGGAAACTTTTATTCGAGTAGCGGTAGCACGTTTTCGAGGGGCCCCCTACAGCGATGGCCGGACCCACTGATAATTTTTTGGGTCTCGCTAAGGGCCAGCGTTAGAATATTTTCCAGGGGGCCCCTTGAAGTGATGGCCGGACACACTGATATTTTTTGGGTCTCGCAGAGGGCCAGCGTTAGCATATTTTCCAGGGGGCCCCCTACAGCGGTGGCCGGACACAGTAATGTTCTTTTGGGTCTCGCAAAGGGCCAGCAATAGCATATTTTCGAAGGGGGAGCAAGATCCAATTTTTAGTGGATAAAGCATTAACATTTCGGAATTCACATCGGAAAAGGTGGAGTCCGGCCACCACTGTAGGGCCCCCCCCTCAAAAATATGCTAACGCCTGCTCTTTCGAGACCCTAAAAAAATCAGTGGGTCTGGCCATCGCTTTAGGGGGCCCCCTGGAAAATATGCCTTCGCTGTAGGGGCCCCTCGAAAACGTGCTACCGCTACTCGGATAAAACGGGTTTTCCCTAGTTAATTCGGGTTTTAACTGTAACATATACATATATGTGACTTGCAGTAGTCGTAAAATCTCCCATGGAAAATTTCTAGCTACGCCACTGTCTGTTTCTATTTGTTTTTAAAGAAACAAACTGTAACCCTAACTCTACAATCTAAATAATAAAAGCCGTTGTATGTAACGGTTCCGGGATCGACTCATCGCCCTGGTGCATCTGTCGCTATGTTGAAATTTTGATAAAAACGACATTTCTATCTCTTACTGAAAGCAAAAACTTTTTATACAGTTCGAAAGATCCCTAAAAATTAACCTTTGCCAAACTTGCAGCTATTTTTAACACTCGCTAAATATCTAGCGAGATATCACGCCTTGAAAAAGTAAACAACCAAACAATATACACAGAAGAGACTTCATTCATTCCTTGATTCTTTGAAAAAAAAAATCCATGGAACATAATCTCTCCCGATTAGATGACGATTAGATCGATTAGATGACGTCAAAAAGACGTCCTGCTCCTTTTGCATGACAAGCAATGCAAGAACAGTTTTATTTAATAATAAAGTTCTATTTAACTGAAAAATTTTGATAGATTTTGGGCAAATATCTTAACAAAAATTTATTCAGAATGTGTAAATTTTTGTTTGCACAACACTTAAACACCTATTTGTATGAATTCTTTTTTAGAAATTGGAAGCACTTTGAGATGAGCACGTATATTGTTGTTGTTTTTGGAAGTCACTTTCTTTTTTTTCCATTGCTCTCACCAGTGTGTTTTTAAATGTTAACGGCGTGACATTTTTGCAATCGTATTTTAAAAATGTTTGAGTGTTTTACATTGTTTTAGTGACATTTATTTTGTTTTTGTTGTAAGCGTTTATTTTGAATTCGTTTAACCGGATGGATTTTGATTTCAACGTTGTTGGATCGTAACTTTTATTTCGATTGTTTTGGGACATCGTCACAAGCGTTTGTTTAATTTTGAATTCGTTTTTGTTGGATCGCAACTTTTATTTCGATTGTTGTGGGACATTTTCATAAGTATTTGCTTAATTTTGAATTCATTTAGCCGGATGGATTTTGATTTCAACGCTGTTGCATCGTAACTTTTATTTAGATTGTTTTTTCGGGCATTTGTTTAGTTTTTGTCGTAAATCCATAATCATTTATTTAGGTTTGAATTCATTGTTGTGGGAAGTATTTTTTTTAACTTCTTAAAAAGTTGCTATTGGCTCTCGTCAGTTGAAAAACCGCAGTGTTTTTAAACTTTAAAAGTGTTTAAATGTAGTGTTTTTGTGAAAAACTTATTTCAATGGATTTTGATTTCAACGTTGTTGGATTTCATTTAGGTTTGCTTTTATTTAGGTTCATTCGGTGACGATTATTTTATTTTTGTCGTAAATCTATAATTACTAGTCGGCAAGCCGACCAGCATCGCTGGTCCGTGAAAATTCGCTTAAAAAATTTGCCGACCAGTAAGGTAGACTTCGTGCCTCTATTAACTGTGTCAGTCAGTCTAACGACTACGCGTGTATGCAGTAGCGTAGCCAGGATTTCATTACGGGGGTAGGCATCAAATTGTAAGCTAAAGTTGAATTGTAAAACTAACTATCAAACTGTAAGCTAAGTAAAGGCTCCCATTTCGGGGGGGGGGGCGCAGCCCCCTCTGGCTACGCCCTTGCGTCTATGATTTTATTTTTTAAAACTTGGAGTTGTGTTTCAACAACTCAACTCTGAACTTCAGACTTTCATTCTGTTGAATTTCTAGAGTTCAGAGTTGAGTTGTTGAAATACGACTCCAATTTTGAAAAAATAAAATCATAGAAGCGTAGCTGTTAGACTTACTCAGTTAACATCCCCCTCCTTCTCTTCTGTGTTCGCGTTGTTTCAGGAAGACTGGTTATTATATAGACGAATGGACTCCGTTTTTGTAGCTACATAGGTATTAGCGATAAATGACTGTTAGAACACAGACATGTGGGAGGGAATATGTATCAGGTCGTTGCACACAGGTCGTAGTGGTCGTTGCACACAGTTTGCCCGAGCGTGCATATTGAATTAAAAAATATATACGATTACGGACAAACTATTGAGCTTTCATTCAGCTGGTCGCCAAAGACGGGTAGCCCGTAGGTCGCGAAGAGGCCGTCAGCGGACCATCTGGTCGCCGGATGCGGCCACTCACCGAAACGTGTCAAAGAGGCCCGTACGTTGCATAGGCTGGACGTGAAGTGGTCTCACTAGCTGGTTGCCGAAGCCAGACGGCCCGCAGGTTGCAAATTTCGGTCGCGAAAAGGCCCGTGTGCAGTAGGTTGCACAAGCCAGTAGCGAAGCGGCCCGTGTGCCGTAGGTTGCACAAGTCAGTAGCGAAGCGGCCTGTGTGCTCTTGGTTGCACATTTTGGGCGCGAAGCGGCTATCGACGGCCAAAACTGGTCGCCTAAGGTGGCTAGTTGATAAATAAAGACCCAAGATTCATTTTAATGTATATTTAAAAAAAACAAATTTTAAAATATTTCTTATGTTATTTTAGTTAAGATTTGTATCTTAAAGAAAGATTTGTATATTAATAGTCAGAAATTTGTACCTTAATGAAGAAAGATTTGTATCTTAATAGTCAGAAATTTGTACCTTAATAAAGTAAGATTAGTATCTTAATAGTAATCTTGTAAGATTTGTATCTTAAAATAATGCATCTGTCTGCTATCAAAATCACAAAAGAATCCTAAAATCATATTAAGATAACATAAAAGTAAAAACTTTCCACCAGAATGCCGAATCCAACATATGTCAAACATTTCAGTATTTGGTTGTCAAATTTACAAAGGTGAAAGTTGGTTTCCAATTCAACCATGTCAATAAGTTCAATTTTATCTGGCAACAATGAAATGATTTAAAAAAACGAGAATAGAAATTTTAAGAAAAGATATTTTAATCCATGTTAGTTCCATTACTTTTATATCAATTTTAATGGATGTCATGTCTCAAGAAGATATATAAGAAAAAAAAGGAGAACAAAATAATAACATGTAACAATTGACATATCAACAATTGACATGCGATTCAATTAAGAATAACGAAACTCCATTAATGTGAATTTTTGTTCAGAAATTCAACAACTGTATTTTTGGATTGAGTGACATAAAAATTCATACACCTAGCGTAATATTTGACTTTTAATAAAAATGATAATTAGCAATTTTTATATGAAAGAAAAGAAAGAAAGGAACTCTATATCTGTTTTTTTTAATAAAAAGTTTTTTTTTTCAATAATGTTTTTTTCTAGATACAGAAATATTATTAGGCAATCATTTTCAAGTTACTGCGGTATTTATTTTCATTTTTAAATGATTTAAAATTAAAGAACTATACAGTAAATAAAAAACTTTGTAAAAAACACACATAAGATGTTATAGGTGTGTTTATATATGTTATAGGTGTTTTTTACAAAGTTTTTTATTTACTTTATTGTTTAACACCAGTATTTTGAGTGTTTTTTTCCGTTAAAGAACTATACATTCATTAATAACATTACTAAAATCCATTTTAATTAAGAAGATCAAATATAATACTTGAAATAAAAAAAAAATAGTATTCCGTGCTTCTGAATATTCGCAGCTTCCCTTTCTATGAGCGCTGTAAAAAATGACAGAAGGAAAATACTAAATACTTGCTTAAGTCATGTCAAGGGAGTCGTTGTTCTTGATGTATTACCACGTAGATGTCCTACAACTTTCCCGGAAATCTAGTTTGTCACGCACTGTTGCTAAAAGGACATTTTTGCTGAAGATACTAACAGGATACTTACTGGTCTAGAGCCGTTAAAAACAATGTTTAGGAACATTATTGTAATAAAAACATTGCGTTTAGATATGCTAAGAAAAATTTGTATAATCCTGAGATGCATAACGATAGGTAATGAAGCTTTGATTATGTTAAGCTAACATTTTGAACTTCCTACTTTTAATTTGCTTATTTATTTATTTTTCTAAAGAATTTGGGCGAAAACTAAATACGGTATTAATTTTTACCGTGCATGGTACGGTAAAAATTAATTTAGAATTTAGTGAAATTTTAAATTTCTTTAGAATTTCACACAAATTCTATAGAATTTATGTAAAAACTAAGCACGGTATTACGGTTAGGTAAAAAAAATTACGGTATTAATTTTATTTAAACTAAGTACGGTATTGTGTGAAAACTAAGTACGATAATTTAATACCATACTAAGTACAGTATTAAAATATGTGATGCATTAAAAATTGCAATTAAAATTGTTAAAAGTTTTAAAAAATATTTTTTCTTTCTAATGGGCCGGTCAGCGGCCTATTGGAAGCTTGTCCACAACGAAGGCCGCATATGCTGTTCATTTTATTATGGGGGCGGCTATTAGGCAGACCAACGTTGCCTCTAATGAGTGGTCTTCTAATTTTGAACCACTTACAGATAAGAGACCTAGCATCTGAAATCGGCAATCCTAGAGGTATCGTTTACACACGGAGAACATTGACTTCACGACGGATTTTACGTGCACCAGTTCCCATTAACGTGTGCGGTCTTGCAGCAGTCCAGCTGAGAGAGAAATTCACCCTCCGAAGCACTGGCCAAGCCAGCGCTACTTCAGTTTTACGTGTTCTTATGGAAACGGAGTTTAGTGACTAGGCCACTGAAGGACACAAGTTCTAAAATTTTATTTGAATAATAATGGAAGTGTAATTCATTAGACGATAAAACAATTTAAATATCAAAGAGCTCCCGTCCTCCTTTCAATATTTAAAAGAATAGATGTTCTTTGACGTAAAATTTTCAGTGCTGCAAGCCAATATCTGGTTAACTAAAATAAATTTGTCAGTTCTATTAAACTTACAGTCTCTATTTATACGGAATACTGCTCAAGCCAATCAGACTCCGTTATTGTAACATCAAACTTCAACAAGCTTGCACATTAAAGATTTTTCTTTCAGTTTTGCTAGCCTTGTGTGGACTACAAAACCTGCATTAAAAAACTTCTTTAATAATATTTTACGGTCTTATGATTGTCTGTTAATCACATACAATGCAATGAATGGTCTTAAATGTTTTGAGCATGCTTTAAATTATTTTAAACTAGCAATGTTACAGAACTTGTTGCAGTTAACACAATTTTAACCCTTCATTTGTCTTGAATAAAGGTAGTAAGTTTTCCTCACAGGACATTAACGTTTAAGCAAATGAGTACGTAAGAGAGGTCGAAAGGGATTTTTATTATGTTTAAACCCTCTACTGAAACCAAATTGAGCCTGCTCACTCTGTTCTAAAGACGTAACAGTGAAGATTCTCTTCTGTGGCTGATATTGCTTAACAGAATGATCTTTGAATACCAACTGGGATATAGCTTTCACTATATGTCTTTGGAACAATGTTAGTGAGCTGGTTAAAGTCGAATTCATCGTTATAAGAAAATAAAGAAAGGAAAAAAAAGCCTGACCCTTCCTTTTCTGTGGTGGAAAAAGTCTACGCACGATAAGATTTAGCAGTCTTAAAATATATATATAAAAATAAAATTCGGATAGAGACAACTATATTTAAAAAAAAATTATATTTATAAATACTACTTCCAAACTTAAAATGGAAAACCAATTTATTATACACCTGTTTTAGTTACAAAAAGACGTAAATGTATAAAAGTGGAAACTGAAAATTTCTGAACGAATTTTATGTATAAACTGCTCAGAAGGTTATGTTCCACAAATTTTACTATTACAATAAAATGGTGATGTATCTGTGTATGGTAATGTATGTGGATGATGACACATATCGAAATTTCAATAACTGATAAACATTGAGGTTATTACTGTATAAAATTTTATACCATTAGGTTATGAAATTTTAGACCATTACTGTATGAAATTTTAGACCATTACTGTGTGAAATTTTAGACCATTAATATTTGTGCTGTATGCATTTTTTAAAGCAGTTAAAAAAATCTGTACGAAAACTTATAGTTACTTGGCCAGAATTTTGTGTGTTAGATATTTAATAATTTAACAAACACTAATCTTTAAAAATGTGATCCCCCTTCATGATTTATATGAATAACAAAAACGTTAAAAATCTAATTCCATTAAGTTATTTTTAGAGTAATTATATCCTAATTTATAGGATGAAACAATGTTTCATTGTACCGAGACTCAGTAGCATTTATACAGTTAATTATTATTATTATTATTATAAAGGTTTAACTTAAGGACTTAAGATGTTTTGAGTGAGTATGTAGTATCAATAAAATGAGTGATGTTGCTTAAAGTGATTGAGGGCTAGTTTTCAATCTAAATTTTATTATTTTTTCAATTATGAAACTGAATATAAGAGGATTTTAAGGTACTAGCTGACCCGTGCGAAAATTTCGCACAATATCGTATTTAATACTACAACTGTAAATATTATAGTGTGAAAATGAATAAATGTGTCTATAAGTACATAATATTTTGTTAAATATTTTCACGGGTCAGTTAGATGTTTGATTGGAAATCATTCAAAAAGTAGACATTTATTTTAACAGAAATAAATTTATTTTAACTGTTTTATTTTGTAAAACCTCTTTAAAAACAATATTAGCAGTTATTATGTGATCATCATTGATTTTTTCACGCTATGTTTCTTTAATACAAACATGAATATTATTGAATTTGCGAACTCATGAAAAAGCCACATATAATTGTCCGTGTGAAAATACAGGTTCTGGTAAATACAATCCTGCCCTTTGAAGCGTCTGGCCTTGAGCTTTATTAATGGTCATAGCGAAGGCTACTTTAAATTTGGAACTGTTTTCTCATCATTTGGAAGGGTACGGTTGGAACCGAAGGTGTGAGATTAATCCGGGGAATAAGTACAGTATTATCTGAGCCGCCCACCCAGGGACGCCAGAAAAATGTCGCCAAACCTTCGAGAAAATGGCATAGAACAAAATATTCTGCCGGCGACTGATGAATACAACTCACTGAATTATCAAAATGAGACCGTTCGACTGAAAAGACAAAATAAGAAATTCTTTTAACCTCATTTAAATATTTATTTTACAAACTATTTACAAAAAAAAACTGTATTTCTAGTTACCTTCAATCATCCATCCAATCTATACAAAAAACATAATAACAACTCCGAGCTGTTCTATTTTTCTTACATTTTTTATCTATCGTTGCCACTCATTTTTAAAGAAAGTATATTCCATTCATCTGACTCCATGGCAACCTGGAACCATGGAGTCTGTTAAATTTTTTTGGGTCACGTATTTAATGAGATCTAGCCGTGCCAGAAAAAAAAACACCTTTGAGAAATAATCATATATGATTTGTTTTTTATTTTTTTATTAACAAAAAGATTTTTTCCGAATTTTTGCATATTTTTCGTCAAAAGTAGAAATTATTAGCTTTAACTGGATATATTTTTTTTGCGGGTCAAGTATTTAATGAGATCTAGCCGCGCCAGACAAAAAAAAAAAAAAAAAAAAAAAAAAAAAACCCTTTGAGAAATAATATATATGATGATTACTAGGAATTATTACTACGGTCATACTTGGAATACTTAATGGAATCGCATTTTAGAAAATAAATCAAGGAATATAGCTTGAAATCACATCTGACTAATTACTGAAAAGGGATGAAACAATGTTTCATTGTACCGAGACTCAGTAGCATTTATACAGTTAATTATTATTATTACTATAAAGGTTTACAAAGGTATTATTAATAAAGCATATCTTAAGATTCTGAAAAATAGCTTGCTATTTCAAAAGAAGAAATTTTTTTGCAATGCTTATAGGATTACAGCGATGTCAAATTAAATGGTAATTGAATACATTCTGAAACAAGAGAGCCTTTTCAATTCGATAAGCAAAAGGTCTTTTCTGATAGGAATATCTTCCAGTTTCAATGAAATTCCAGCTCTTATGAAAAAAGCAATTATTCAGTCTAATAAGAATAGTAAAATATATACTGTCACGTAATTGAAGAAAACTGTAACGAATAAAACATGTAAAAGAACAAGAGTTTCAAGGCATTAATTAACATTTATAAATATTTATGAAAGTTCCAAAATGTCGAAGAATACTTAGCTGCATCATTTAATTTTGTCCAGTTTTAAATAAAATTGTTTGATGGAGAAATATTTTCAGCTTCTGTACAGATACTTAGTGTACTTGAATGTGTCATTTGAAGTTTCATAATCGCTAATGGAAATTAAAAACACTCACAAATTATTTTAAAAAAATTGTTGAAAGTACAAAAACTGTAATTAAACAACCGAATAAAATGGCGTCATCAGTCTGACTTTGTGCCAAATAGTAAAGTTTGCACTATTAATTCAATTGGAAAGATAAAATGATTTTAAATTCGCATTTGAATAATATTAAATTTTCCCAGTTGATTTTATGCAGCAGTTTCGAAAAGCTTATTTCATTTTTAATATGGTAAAAAGAAAGCGATATAAAATCCCTGAGCGTAGTACATCACTTCTGAAAGCTTTATAGCTAGCAGATATGTTCGCAAGCATAAAATTTACACAAATTTTGCCATTACTTAAGTACTACTCTATCAATGCATAAAAGACGCAGGTACTTTATTTATTGCGTGTGTATACTCAATCTCTGCGTGTGTATACTCAAGATGCGTTTCTGATCAATTTCCTAGGAAAATCCTATATTCGTCTAGTTACATCCTCGAGTTAATAGTAGATCAACTTTGATTTTATTCTTCTTTTTGCAATGGGTGTCAGTTCTCGACTTCTGAAAGACGCCATTAGCACATGCAGTGTCGCACTTTCTTATCTTTTAATGGCACCGCTTCCTCTAGGGTGATCTCTTTTTCTTGCACTTCTATAAGTTTCATGTGACTTTTAGGGAAGAAGGGAAGTGTTGTTTCTCTAAATCCGAACACCTGTCCTTAAGCTATGCTATGAGTATAATGGAATTTGAAAAAGAAAAAGAAATGGTAGCGAAGTTTAAAATGTTTGATCCTTCTACAAGTTTAAAAAATTTTTAAATATCACTAATATGGCCAAGCTTCTACAGAGGAAGATTGGTTCAAATATACTACTGTAGGTATCTAGTTGAATCAGAAAATTCAGATGTATTCCATTGTATATGTTACCGGCAAAGCATTCTATAGACTGCCTAGGCATTGTATTAATGCTGGATGTTTTTTAGGCAAAGCATGAAATATGAGAATTATGACATACTTTCCCTAGGTATTGCATGTAGTACCTAGGAATTCTACAGAACGAAAAATGCTATTTAGGCAAAATATGAAAAAATATCCTGATAAGGCTATTATGTAAATGACGTGCATTTGCATAATAGCCTTATTTATACATAATAGCCGTTATGTAAAAGGCGTGACATCAAAAATACACATGTTATTCTGAAAGTAACAAAGTGTCATTAAAAAAAAATATTCAAAATACATAAAGAAAAATGAAGTTGTGCAAAACAAACTTTATGCCTTTCTTATTAAAGGAAACAAACTTTAAATAAATAATAAAAAAAAAATTATCCTACTTGCTGCAATATGGTAGGCCTTAATGACATTTCATCACATGTTTCATACATTTCACATGCAGTCGGAGATGTATTTCATACTTTGCCGGCTTCTCATTTGACATTCTGTAGAATGCTTAGGAAATGTGCGAAATATGAATAGTTTCGTACATTTCCGGCTCTTCAGGCATTACATACAATGCCTAGGAATTCTACAGAATAACGGATATCAAACTTAGCCGGTAACATATATACATTCTGAATATCAGTAAAAAAGTTATTATTCTAAAAATACTGTTTATATGTCAGAAAAATGTTTTGAGTATCTACGTAGAATTAAATACAACGGGCACAAATGCACCCTGGATATAAGGGAAGTATAACTACTAGCTACTATACTTCCCTCAAGATAAGGAAAGTGTAGTAGCATTAGTATTTCTCAATCAAGGTTCGCGATTGATCGCTATTTTTCTAGAAATGGTATCTCTTAGAACTGCTAGAAATTTTGGAGGGACTATAGAAGAAGGGCAGATTATGTCCCAGCAGTAACTCAGTTTCGACTCTTGTTGTGATTACGTTAGCTGGGAGCTTACGTGCTATGTCTGTCTCTTTTGATTGCAGTATTATAATCGACGCTATCTTGTTTGTTTTTAAAAGCTTATTTTTGAAGGCTGTTTGAGAGTTCGTCATTGTTGTATTCTGAAGAGATCTGCTCGAGAATTTCTACTGAACTTTTAGACTGTGGAATGATTTTATCGTATGCGAAATACAGCCTCTGAAAACTCATTTGTGATAAGCTGAGTACGTCAAAGAGTCCCAAAGCTGGTGACATTTGGCTCAATTTTAATAATGGGGTCTCTAATTTTTGCTTCCCTGCATTACCCAATAAAACTAACCCAAATACCTAAAAAAAGCATATTACCCAATAAAATTACTATTACATCACCAATGTATGCGACCAATAGGAAGCGCCATCGGATTGGAATGTTTTTGTAAAAAGTAGAACACTTGCACAGTGTGTTTGAAAAGTATAAAAAGGCAGCTCGTCTCACATGTTCAATGCAGTTGTCAGCTGTTACTAGCAGAGAAACGTTAGTTCTGATGAGAAGCTTTACTTCATTGCATTACGATATTATAAAGGACGCATTCTCGCTTATTTTGAAAGACTATTTTTGAAGGCTGTTTTGAATTCTTTATCGTGGTATGCTAAGGAGCAACTGAGATTCCTGCTCGAGAATTTTCACTGACGTTTAGCCTGTTGAAAGATTTTATTGTATCCGAAATGCAGTTTCTTTAAAAGCTTATGTGATCAGCTGACTTTTATGAATCAAGTTGCTGACTGTTAATTCCTGCGAACCGCGTATAGCAGATAGTTCATCGACTTTCTAGAACCAATAAAATTTGTGTTTCGTCTGTCCACTGGATTGTTTACTAGAACTTTCTATATACACTTGACTAATAAGCTACGAACCCAGAAACTAAGCAGAGTTTTCTGCAACAATACATTTCTGAGTACATTACTTCTCACCTAAATGTCCAATAGGATTTTTGTGCTACCAGTTAAATTTCATCCCAAAGTGTGGTCAAGTGTCTACTGTAATGCACTTCATCTTTTACTATTCCTCATTAAAAAAATTGGCCGGTGTAAGGTCTAGAGATCTTGTAGGAAATGATTATCTAAACATGACTTTTCCCAGAAATTTAGCCTTGCAGATGGGAAAGTTATTCTTCTATGGTAGTTAAAAGTGTGTATACGCTTTTCTGACGCACGTTGTATTATGAATGGACATAAAAATATACTCATGGTAAATAGTACTAAATTATAGATTTAATGTACGAACTGAACTATACTTGATGAATGATATATTCATTGGTTTAGAATAAGTGCAGTATTTTATTTTCGGTATCCCAGGATGAGAAAAAAAATCTCGAACTCTTGTAAAAATTGAAAACATATTCACGTCAAAAGAATAGGCCATTTTAATATTTTCCGTTAGTTTTTAAACATCCTTTTGACAAAAACACGCACATTTGCACGTTTGCATTTAACTGAAACATGCAAATATACAATATATATGTGTTCAAAACTCCAAAAACTGTTTTTCTTGTAGAAAACATATTATTGAAAAATATTTTGCCGACAAAAATCAAAACTCAAAGAATCTGACATAATATGACACAATACAGTAACCATTCAAGAATTTCTGAAGAAATTTTGAAAATTGTTTAGGCGTTTTATATTATCTATTTGACATTTTAAGCCGTTTTTCGGTAAGTTTAAAGAAGTACTTAAGTTCTAAAAGGATAGATAAAATATAAATTTAATTTAATATATTTAATGCTTAAGAGGCCTTTAACATGTGAGAAGATGACACAATATTTTTTCCTACTGAGGTATTAAACTTTAAAATATATTATGTTAATTATTCACAAAAGTTTCTTGGGTTTACGTTGCTGACTTCCACGATAGTTTTTTCTGTAAACTTTATTGAGTTACTTAAATTCATGATGATGCTTCTTGTTTTTCAACAATTTTTATGAATTTTTTTGAATTATTTCCTAAGCTGCTCTCACACTTAGACCAAATTCACATTCTAGGATTTTTTTTTCTCCTTTTAAGCAGCTGTTATTTCATTTTAACAAAGGTTAAGCAAATATCGCTTTTTTTACAAATAGTTTTATAGAAAGTTATTTTAATTTTTTTTTGTTCTTTACATACATAAATACACATAAAAAGATTTTGTTACTTTATTTGTAAAGAATGTGAGTGTATGTCTCTTTGTCACTACAGAAAAAAATTACCTTTTTAATTTATTATTTTATTTTTATGTTTTGTGTTGAGTGAAGACAAGAAGTTTTAACTTTGTATTTATTACAAAGATAACTTAGTTTTGATAAACTTCATTTTAAATACCCAATTTTATAAAAAAAGGAAAAAATATTTAAAGAAATTAAAATTAAAATTATATTACATGAAATAGTTTAGTTTAAAAGGGATATCAGTGGTTAGTGTCAGAAACAAAATTTTTGTAAGACATAATCAAATTTTATTCGAAAGAACAATTCCTTTATCTTACAAAACTAAAGTTGTATTTTTTATGCATTCTTTTTAAATATATAAGAATCTGTAACAGTACTAAAAACTGCAACTTTCTAATCCTTAGGCTCATATTTGTAAATCAAAGCAGAAATGTAAGTACCTTATGCAAAGAGAATTCGTACATTTTATAGATATCTAACTTTCTACTAATTAACAAAAAGTAGTATTCGAGCTTCTTAGCTTTTAAAGTTACATATGTTAGCTTGAATTCTTAGTTCCCTGTCGATACTGCTGTTCAGTTTTTTTTCCCCAGAAGGATTTGTAATCTATTTTAATGTTCTGAACTTTCTGCTTTGAAAATGAGCACCATAAACAAACGTCAAATAAAGTTGGTAAATAATCCCTTTTTGATTCCTCTTGGGTTTTTCCAACTACTTTATTCTACTGTTTTATTTACTTTAAAGCGTATGTTCTATCAAAAGTTTCGAACGAGAAACTGAACATGTATCTTAAATAATCTTATTCCTTTTTGTAAGTAATAGACATTTCTTTATTAATTTATAACAATATTTCATCTAAGACTTGATGCCTTTGTGAAAAATTGCTGTCAAAGCTTGCCGTGAAGAGAAATAGAGATTTTAAAATTACTTTTTTATAAAATCGTATAAGTGATCACAACCAATATCTAAAATTGAACGCCTGAAAAAGAGGGAAAATTTTCTTGATGTTAGTTTTCTTTAAAAATCTATAAAAATGTCTTTGTACACAACTATATACACTGTGTCCCACCTAAATAAAGCCACCTTGATTTTGTGCCGCAACTGGAGGCGAAACAGAAGAGTAAGAACGAAGCAAATATATTAAGAAACTATGCACAGAAACACGTATTTACAAGGGGAAAAAACTTACTCCCTGTCCCACCTGGCCATTCATAAAAAATAAACGTGTTAAAAAAAGAGAAAGAAAAGTGTCCCGCCGAAATAAAGTCAGTACTATTAAAAGGCAAAATATTCGCTATGTTTGCATATGGTTTTGAGCAGCCGATGTAACATATCATTTACCAATCCTTGAAGGACGGTAACATCAATATTACCCCAGTGTTCAACAACGGCGGCCTTCAATTCTGCAACAGACTGAAGCTGTCTTATATTTGTATATCCATACCTACTGAGAATATCTCACGCATTTTCTTATGGATTGATATCAAGCTAAAAGGGTAGGACAGTTCATGATATACAACCCAACACCAGAAAGCCATTTTCAAGAGGATTTTGCAACGTGAATGGGTTGTTGTCCTTATGGAAAATCAAACTTCGGACAACAGTTCTCCCTGCAAATGGCAGAAAGTGGGTATCTAGCATTCATTGATAATCAGTAACTTTTATGTGGGCTGAACGAAAAGCCAAGTTAAGTTTACCACCAGGTGAAGCTTCTCCACATTGTATAATGAGCTTTTCTTGTCTTTTGGAGACGAAACAAGAGCTCCTGAGCATTATTCACGAGCAAAGAGCAGATTTGGACAGTGTTGTTGAGTTATGGTCTCAAATGAAAAGAAAAAAAATAATTTGGATTACCTACACGGCGTTGCATTCTACAGACATGATACGAGGGAATGTTCTCTAAAAGACAGGAAGATGGAGGCTCATTATACGGTGTGGAGAGGCTTTACCTGGTGGTAAACTTAACATGGTTTTTACTTTTGGCTATATAAAAGTTGTTACTGATTACTAACAAATGCTATAAATCTATTTATTGCCATTTTCACGGAGAATTGAAGGCCGTAGTCTGATTTCCCGTCAGGTCAACGTAACCATTCATGTTGCAAAATCCTCCTGAGAATGGTTTTTATATTATGAAATATATGAAACATATTAAAATATATGAAATATATTATGAATTGTGATGGTATATATTATGATCTCATTTTTTATCTAACTCACCGCTGCGTGGTCAGTCGTTACTATTTGATCGCTTTTCTGAAAGCATGTACAACCTTTCTATATGAAATTAAAACTAGATAATATTTCCTGCATTAATTTCAAGTATTTTTAATGTTTATTATTGCAGTAATTTATTTGTAACTGCATGATTTTGAAACAGAAAAAAAATGCGGTTTATTTATTCAACAAATACATTTACGAATTAATTCGTTGATGTTATAGACTTCTGAAGTTTATGCGTTTCCTTATTAAGTTTTAGTTTCAAGTATGAAATATTTTACTTAGAGTGGGTTGCCAAATTACTGAGGGCAGTCATAAAAAAATGTTTCTATACTTTAACAACTATACAAACAACCCCCGTATACTTTAACAACTATACAACAATGTTTCTATACTTACGAAACAGAATTAGAAAAACACTGGTAGAATAGGAGAAATAAATTTTATTATTATTTTTATACATTCGTCAATCATTTTCAGTTAAAAAAGTGTAAAGTACCAACATAAAAAATGCAGGGTAAAAGAAAGTCGGTCAGAATTTAATGACACTTCTTTTGGCTTCCAAAAAAACTAGGCATTCTTCGTAGCTCTAAATTTTCGTAAATAGAATAACTATGCTTACCCCAGAAGGATTCAATAAATATTAGTATAAAATAAAATAATCAAAAACTTTGCAAAATAACACCATAACAGATACTTTTCAGGATCATACAGCTGTTTCTATTTAAAAAATTTCGATATTTGTCTTTGGAGATATAAGTCATTCAGCGACTGGGATACTGGAACAGGGAACTTGAAAGAAAGTAAACAGAAAACACAGGCGAAGAGCAAGTAGTAAATATCTCTTGTCACGCAGACGAGGTTATGCCTAAGCGTTTTTACAACTCTGCAGTTCTTTTATGAAAATATTAAAAAAAAAAAAGCTTTAAAATTTCGACGGCTTTAAAATTTCGTCGACCATTTAATATTTGAATCGTAGACGTATGCGTAAATTCATACCCATGCAACATACACCATTTCAAGTTACAGTCGAATGCACCCGAACTAATAAATTGCAAAAAAAAATTGTGACAGTCCCTAAAAAACGTGGCAACCCACCGTACTTCCTCATGTTTGAAAATACTAAGATTATTAAAATATGTGCAATTTTAATGAAAGGCACACTTACTTTTCTTTTCGAGGCAGCCAGTCTTTGGTCCCGGGCATCCTCAGCTTCCCCTGGTGGCTTGTTTCCCCAAACAACAACGCCTATCCTGCTGTAGGTGAACAGGAGTACTGTCAGAGGGAAAAAATACTGCAGCACCATCAGTGCCATGCTGTACTGGTACCTTTCCTCTTGGCTCTCCCACATCTCCATGCAGACGTAGCGCGTGGTATCGTTAGAGTCGGTGTACGAAGGATGGATCTCGAGCCTTGAGAGCACAGCTGTCGGCAAGGGCGTAATCAGCGCCACTATCCAAATGATGAAGATGATGAGCTTGGCTTGCAGCCTGGTCATTCTCGGACGCAGAGGGTACAGGATGGCGATGTACCGGTCTATGCTGATGGCAATGAGGGTGTAAGCGCTGACGAAGACTGACACCACTTGAGCGTAGGAAACGAGAACGCACATGACCGCGCCGAACGGCCAGTACTGAAGCAAGAGGTTAGAGACGAATCCGAAAGGTATGCACAAGCAAGCCATCAAGATGTCTCCTACCGCCAGATTGATGATGAAGAAGTTGGTGACAGTGCGCATTCTTTGGTGAGCTAGTACTATGTAGCATACCATCACATTGCCTCCAACAGCGAGCACCGACACGGAAATGTACATGATATACATTAATGCTGCCATGGAAGTCGTCACCTCAAATGGCACCTCATTGTCTATTGCATCAGCAGTTTGCGACATATTAGCATCTAAAGCCGGTGTTCTTTTTTCTGACAGCATTTTAGTGTGATTTTGTTTACGAAAAAGTCTTTTAAAATTATGACACGTTTAAAAAACTTCAAAGTAAATTGACGCAAAAAATTGTTTTTATCTTCCAATTAAACATATTAGAAAAACATATATATTGATTGATGTCAGTGCATTATTTATCTCCTTTTACCATTTTTGAAAGACATAAAAAGTTCACAGAATAGAATAAAATACTTGTTTGTTTTCCTTGTAGTGTTTAATTTAATTATTTATTCTTCATAAAATCTAAGACAATTATAGTTTGAATTATGTCATGTAGTTTAAGCAGAAACGACCAATTTTAAAATACTAAATATTTTTTACATGGCTTTAACAACAATTAGGAAAATTGATGTACATTTTTGGTTTTGTCCGTGTGACTAATCTTATTACAATTTCTTTTGTTGCCTTATTTTTGACAGCATATTTTCCTTGTGAAAATTAAACACTCAACATTTTTCTACGGTCTTTAATGTTCTTATAATAATTTTTGCTAAACTGTTTTAAAAGTGACAAGACATTTTAATAATATGTTAATTTCGTTTTCTTTATCCAGTAAGTTCATAACTGCCAAAAACATTGCTCTCCAAGAAAGCAGAAGTTTAAAATCATGAATTCTTATAGTTTTAATTGAAATGAAATAGTATTTATACTTTTATGAATTAGATGTATTTTAAAATATTGGTCTAAAATCTACGATACATTTTATTCTGAAATACTGCAGTATTACTACATCTTCAAAATGTAAGATAGACCTACGTTTGAAACTTAAGTAAGAATTAATATTTTCTTATCGATACTTAAATGATTTAAAATTGATTGTTTTAATAATAATATTGTAAATGAAGTATTTATGTTTTTATAATCATTTTGTCAACAAAAATATCATAAAATTTTGATTTCATTTATATTACACCAGAAAGCTGATTCGTATGAGCCTTATAGTAAAATACATTTAATATTTAAATATTTCACTACATACATATTTTTCCTGACGACAAATGTACTTTATCATCTCTGCATCAATATTTACATCTATAAATTCGACAAAATGGAAAATGCAAACAAAAGCATAGCATGTCACATTTTTTTGTTTACAAAAATAAATACATTTTTCATTTTATATGTATTTTACTTATGAAGTACTCCATGGATTGAAAACTGGGAATAAAATGCATTTCAATAAAATACCATTTTGATGAAATATTTATAAATCATATCTGGTCTGCATTTTTCCGCTCATGTTCAGTTCATTAACTTACAAATGTTGTGTTTGTACTTGGTTATTTTAAGTATATTTCACTCATCCATTAAGTGCATATGACATTTTAGTTGATTAAGACGATTTCAATAACTGCACTATTTATTTTAAAAATATCGTAAAATGGGTATGTGGAGATAGCACTTGACTGTAAAACATAATATGCAGATAAAGCTAGTGTTTCGGGAAAATGTCACTTAAATGTTTAACATTTATGATTACCTAGTTGATTCATTAGTAACGTAAAACATATTTTTTATAAATACGAATACATTTTTTGCAATACATCTTTAGTAATATGTTGTTTCGAGTAACGTCGAATAATTTTGAATTTTTCATCTAAATAAAAATCTTCTTAAAAACTCTTCATTGATTCCAAAAATCACTTTACTGACATCTTTTAGAATAAGTTATTCTTTGAATTCCAGTGCAAAATCAAATATTTCTTCATGGTTAATCGTTCAGTTTTCAATAACATCTCGTTTTATGTATGATTATCTATCTTCTGTGTCGTTGGTTATCATGACTTAATAAAGTCATTTCTTTTGAAATTATTCATTATTACTGATTGCAACCTGCAAAAATAACAAAAAAATATATGTAGTTGCTGAGTCTTTATTTCGAAAAACAACATAAGCAAGACATTCATAAACATTTAAGAAATATTCTAAAAATCACAAATTTTTACAGTGGCAGATGTTTACAAATTTACGTAATTCAAGTTTAGTGGGTTTCTTTTGTCCATGGACTTGGATACAGGATGATCATCAACGTATTCTAAACGAACTAAATGAAATTTGCCTTTAAGATGACGCTGTGGGTCGTAATCACTCAATTTATGTTGTGCGCATGCGTGCGTTAGTAGTAGACAGCATCATTATTCAACAACATATAGCATCGTTATTTGTTGCTATGCTTCGCTAGAGGACGATTATGCAGCTAAACATTAAAAGAGGCTGACGCTATTTCGCGAGTCTGTTGCTAGTCGATAATTGGCCTACATCAAAGTTTGTGCTACTGTTTGAAAAATACACACATTAAAGCATTTTCGTCAATTTTATATTAAAAAATTTAGTAATATTAAAAGTAGCATAAAGAGATGTAGCATTCTAATTAAAAAAATCACATTTTTAGAATATTGAAGCACGACTGACGGAATTTCACAAAATATATGAAATGCCTAAAGGAAAACATTTACAAAAAACGCAAACATCAAACTTTTTGAAAGACTACTTAATTATATTTACAGATGCCTCAAAGATTGTGGAGCAGCCTTCTTTACATTCTTAAATAAAAAATTCTTATGCAGTTGTCAAAAATTACTTCGTAAAAACAAATCCATATTTCAAGCAGAAATGCCACCGATTCTTCAAGCAATAGAAAGATTTTCGGAAGCAATATATGATTCATGCTTCTTATTATCTAGGAGCAATTCTAGAATTCAACTAGAGAATAATAGAACCACACACACAATAGTGCAAAAAGTTTTAAAAAGTTTAAAAAACATGGAAAAAAACACTCTAAAATTCAAATGAATCAAATCACACTCATAAAAACCGGAAACGCGAGCTAGCTAATAAATTTTCATCACACTTATATAAATGCAATAGCTTAAGTTCCTCAATTGGCTTTTTACAAATTTTCAATTATTTCACAAATAAATAGTTAAAAAGTCTTTGTTCATCATTACAAAATGATGAACAATGGGCAGGATACATTTTAAAGAATAATAGTACCAAAAAGTAAAATAATTAAGTTAAATATATTTATCCACCTACAACAGGAAATACCCTTTTTTCTTTATTATTTAAAATTCACATTACACTAAATAGAGTATATTACGCCTTGAAAATTTTATTTATTATTCCTTATTATTATTGGACATCCCTACATTCTTTTTCTGTTTCTTTATATCCCTCTTATAAGTTTCTATTTTGTGTGTACATACATCAAAATATCATATCAGCTCGATCTTTGGCAGGCAAGTTATTTTATTTTATGCATTCAAAATTTGCTATGGCATTTTATATTGTTGTTACTGGGTTATCCAAACTGACCTATAATATCCAGAACATTTAAAGGATATTTATATGCGGAGAAAAATATATATCTATAGGACATCTAAATTGCTACCTCTATAAGATATCCTTAGAGGACTTATAGATATCTAATAGTCATCCGAAACAAGATATCTATTGGAAATTTATGTATGACATCTATGAGAAATCCATCGGTAGACACCTTATGCAGCTAGATGTCCCTTGGATATTTAATTGCCATCCAAAGCTACAAATCTATTGGACGTGCGTGTATAACATCCATAAGAGATGTATTTCTAGACATCCTATTTACGTAGAAGATTGGATGGCTACTGAAAAAAGAATTTACGCAGTTTGAAAGGATTTTCAGAAAAATCGCAAAATCTAGTAAGAATTTTTTAAAAACCCAATGCCTATAGCTTGAGTTAAGTGATCATGTATCATGTCACCATCACCAAATTTCATTTAGTTGTTATTACGTGGTGTGCGAAAAAAATTTGCGCAGTTTGAAAGAATTTTCACAAAATCTCAAAATTTAATGAATTTTTAAAAATTGGACACCTATAGTTTAAGTTGAGTGATCACCTATCATGTCACCAAATTTTATTTCATTCACTTTAGTCAGTTTTGCGTGAAGTTCTGACAAACCTGTTTTTTTCTTACGGTTGTACTGGGGTCCCAAATGCTTAAAACGGATAGAAATCGCAAAATTTTGTGATACCAAGTAGTGTACCACAAATTCTAATTTTATTTATATAGATACATAAAAGTTTTTCATTCCGAAATTGAAGCAACAATCACTTCAAACTTTAGTCTGCTTACACCGAATTGAATCTGTCTGGTGGTTAGAGCTCGCCTTTCACGCCTTGGATCCATGGTTCAAACCCAGCCGAAGAAAACAGGTTTCAGTTTAAAAGTAACTTGAAGTTCTTATGTATGATAATAGACAACAGATGACAGCACCAAAATTCACAGAATGGAGGAAGAATACTCTGTGGGTAAAAAAAGTCGTAATTATGACTTCACTTTCCCCCTGAGAAATCTTGGCTATTTTGGACGTCCAATAAATATCTATGCTACTTGGATATAGATCTCTGACAGACATCCTGGATATTATAGATGTTGTCTAGTCCTTAGAGAGATCACACCCCAAATATCTTATAGAGCTCCATTTTATGTTATATGGAGGATCTTGGGCTTCTTATACATATACCCATTATCCAATTCTGATTCCTTATAGATAACCAATGGATGTCTTTGTATTCAGTGGGTGGACCTTGGCGAACGTTTTGGCGAATTTGAAGACACTATTTTCTCGAAACTAGTGGAAAATTGGCTGTATCTCAATTAGGAGATAAGTTGCTGGAAAAACCTAGAAATATGATGTCCCGTTCGGTATGCCGTCACTTCCTGCTTGGAAATCAATCAAATTTCTTCCGGTATTACTAGACAATTTTTAGAAAACAATATTAACAATTTAATTTGAAAAAATTGAAACTGGACATATCAACATAAATTAAACACAACAGTGGAACAATGTCAAGAAATTAGACATCCAAAATGTGGACAAGGAAGGGGAAAAAAAACCTCTCAGCACTTTAGAAGATCTCCAACGAAAAAAAATTATTTCAATCAAACAATCCCAAACGCTAAAATACTTTGATCTCGTTTTAAATGATAAACATTTTTGAATTCCCCCATATTAAGCAAAAACAAATCAACATGGCATCCCGAAAGGAACTGAAATTTGCCTAAATCAATGGAGGTGATTCCGAAGAAATTTTAAAGATCTGGCATCTAAATAATAAAAGTCTTGTTTGTAACGCCCTCCGGGTTCGACTCATCGCCCCGGCGCATCTGTCCCCATGTTGAAATTTTGATAAAAACAACATTTTTATCTCTAACTAAAAGTTACATTTTTTTATACAATTCGAAAGATCTCTAAAAATATTACCTTTCTTAAACTCGCTGCTTCTTCCAAATCTAAATATCTAGTGAGATATCACGCCTTGAAAAAGTAAACACAGAATGGAAGCAAATGATTCATTTCTGGAATCTTGAAAAAAAAATCACGGAACATAATCTCTGGCGTAGATCGATTAGATGATGTCATAGCGACGTCATATCCCTTATTTAAATTCTATTTGACTGAAAAATTTTGATAGACTTCGGGCAAATTTATTTAGAATGCTTAAAATTTTGCTTCCACAACCAAGTCTTTTAAATGATTCATTCCTGGAAACTTGAAAAAAAATCACGGAGCATAATCTCTGGCGTAGATCGATTAGATGACGTCATAGCGACGTCATACTCCTTATTTAAGTTCTATTTAACTGAAAAATTTTGATAGAATTTGGGCAAATTTATTTAGAATGCTTAAAATTTTGCTTGCACAACCAAGGCTTTTAGCCTTGGCACAACACTTAAGCATCCATTTGTAGGAATTCTTTTTTAGAAATGGGCAACGTAAACGTATATTAATATTGTTTTTGGAAGTCACGATTTTTTTTCTCATTGCTCTCACCGGTGTGTTTTTAAATGTTAACGGCCTGACATTTTGTGAAATCGTATTTTAAAAGTTTTTGAGTGTTTCAGATTGTTTATTTTGTTGTAACCGTTTATTTTGAATTCGTTTAACCGGATGGATTTTGATTTCAACGTTGTTGAATCGTAACTTTTATTTAGATTGTTTTGTTTTTGTCGTAAATCTAGAAGTGTTTGTTTAATTTTGAATTCATTGTTGTGAGAAGCTTTTTTTATAAACTTCTTAAAAAGTTGCCATTGGCTCTCTTCAGTTCAAGAACCGCTGTGTTTTTTAACTTTAAAAGTGTTTAAATGTAGTGTTTTTGTGAAAACTTATTTTACTGGATTTTGATTTCAACGTTGTTGGATTATAGCTTTTATTTAGGTTAATTTGGTCTCAGTTATTTTGTTTTTGTCGTAAATCTGTAATTACTAGCCGACAAGCCGTCCAGCATCGCTGGCCCGTGAAAATTCGCTTTAAAAAATTGCCGACCAGTAAGGTAGATTTCGTGCCTCTGTTAACTGTGTCCGTCAATCTTACGACTACGCGTCTACGCAGTAGCGTAGACAGGATATTTTAAAAGTGTTTGAGTGTTTTAGATAGTTTTGGAGACAGCTTTTGCTTAATTTTGAATTCGTTTAAACGGATGTATATTGGTTTCAACGTTGTTAGATCGTAACTTTTAATTTCGATTGTTTTGGGACATTTTTTTTTTGTCTTTAATCCATAAGCGTTTGTTTAATTTTGAAGTGTTTAACTGAGTGTTTTAGATTGTTTTTAGTTGACATATGTTTTTGTCATAAGCGTTTAATTTTGAATTTGTTTAACCGGATGGATTTTGATTTCAACGTTGTTGGATTTCATAGCTTTTATTTAGGTTAATTTGGTGTTGCTTATTTTGCTTTTGCCGTAAATCTATAATTACTAGCCAGCGGACGACCCACAGGTTGCAAATTTCGGCTGGGAAGAGGACCGCGTGCCGTAGGTTGCACAAGCCATTCGCGAAGCGGCCAGTGTGCTTTAGGTTGCACATTTCGGCCGCGAAGAGGCCATCGACGGCCAAAACTGGTCGCTGAAGGCGGCTAGTATTACAATAATAGGACGAATAACCGTATATACAGACTCAAGCTGGTTCCCAAATTTAGTCAATTGAAAGTCAACTTTTTGACAGCGCTGTGTACCATATGATGTGACAGATTGAAATAATTGAACAAAATACTATTATCTTATGAAAATTTTATCTTGAACAACTAAAACAAATGTTTTGCGTTCAAAAGGCCATTCGTGCTCTCTGATTTGTGAGATTCCCTCTTCATAACTTCTCCTGAAAGTCTTTAAACTTTCTTGGATTAGTTTCCTCAAAGTGGAATGAGAATCTCCTTTATCTGAGTCTCCAACAAACACAGGAAGAGGTTTCTCCCAGAACGGCCAAAGCTGTTTTAAATCTTCCGGAGAAGCCTCCAGTTCTTTTTCAAATTAATTGGAAATCTTCAAGAGTCATTCATTATCTCCTTAAAAGTTGCTATCTTAGTCTGGGCAACGAAGTTAATTCGGATTTTCGGAAAATGCTTAAATTGTTTTAAAGAGATTTGATTCTGAATTAAATATTTTAGGTATGATTTCACTATCTTTGATGTTTTGATTAAAATTAAGATCATAAATTTGGGCAGGGATTTGTTACTACAGTAGGGTATTATTAACTTTAAAATGCGTTAAATATTTTATTATTTTTTTTATGCTTTTATTTTTTATCCTCATAAGATCGGCATGATGACGAGTGCTAATCTAAAATATTATAATCTCCGTGAGAGTAAAAACTGTAGAATTAATCTTGAGCTTGTTGTCTGAGATATTGATCTCTCAAATCGATCCATGATTGAGTTCAAGTACGAGTAAGTTCTTCGAAAAAGATTTATAGTTCTAGAATGCTATTACTCTCAAGCTTCGTTCTTTTCTTTTTTTGGTCTACGGTCAATCACTTTTTAAATAGTATAAATAAAGAGGAAGTATATGTTTTTTAAACCATTGACTGAAGGGTATCCAAATGCCATCGGAGTAGTGATATGTCAATATTGTCGCCGTAATTTGTAATTTTTGTAGATTTATCGCCAAATTTATTGTCGCAAAATAAGTCCCCAAAACTTAACCAAGTTTGACAATATTTTCTATATTTGGTGAGAAATTGAAAACCCCACTGTTTATTCAATAAGAATATTAATTAGTGTCTATAAAGTGTATATATTAGAGTATTTAAAGGGGAGGTATAGTTGAATAAGCAAGACGAAGATCATAAAACAGTTTTAGTAGAAACTTTTAATATAGATTTCAAAATATGAAGAAGTGTTTTATGGAACAAGAAATACAAATACAGCACACTCATGGAATATGATGCACTTTCTAACATAAAAGATCCAGGGGAACAAGTTCTGCCCATTCATAGATTATGATACATTTTCCAAAGTAGCGAAACAAACAAGAAAATTAGGACAGGCGCATGAATAATGATGCAGTTTCCAACGTAATGCAGCAAGAGAGGCAAATATGATCGATGCATGGATTATAATAGTTTCTAGTATAGCAGAAAGAAAGGCAAATAGGATCGATGCATGGATTATAATAGCTTCTAGTATATTGCATTCAAGACCGTATTTAAAATATAAAAGTGTTTTTATCTCTTTCTCTTTCGCACTCGCTCTCTTTCACATTCTCTCTCTCAGATTTTCTTTTTTCTTTTAAAAAAATTAGTATCAAGAAAACTAAATATGAAATGATATGAGGTTTTTTATATTAGTGGTTTATTCATTTTATATTTTAATAGCTAGCACTGAAAAAAATTATGTCACTTCTACCTGCATTTTGTGCTGTATATACAGCTAATTTAAGCACAATGTGCTGCTAAAGGTGACGGAATTTTATTTGAGTGAATATCACCTGCAGAGAAGAGAAGTATAACTGCGTATTGAAACCTGAAAAAGCGTATTTGATAGAATGTTTTGTAATTATAGCGAAAGTTGTAGTTACAAAACATAATGACAACTTTAAAATCTTTTGCCCTTTCGTAACAAATTTTACGTACCTCGTGACGTAAAATTTAACCTGATTAGGTAATTTCAGGTCAACTTTTGTTAGAACCAATAAAAAAAGCGTTTATCAACTAATTACAATTCAGGTTAATTAATTAAGGGCAGTCCAATCTCCATAGCTCAGCTTGCTCATTTTCGCATGCCTACCGTTAAATTAAATCTGCCCAAAACAGTATTTTTCGAGGAGGAGTTTAGAAGGGAAATTTACGCTTCGGCAAATAGCATTCTTAGATCTCAGTCAATCGGAAATTGATTTACAATGCATATGGGTCCTGTTTACCTCGTAATGGTTTCTGGGGGGGGGGGATTCGAAATGTATTCCAGTCGAAACTGATTACTTTGTCACGGCCTGTTGCGTGAAAGTTATTTAATAGATTACAAAAGTATCCTGGGAATTTTGAATGCCAATGCGGGATAGCTTTTGTTTCCGGATGTTCAACATTAACGCTTCAAGTATTTCCTACGCTGGCTTGTGCAGCTTTGAAAAGTTGGAAAAACACATTTTACACTTCTCATAAAAATAATGTTTTTATTCAGGAAATGTAAACTGAAATATTCGAAATGTGTCATGATAATAATTTTAATTAAAGTTTACATTTCTGAGCCACTTTTATATTCTGGGAATTTCCATTTTAAGAGCGTTGTTTAAACCTTACAAAAATTGAAACAGTTACAAAAAAACGCTCATGGGGGAAATCTTTATTTGTTTTACTGTGAATCATTGATGCTTCAGATAATTCTAATCTTTCGTTGTCGTTTACAACACAGAAAGCTGATTGTGTTAGTATGATACTCTTTTCATTTTACAGAAGTGGCAGGAAGTCGAACACACTGTTTTTGTTTAAAGTTGACAGTTTTGGAGACATTTAACACATGGGTTTGTTTTCGGATTTAAAAGTCCTTCACATTCAGTTTAAATCAACACAGTACATTTACAAAGTACCTCTTTTTTAACTTACGCAAGTTTTGCATAACCTTTATATTTTAGATTCTTTTTCGCGGTAAATTTTGAAACCGTAATGGAAGAGTTTTCTGAAATAGTAATGGAAGGAAGCCAAGGGCGGATTAAAGGGAGGGGGCGACCGCCCCCCCCGAGAAAAAAGAAATTAATGTAAAAGATCCTATTTTACTTCCATAAAATGGATGTATATGTCAATCTTCTAACTAACCGCCTCCCCCCCCCGACAAACTTGCATTAATCCGCCACTGAAGGAGGCTGACTGTTTACTGTCATCAGCTTGTTTATCTGTTTTAGAAGTAGTAAACACAATCAATCATGATAATTTAATGATTTTTAACTTTACCTTTTACTGTACAGCATGTATTTGTATAAAATACAATATGGTGAAGTAATCACCAAAAACAAATAATAGAGAAATGTACTAATGATTGTCAGCCTAATTACATTGTGCCATTAAGAAAATATTTTTATATTACAAATAAAAAACATCATAATATTCATTATTACTAAAAGTTCTACTGTTTCAGATAGTTGAAGTTTTACTAGCACTGATTTGAGTGTTTGAGTATTTTGTGTTATGGCAAACCTACACTACGGGCATCTGCCTACGGTGGGGGGGGGGCTTTGGAGGGAGGACTTTGTAAGGGTTCTAAAGCGCATTCATGTTACATCTACAGAAAACCGCCAAAAACTCCATACCGTTAGATCGACAGCCGCTTGGTAGGCCCGAACACGGAATCTTCACACTTCAGCTGTCTACCATGATCAGCGTCTTATCCAATCGGCCCGTGGTGGACCTACACTAATTTGAAGTTTGCGTTATTGTTTCTTTGTTTATCTGACTTCGAAAAAAATCCTTTTTTTACCAATATTAAATTTAATTAAGTATTTGGTAACTTAAATGCTTTTAATGAATACAAAAAAAAGAAAAAAAAAACAACTTGTTAATGCTTTGGAAAATCATATAAATGGACCTTTTGATCTTACATCTTGACTGTTCAGTTGGTTCCATGTATTCAATAGAATGTAAAAAATCTAAATAAAATATTTATATTGGTCTTACAAGGAAACTACACGAATAATATAATGATAGAAATCAGTTTAATGATATTAATTCGAAAGAGCGAAGTCTAACGTATTTTTTTACGCACAAGCTGTATGCCCACGTCTGTCCGTTCTCGAGATGTTTACTTTTAAGCTTTAACAAATATTAATGCAAGGAAAAAATATTATGAATAACCAATAGACCCATAGTGAATAGACACGTTTAATACTTCCGTGATTTAAATTATTGATGCACATATTTTGATTCATTTTATTTATTTATTTTTTTTTGGGGGGGGGGTAAAAAACATAATAATAGATATATGGTTGTCATAATTTTCACGTGAGTATTTTTGAAACAGCAAGGAAGAACAATTAAGATTTAAGATTATTCATTATTTATAGAAGTATGTTTAATGAAGAAAATACAAAAAAGGAACTGTCTATATCTTGGATGTTGTATGTCTGATTTATGTAAAGCGTACAGAAATGTATTTAGTTTTAATAAGCTGTGTTTTTATATAAAGTTAAATTTATCATAAGAATGACAAAATATTCAATGTTAAAGAACTGAAGTAATTATTAGGTGATTAATGTATTAAAATACTCTAATTTTAAACTGCATTGTCAATATTTGTAAAATAGCTCACAGTGTTACGTGTGCCTGTCTTAAATAATGAAAACTGTCATCAACATCAAATCTATTCTATTTCCTTATATTTTCTTGTCAGAATAATCTAAGCTACGCCAATAAACATAAAGATAAAGGATGCAGTGTATCGTATCGTATTGTATACATAGTATTGTGCTGAGACCTAAATGAATCGTTAGTATTTACGATTCTCCCACACGCAATACCAGTTTTACCTATATAATGTTACAAAGCCAGTGAAGCAGCATTAAATCGAGCATGTTCTATCGGACATAAATTGTTTTCCCGCTGAGAACAATCATACCTCCTGGAGTATGGTAATATCCTAATATTTAACACAAGACGATGGTCTGCAGCTCTGAATGAATTTCCAGGCAAACATATTGTTTAACTCGAAGGTAATTATAAAAATATTGAAAACGCGAGAAAAACATTGTACATTTACATGATTTGAACATTTCAACATTCAACGTGGTCAACGAACATATTACTGTTCATTAGGAGTTTAATAACCAACAGTTTATTAAAACAATATTGTAATAATTACATCCAGTTATTTATTTTTAAATATTTTTATATTTGTTTTATATGATAATTCAATTTTTATGAAGTAATATTCGATTATTAAATAACGATAAAATATACTCATGAAGCAGAAATCGGATTAAATAGCTTGAATTTTTGCTTTGTAATGCGCGCAAACTGGAATAAGGAAACTTCAATACGCAGAGACGCACAAAGATAAAAGAATTTCCAAATTCATCACATTAATTTTAGAAACAGAAATCTGTATTTGCATTATAAAACTTTTCATGTGCAATCTTCAGAGTATTCCAGTTTTGATACATTTTCATTCAAAGGTAATTAATTAAATTATACACATGTGTGTATGTATTATAAACGTATACATAGGATGCTCCCAAACATTCAGTTTTAAGGTCCCAACAATACAGGCTTTAGTTCCTTAAATATTGATCATAGAAATATGAAATAAATTACAAAGTTGCGTAAAAAAGGGCAGAATTTCATGGTATCTATAAAAGGCTGAAATTTTGTACATTATCTAAATGATATATAGGGAACATTTACTAATTGGGTATTTTTGTATGAGAGCCATATAAAAATTTAAATTTGGCATTTATTTAGATTTAATCCGCGGAATAATTCGATACTATAAAATTCTGTATCTTTCTTTCTTTATAATTTATTGTATACTTCTATGAATAACATTTAAGGAATAAAAGTTAGTAGATACAGTGGATTTATATACAGTATGTTTCTGAGACTCACTGTATATAAATAGGATTTGACTGTTTTGGGCCGTTCTCAGTAAATGTTCTTTTTCTACGACTTTTACGTACTACTACCCAGAAGACTAGTTCCCATAATAAAATGATTCAAAACTCATTCACTTGTTTCATTTTAAGTTACAAAATTTATTTTTTCTGATTAATAGAAAGATGAAATATGTCCACTCGCTGTTATCAAACATTAAATTTAAAAATAATGAAGGTAAAACAATCATTCTTGTTATTATATACATAATTTGTCAGGTAACAAGTATCATAAATAACCATAAAAAAAGAAGAAAAAACATTCAAATGCGGTCTACAGCAATCGAAGACTTTAATGAAAACATAATATAATTCAATAGCCATATGTTGAGATATTCAAGTATGAAAAATTTGGTACCATATGACGCATACATGCACGCAATAATAATAATAATAATTCTGGGGAGGGGGGGATGTAATAAGCACCAGAAAAAAAAAGTTGCTGAATAAATTTAGTTATGTATAATATGTCAAAACGGCGGAAATTTCACCTTTCATTAAATGCCCCATGAATAGAAAATTATTTTTTTAAAAATAACGCTATCACAGCTTGTTTATTCCATTTATGCAAGGGGATAGGGAGTAAGTTTTGAATGTTACGTGTGCGTTTCGGGCGCTGTTTAATGATTTTTAATTTCAAAGCAAACAAGCACGAGTAATGTTTTAAAACTTTCTTCTTTTCCTAAAGTTTTATGCGAAAGTTATAACAGTGAACAAAAGGAAACTGAATTCCCTTGGATGAAAGAGACATTATTTGTAACACTCTTTGAGAATGATCCTTCTACCAAAAACTGAATGTTCATTATCATTATTGCTAATTAAAAATTCATTGTTTTCGTCAGTAACAGTTTTCTTGTAGGTAAGTTTTCTTGTATTGAAAACTTTTACGGTACATTTTGACAAAATATAAGAAAAAAATATGCTGTATTAAAAATTAAATTTAAAGAAAAGCAAGATCAATGAAGAAACATTAAATCATTTGATGGCTTAATATGTATCACGAATGATAAATTCTATTTAATCTCAAGAATTAAAGATAATTCCGTCGTACTACTTTACTTCACTTTCTTGTTTAAATGAGTGTTAAGTAACTGAAGATTAATGACAGAGTTTTTAGTTTTATACATCTTGTAAATTTTAAGGGTGAAAAACTAAAATGTTTATAAACACAAGTCAATTTTTAGCAAATTATTTTGACGTGGGCATTAAAAAGTTGTTTGAAAAAAGAAGTGTTTCGACTTAAAAAAAAATTAAATCTATCAAGTAGTAAAAAGTTCTTTTTAAAATAGCATTTAGACTTTTGGTGCAATCGGAAGATATTAACAGTTTTGACTTTTTTTTGTTACATAACTATGCACTCACTAGTCGCAATTTTTCCAAGATATACGGACTTGAAAACAGAATACACACATATATATATTGCTATGCCCTATTTAAGATGATAAATCAGTTTTAAATCAATCAGGCTCATATATATAAAGCATTTAAATCGAATCGTTTTACTATTCATATTTTAAATTTAGTCTTAAGTAAATATGTGGCTAATTAGTTTTAAGAAAGTTATCTGTATTCTACAATTAAAAAATGACTCTTGATGCAGAGTAAAGTTGCAATATGTTGAAAAAGTAGATCTGTGTTAAAATCGGGTATGTCTAATTGTCTATGCGTATATATTTATTAATTTATATAAGAATACGATATTTCATGTTCATAGGTTTTATTGTCCCCTTAATTCCCTGTGCTATAAATTTACATCTATTATATGTTACTCGGGTATCTTACTTTTAAATAAATCATAAAAAAAGGATAAATTGTGAATGAGTCTAAGAATATACAAATTCTAAGGACAATACAAGTAAAAAGCAATGATAGAACGTTTCCCATGCTATTCCAGGTCATCATTGTATGAGACGCATTTGTAAGTGAGAGTGTCCCATGAAGCAAAAAAAAAAAAAAAAAATACTTTGAAAGATGCCATTTCACATTGAAAACTTCTTTTTTATCGTGCTTGCACATGAACAACATAGTTTTTTTTTTTGCGGAATCGGGAATCTGTGGACACATTCAAAACGGAACTGTGAGGGATAGAACTTAGTTTCTGTCTGTGAAGAGAAGAATGATTTTTTGGTTTTGAAAAATATGTGACTACATCAACAGAATTTAGCATGGAACGACATTTCTTTCCTTTGAGTCAACCCGAGAATAACGTTGAAAGCTTTTGTTGATTCCGAAGATTGATGATATAGCGAACACTTTTTTTTACATAAATTAAAAATTCTTCGAATAAAAAGCACGTAAAAGCAATACAAACGCTAAGTACTTTTAAATATAGTGGGTAGCCAAATTATTAGGAATAGTCGCAAAAAAAATTATATTTCTGTATTTTAGATATGAAAAAGAATTAGAAAAACTCTGATGTAGGAAGTGGATTATTTTTATTCTTTTTACATTCCTTCATTTTCAGCTAAAACAATATAAAATTAAAGAATATTCTATAAAGAAAATTAATAAACGGTATAAGAATATCAGTCAGTATTTGGTGACATTTTCTTTGAATTATACAAGGTGATTCGCACCAGACTGACAAACTTGCAGGGATGTAGGGGGTACATAGACGGATCGGAATAACATAGCAATGCGGGATCGGAAACGTCGTCTTCATGTACCTGTTACTAATAACTTTGGAAGAAGGGTTGAAGTGTGCGACTAATTTCCAAACCAAGTTTTTTAAATAATGGGCTTTCCTCAGACAGTTTCATAAATATAATGAAAGAAACAATTCTGAAATAAAAAATTTTATCAAGTGCAATCGGTATAAGAAGGATTCGTTTTTGAAAAACGATGGTCGAAAAGTTTACTATCACTTGAACACTTCCTCCAAAGTGATTATTAACAGGTAGATGAAGACGATGTTTCCGACCCCGCATTGCTGTGTAATTCTGAACCGCCTCTGTATCCCATACACCACCTACAAGTTTGCCTGTCTGGTAGCGAATCACACTGCGTAACGGCCTCAATACGTTCTAAGCATACATTCTGTGCACACTGTTTGACTGTAATGCCAAACATTTGTTAATTTTTTTAATTAGCTGGCGTTTGTTTGTGATCATTTCGTGGGCGATGTCTCTCCCACCAACGTTCGATAAGGTTCATATCCGGTGTGTTGTCAGGCAAGGTTAAAATTAGAGTAATATAGTCTGCCAAGAATGCCATAACGTTCCTAGTATTATAGAAACTCGGTAAGTCATGCATAAACACGAATTCTTCATTACTAGGGAACCTTAATAAATGCAGCAAAATACTCTCAGTTACTTGCCGTGAATGTTCCTCAGCCGTTAATTAGAACCAAACTCCCTGCATTGTGCCGTTACAAACTACGTTCTTTCGCTTGTTTTGCGGAATGTGATTTCAGAAGCCGTCCCTGAATTGCTGCATGCTGAAGAGCAGTTCATGATTCTGCACGTGTATACCACTGAGCTTTTAGCATGCGGATGTAAAGGGTTTCCCTTGTTCAAGAGAAGTACATTCATCAGTCTAAGGAAAGGATACTTTTAGCTCATAGGAACTAATACATGATGAATCAGTGTGAATATTTGAAATTGAGCTTTGACAAATCTGACACCACGGACGAGAAAAATTTTATTTCTGTATAATATCTTCATTTTTAAAATTTTTCAAATGAAAACATTTAAGCTGCAACTAACAGCGGAAAATAACTCCAACAATTTCCATCTTTAAAAAATTGCTTGTGGCCGTTTTTCCCTCTGAGCGTCTTAGAAATAAGAAAAAATAAATGAAGTTGTTTTTTCATAAATAAAAAATCTGATGTGGACAACACATAACTTCCTTCACGTCTATTAAATCAAAAATATTTTCGACGCACTTCATCTAAACTTATTTTGATTGAAAGCAGGCGCGTAGCCAGGAAAATTTTTCGGGGGGGGATATGGACTTATATGTGTATAAATAGACGGAATTTCATCACTAATCCAAAAATTTCGGGGGGGGATATATCCCGATATCCCCCCCCCTGGCTACGCCCCTGATTGAAAGAGATAAAATATCAGTAAAAGTACGGTTTAGCTATTTCCAGCCAAATATTTCGATATCGCCAAGCTGAGTTCAATTTGTAAGATTTCCTTCTGACACTTTATTTGGCGATATTTCACTAAAAGCCGACAAGCTTGAGAAAGTTTGCAAGGTTTTGGGGATAGCCAAAGTAGTCATTGACCACAGACTTTCAATAAATTGAATGCATCCATACACCTTAAGGTATTTTAAGTCATTTGGCTGACCCTGTAAATAAATTACCCAGTCGATTGCTGTAAAAAAAAATATTGAAAACAGCTAGATATTACAATAGTTCTAAATACAAAAGTTCAAAATTCTACGGGTTAAAGTTTTAGAGTTATACAAAATACGAAATAATTTTTGGCGCAAAATTTGGCGATATTTCGGCGAAACTCGTCAATGTCGACGACATATGGCGAGATTTTAAGCATGGACAAACACTGACAGATTATCGCCAAATTTGGCGATATTTCACCAAAATTCGCCAAGAACGATGACAAATAGCGATACTTTGGGCATGGACCAAATGACTGACAATCGCCAAATTTGGCGATATTTCGGCAAAACTCGCCAAGGTCGGCGAGATTTTGGGCATGGACCAAACAATGACTATCTACAGTTGTATCATATTGAAGATGTCCATAGACATTAAAGTACTGAAATTCTTTTCGGTGGTCCTGTAAATAAACTCTCCAGTAGATTGAAACCAAAAATCGAGATGCACAACTGGATGTTACAACAATCTTATATATGAAATTTCATAATAGTTTTTGAGATTTGAGAGTTAAATACGCACACACGTACACCAAAAGTCGCCAAGCTTGCCGACTTTTGGCGTAGTTCTTCAGGGAGGCACGTGACCGTGATCGGACCATTACCTATCTTATGTGGTAGGACGGTATTGTGCTTGAAATAGATGAATGCCCCTAAAATTGCCATTGACCATAATGTATTGGAAATCTTTGGAGTGTTCCTGTAGCAGAACTATAAATGATAAAGACACTTTTTTTTTAATGGAGAAATTCATTTTGTAACTCTTAACAGCATATGTCACATCTGAGTCCTTTGAAATAGCCCGATACCACTAAAATACGCATTAATGAATTTCGGCCCATAGAGCGTAATGTATTTAGAATGTTTTGGGCCGCCCTGTAGATAAAATATGTAGTCAAATCGAACCGAAAGGGGAGAACACAAGTAGATATTACAGCAATCCTAAATATAAAGTTTCGACATTCTACGCCTAATAGTTTTTGAGATATGCGAGTTTAATGAATTTCGAATCTTTTGGGCGGTCCTGAAGATAAACTAGGGATGGACGCGAGACGCGAGAATTCTCGCATTGTCTCGCATTCTCGCATTGTCTCACGAGACGAGACGCGAGACGAGACAGGCATTTTTTTGCGAGACGAGACGCGAGACGAGAAAGAAAATATTTTGCGGGACGAGACGCGAGACGAGACAGAGTCTTGTCTCGCGCGAGATTTCTCGCGAGAATTCTCGCATTTTTTTCCGTCTCGCATAAATACGATCTGAAAAGCAACAATTTGCCTGAAGCCTCTACCGTTTAACTTGCGTCTCCTTCGTTTTCGGTCTTGGTATACTATCAGCACTCTACAATAAGCACAAACACGTAACACTTAAAATTAGAACAGACGAGAGATATACAAAACACACAAAGGAGAGGATAAAGAAAGAGGCGGAAAAAAAAGAAAACAGAGAAGAGTTGAAAGAAAAATAATAAGTAAATAGGAAAGGCGGTACGGTATGTTCAAATCTGACCACTTTTAGACGGGGCCCGGGGCATTAAGTTTGGGGCCCCCCTTACTATCCCCTTTTTTACGCATTAAGCCCCTTTACTGAGCCCCCCTTTTTAAGCATTTTAACCCAGTTTTGACCGCTGTTGTACTCGAAAATTGCATCTCAGTTAACTGTAGTTTTTGTACTTTCATCAAATCGTATTTATCACCCCCAAAAAATGCCTCTAACTTGATCTAGTGATAGACAATTAGGTAATACCTATATTGTAGAGGAAATTCAGTTTTTTTCCCACATTTACTATTTCAGTACATATGAATTTATAATTTAGATAATCGGGATATATATGGGCCCCCTTTTTCTTCAGGGGCACCGGACTACCGCCCCCTCTTGCCCCTGTTATAATCGGGTTTCGGGTATATCAGAGAGAGATTAGAAGTAGAGCAACTTGCATTCGCATTGATGCTTAGTCTGAGTAGGTTGAAATATGGTTGAATATCCTTGGTTGAAATATCCTTGTACCGATATTATCCTCAAACTTTCCCGCACGTTGCGGCGTGCGTAGGGGGGGGGGCGCCCACCCTGGTAAAAACTTTCTAGGGGCGGTTAAATCCCTATTGTTGGCCTATTTTAAAGAGATTAAAATGACATTTTTTATTCTTATATATTAATATCGGACGGAAAGAAATGCAAGCAATTTTTTTAAAAACTATTTCTCTTTTCGTTTATATTATCATGCTTTCCCTTCCTTCGGCTTGCAAAACTTTTATAAATTTTTTTCCTCCCCATCATTTTATCTTGTAGTTGGGTTCCTATTCTAAAATTATCTTCGCCTGTTGGATGTCTTTCCATTTTTTAAAAAAAATCCACACTGGATATACATTAGGGGCATTATGGTTTAATTTTTCTGTAAATAGGGCGACCTTAACGACTGTAGTACTATCGCTAAAAATTATTGTGGAAAAGTACAAACGGATAGTCGTCAACAAATTAACTGTTCAGTAATTTAAAATATAAACAAAAAATAAGACGTCTATTAATCAACTGAGATACTATAATGAAATCTAAAAATGCACGCACGGTAATGTTATTGGAAATATTAGGCAAATAATTATAATTATCGTTAATATAATCTTCTTTTCATTAATATAAAAATTGCACATATTTTAGAGACTTGAAATTGACGTTAAAGTAAATAGTAGAGATTTAATAAAGACTAAAAGTGTTCTGTTTATAATTTTTCAAGGGTTATCTTACAACCAACTGAACGATAAGTAATTCTAATTTGTGTTAATATATCCCGCAATAATTTCAACAGTGGAGATTACTTGAACTTAAAAAAAAAAAAAATATCTGTTTTGTCTCATGCAGATATGATTTTAGTAAAATATTCGCTACTTCTCGTATGAAGCGCGGGTGCGCAGCTATTTTAAAACGGTTGTCCATTTCATGTAGTGTCTGAGGTATTTAATGCTACAACTTGAACAGTATGATGTAGAACTATAGTGTGATGTAGAAATAACACATTTTGAAAGTCGGGAGTTCTCTGCAAACCGCTAAGCTTTTCACTTTTCTGATCGCGAATGACACTGACGTAGTTTTTTGAGTCATTATATTGCAATGATGCCAGGTTAATACTCATGACGCAAACTTTACATCAAGAGTCAAATAATTTTGCTTTTATTTTAGATTCCACATCACTGGAATTAATTGAAATTACTCATGTTAGGAAAATTTTCGTTTACTACAGTGCGAAGAACGGGCACGCAGCTAGTAAATAAAAATAAATACTATATTTTCGGTGTGACATATATACGGATTAAATCTCAATTCCTTTAACTTCAAATGCCGATATATGCTGATATAGTTAATAATATATCTACTAATGTGGCTATATGTAAGTAATTGTTATTATTAATATTAATTTTCAATAAAATCCCAATAATAAGTTAGTATAAAATGGTAACGAAATCGCAGTCCGTATTTTTGCGAGACTCGCGAGACGTCTCGCGCGAGACGCGAGACGAGACAGCAATTTCTTTGCGAGACGCGAGACGAGACACAGTGTTTGCGAGACGAGACGAGACGCGAGACGAGACAGAGGTTCACCACTGCGAGACGAGACGAGACAGCCCCGATTCTCGTCTCGCACGTCTCGCGTCCATCCCTAAGATAAACCATCAAGTCGAATGGAACCAAAAGGGGAGGTGCACAACTAGATGTTACAGCAATCCTAAATATAAAATTTCGACATTCTACGACTAATAGTGTTTGAGATATAGAGCGTAATGCATTTCGAATCTTTTGGGAGGTCATGTACATAAATTATCCATTCGATTGCGACCAAAAGGGGAGGCGCACAACTAGATCACAGAACAATCCTAAATATCAAATCTCAACATTCTACGACCAATAGTTTTTGAGATATGCGAGTTACATACATACGTACGTACGTACAGACGGCATGGAAAAACTGGCCACAATACAGACTCGCGGCTGGTCAAAATGAGTTGCAGACGCGTTTATATGATCGTGCATGCTAGCTTACGATGATATGCATCGAAAAAATTCTTTAAATTAAATTTAGAGGTAGTCAAAATCAGTTTTTTCGTCGAAATTTGGCCCCCAAAATTTTTCGGGATCACATTACTTCCTTATACTACGTACAAGGAAGTAAAAATACTGTGATACAACAGGTTAAACTTAGGTTCGATATTAAAAGGAGAAAGGATGATTTCCCCCACCCCCCTCGGAAAAAAATTTGCACACATTATTGCGTTTAGGAAACTTTAATGGCATGAAAGAATAATTTGTATTAAATTAATTATATTTAAAAGGAAACCAGTTCTAATTGCTACTCCCTAAAGCTGGAGGTAATTAAGATTCACGAAGACAGATAGATATCAAAAGATGATTTGTTCCTGTGATAAACACTTCACCATAAGTCACGGGGGAAAGTCATTACGTAAGTCAGAAAAGGTAATAAAAAATAATAAACCATGGTAATAACTTTGAAACAATTTTTATTTTTCTACATAATCTCTAGCAATGTTGATGCACTTATCCCATCGTTTTATCAGAGCCCCAATTCCAGCTGCATAAAATTCTTTGGGTTGCTGTCTCATCCACAGTAGGACTTGGTGTTATGAACGTCGTCATCATCAGCAAATTGTTTGCAACCAAGATGTTGTTTTAGTGGACCAGACAGATAAAAATCGCTTGGGGCTAAGTCTGGGCTGTAAAGTGGATGCTGTGGCACTTCTCAACGAAATTGTTCAATGGTCAAATGAGTCAAATGAGTTGTATGAGGACGTGCGTTATCGTGAAACAGCACTCCTCTGCTCAATAGGCCTGGACGTTTTCTCCGAATGGCAGCCTGAAGCTTGAAAAGAACCTCACAGTATGATCGAGCATTCATAGTTTCACCTTTTTTCACCTTAAATCTCGCTATTATGCATTTGTGACTTACTTAATGACTTTCCCTCTATTTACAAACTACAGTGTGCTTCGCTTTCGATTTGACTCAAGATTTTGATGTAATTCAATTTAAATCGATTTGTTAATTTGAGAAAATCACATGAAGTACCTTTCGAGCATTGTTACAGACTGATTAAACTGATAGATCAAATTAGGGCTTTTACGTAGTTTAAGTGCATTAATAGTATAATTCAGAGTAAGGTTGAAATCAAGATCATTTTGTGTTACAAAATTAATTAAACGTTTTCGTATGTTGTTAATGGAATATTATATTTCGAACGTTATTCATTCCAAATATCAGTTCATTCGAAATTGAACAAGAGGTATCCTAAATTACATTCTGCTATGAACAGGCAGATGTCAAAACTTTACAATTGGAGTAAAATGAAAGTGTGCAGAAAGTGGAAATATCATACTATCTCTTAGAGGGATCTCACAACAAAATTGCAATTTGAAAATAGTAACACATTCTTACCTTTAGAGCATGGTCGAAAGAGAAATATAAACAGACATCTCGATTTTTTGGCGTTTGACTGAAAAAAATAAAAGCCTATTTGTGTTAAGTATTTTTATTACATGTTATGTCTTTTACCTTAATTAGTTGTACAAAATATATTTATTTATTTGTTAGTTCAATTGATTCATTTAGATAATTAACTTTTTAGTCTAAATTAATGTCTCTTTTCATGTTCTTGTAGAATTATTTAGACTCATGAATTTTTATTCTTTGAAATATCTGTGAAACATGGTAACAGACATGACAAACAAAAATGTATTAAAAAAACTAAATGAAAAAGACTATATTAAATGGACAAAAGGCCTTTATACTTATATAACATATCACTTTGCATTATTTTGTGCTGAACAGAGTGTACAAATTTCAAAGAAAATGTCCGGTAACAGATATGACAATTTAATCAACTATGATAATTAAAAATTCTATAAAAATTAAAGAAAAGAAAAAAAAGCATGAATAATACTCATATAATGTGCAGAAACAAGGCATGTTTTATATTATGAAAACAAACTACTTATTTTTTTGAACTGCATTTTTGCTTCTTAAATTTTCAAATGTCACCAGATTTTGAAAATGACCTAAAAACATTAAAATGACTGTAATTGCAGGTCATTAAAATTTAACTACTAGAAGTGTTGAAAAAGATGAAAGTGTTGAAAAAATAAAGTTGTGTTCATAGGTGGTGTAGTGCCGTCACAGTAAGAAAAACAAACGTAATGTAAGGTGTTTAATCATTTTATTAAGCAGAATGCAATACCTTTCATCGCCAGAGTTCAATGTGTGCACCTTTTGTTGCTAGAACCACATATAAACGGTACTCAAACGGTGCTCTAGCTTGCATGGATTGCGGCTTTTCTTAAACATGTTAAGAATTTTTCTCAACTGTAGTTATGGATTTTGACTCGGAATACCAACCTACGCAATGCTCTTTCTCAATTGCAATCGCCATATCTGTCATGAATATTCCCGTACCGTCAGTGCTGTTTGAAACTCACGAAAAATCCCTATTGGCTCTCATTGCTAAAAACTGGAGATGCAGCTCTATCTATGAACATTTTTAAGATCGAAAATTAAATTCTTTTCTCTGTGAAGCATTATTGTGCGAACCACATATTCATACAACTATCTGTTGCTTTTCTGTGAATTTTTGAAATGCATTAAGGACTTTTCGGACACCTTGTATATTGAATAAAAAATTTGGGAATGCATGAAGTTATATTTTTATTATTCTCTAATTATCTGCTAGAATATTAAAATATTTTTAGAAAACATTTATACTATAAAGTATTTGCTTCTTTAGAAATACTTTAAAAGCAACTTTTGTAAGTGTTTTTTACGAGCACTTGACATGAACATCGGATGTGCATTTCTGAAAATTTGATATGTTTGCTTGTGCCTCGATATTTTGTGCTCTCTTTCTCTCTTCGTCTCCTCTCTATGATGTTTATTTCCTCTTCAAACATCTTACTGTTTACACGCAAATGCATACATATTCGCTTTTAAACCGTTTTCGCGTAAACTCAAAAAGAACGATAAAAAGAGATTTTCATGTCTTAAATCCATTTCTGTACGAATGATCGGAGCACCATTTTGTGCTAGTGGGAAAATATTTTGGGGAAGCGTTATTTCCATTACGATTGGGCTCTGTTTTCAATAAACATCGCATTGTTTGATCGTTCTGTTTTGAAAGCAGAGATCTCAGGGATTTAAAACACAGAAATGAAAACAATATATAGTGTCACACAATTTTCTGTCGCGTGTAATGCAGTCTTGCGCGTATATCTCATATTCCATTCGTTCAAACAACTTTTATAATAAAAAATGTACGTTTTCTTTACATTTTAGCATAGGTTAAAATGTTGGTACATGAAGTATGATACGAAAAATGTCAGCGGGGTGTGCGAAGTTGACGAAACCTAATGAAACAATCATTTTTTTCATTCACAGATAACGTGTTGCTAGATACAGTCTTCGTGCATGAGTTTAATAATCTCTTGGGAAAAAAAGTATTAAACTGTTAGTTTTCGTTATTAAGTTTCATAAAGAATGGATTAATCCTTGGAGCATTCCATTATTCAAATGAAGTACTGATAAAGGCATCTCCTTTGGTTCAAACTTTCATTAAAAAACTCCAAATAGAATAATTGAATCGAGAACTCTTGAAGGTGAATCATGTTCTTACTCAACACTTCATTCGGGGGGGGGGGGATACAAAAAATTATGAATTTCACAAATTCCACAGGATCTTCAGAATATTTTACTGTTGAACAATTATTCTAAATTTAATTTTTCTATGAAAGTAAAGGATTAAAATCTTCATATTTGCCTATTTTGTTGTTGTAAAAAAGATAAATTTGTGTGATGTACGAGAGTGTTTTAAAAAGTAAAGGAATATATTCTTTAACCAAACAGTTTTTTCAAGAAATCCAAGACATACACAGACATAGCTAGAAATTTGTGGCAGATTTTTTTTCAACGTGGCCTCCAAGGGCATCAAAGCATTTGTTATATTTGTATACCAATCGTCGAAACTGGTGTTTAAGAAATCAGGGTCCTGGTCATTGAGCTACTACTTAATGACGGCGTCTTGAACTGCGGCATCGGTTCGAGAATGACGTCTTGTCAGTCGCTTCTTCAACGGCAAGAAGAGACAGAAGCTGAGCAATGAGTGCGAGATCCGCGCTGTAGAGGAGATGTTCTAATAAATTCCTTTGGAACCCCTGTAGCCAAGCACGTGGCATCTTAGAAAACATTTTGTGGCTTTTAATTGCTGTGATTACCTGCTATACTTAGACATGGAATTTAATTTGCTTGGGGAATATGTGCACATATGAGAATTCTTGTTACCTTATTTTTGAACCACCTACTTAAGTAGCTCTGATATTTGTGCAAGATAAAAAAATTTCTTAAAGTCATGTTTTCCTTAAAAATTAGTCGCAATCTCTTTCCAAAGTACATATATTTTTCCAATTATTGTAATTGATGGCAATACTAAAAAAGTTCCCGTTGTACAGTTTATTACTCTATTGATGACAATTTTTGAACATAAAATTATCCAAAAATCACTATAAAATAGGAATTTATCATTTTAAAATAGTTAAGGTTCGTCTTAATTGTTTTGCATTAGAAGATTTGAAGCCGATCGGTTTAATGCTGGCGTACATTAATGTATGAAATACACACACGTGCACACAACAGGAATCTTTATTAACTTATAATTAAATATATATATTTAAACAAGCAACAACAACAAAAACAACATATAAATACACACACACACACACAGACATACACAAGAGATATTTAAACTTATAATTAAATATATATTTATTTAAACAAGCAACAACTACAAAAACAATATGAGTATTATCTTTACAAACACTGAATAAACATGATTTATGTATTAATATGCGAAAACGGACCCCCTGAAGAAAAATGGCCAGTGTTTGACAAAATATATCCACTCAAGTCACTAATATAATTGGACTAATTAAAGTTGATGTATAGTTTTCCAGGTTTAATCGACTGTCTGACGTTAATATTCATTTATTGCTATTTACGTGAGTACATAAATCTCGAGCGGAAGAACTTTCAGACTTATGAAGATTCTTTTTTGAAGGGTTATAGTTCTTAGAATTTCACACAGAAATAAAATTACTTTTTTTTACTCTCATATTGAGCTGCAGTTATTTGTAACTGCGGCACAATATGCTCCAGTTAATGTTGTAGTTAAAAAGAAACTACAGCACAACGTATGTGTAAAAGTAAGGCTTTTTTTTTTCAGTGTAACAAAATCCGATACTTAAATAGTAACACTGATAATTTGAATTATTCGTGTTGAAATACATGAATTTTAAAATTTTCATACTCTGATTTCACATATTTTATTTGATAATTCAGAATATTATACAGTGCACTCTTGATAATAAAGCAGCTCTTTAATCCGGCACATTCATTAATCCGACACCCCAGAGAACACATGTTATATTATCTCCCGATTCGCCAACCACCATTAATGCATACAGTAGACCCCCCTATAACACGGGTCCATACAACACGGGCCCTAGAACACGGCGAAAAAATTGAGATCGGGTTCCCTATAACACGTTAAAAGAAACTCGCATATCGCCTGCTTATTTCTAATTGTGGTGTACATTAAGTGGATCTGAAAGAACTATTGTATAATTTATTTTATTCTATTTCAACTTGAGAAATGAAAACGTTTTATTAAATAAATCTTTGCGAATTTAAACCCGATTTAATGTGGAGCAAGTGCCATATTAGTTATCTCTGGTGCATGCATAGTTATCAAGTAAGCAGTATTGAAATGAAAAATGAAATAAATTGCTCAAAGAAGGTGTGCAGCGGTTGAACAGCGTGTTTTACACTCCAGGTGGAGCATAGCTCAGGACCCGTACTACACGGATCCCTATAACACGGATTCCTATAACACGGAAAGTATCTACCGTGTTATAGGGGGATTTACTGTACAAACATTTCCGCTCTTGTGATTACCTCCATCTTTTATCAATGTTTTCTAGTTTATCTAATATATTTTGTAGTATATTTAGCAAATATGCTATAATGCGGACCAAACGAAATTACATGACAAAGTTCGTACCAAAAACAAGAGATCTAGATAATTTGGTGGTTGTTTGGCTCCAAGTATGTATGATTGCCAAGATTGCACTGCAATTATGTTTAAGACTGTTCTTTCTAAAAAGCTATACGCGACTCAGGACTTTTAAACAGCTCTAAAAATAAACTAGTGATGTTCAACACCTGAAAAAATTAATAATGCTTCCACACCAAATGCATTAAGTACTTGTATTGACAGTTAACCTACATATCTCATGCAACTTAAAAGCCTAAAACATCACCTTAAAAACCAGTCCGAAGTACTAAACGTTTAGGGAAAAATTGCATGGTTTGTAACCGTGTCCACCATTTGTAGTAGTTCATAGTGTATCTTAAAAAGAAATATTCTAACATTTTTTGAGTCTCGCGCTGTTGAATTTTTTACTTATTGGTAGACAGTGTACTACTTCTTTTATAGAATTAATAAATAATGAAAATATATATTGTGTATCAATATTAAAAATATATTACAAATGTGTTTCTGGTGGTGAAAATCGTAAAGATAAGCTAACGCATAAGTGATTGTAAATTATTAAAAAACGTATGATACTTCTTAATACGAACTTATCAAACGTTTAAATCTAATTTAACTACTCGTCTTTAACTAAAAGACGGTTTAAAAATGTTATGTAGAAAACATATATTAAAGTGAGCAAACGATGGCAAACTAATTAATAGATTTTTAAAGAAAAGATACACACAGGTAGATCAATGATAATTGCAATAAAAATATCATTCTAGCGTTAACTAAATCATATTAAATAGATTCAACAGATAGCTTCATTTTAGCTATGCTGAGTGATTTATTTCAGATCAATAACCGCAGCAAAGCTCAAAGAACTCCTTTATTTGATGCTGGTGCAAAAAGGAAAGAAAGACCCAAGTAATGTAAAAGCTCAGAGTTTCTGAATTTAGGTGAAAAGAGATAAAGTGAGAATGTCTTCCCAAGTGTAACACGGGGAGAATTAGAAGAAAATAGGGGTTCTAGAACTATTCGACAATCTGGTACAAAAATTAAAGAATATTTACTCATCGTAAACGAATGCCCACATCTGAAATACTTCAAAAGGAAAAGCTGTAATAAAACAAAAAAAATACACGAAAGTTGATTGCACATCATTAATAAGCGCTTTTCTTACACGCAATAATGATTCGTAAGAGCAGCAGTGAATTAAACCTTTCTTTTTTATTTAAAATATATAAATCAGTCAGTATAGTATTCACTTTAAATTAAAAAATTAAAACAGATTTTAGACAGTTAAAATCTCTTTTCTTAAGAAGATTTATAATATGTTTAGATTACTTTCATACTTGCTTTTTTTACATAAGTAAAACAGTTCTACAAAACAGTTCAAAAAGTCTTCAAATAAAATCATACTAATTTTATCTTACCATTTCACCCGTGTTGGAATCTTTACGTCAAAGCCTGTTAGTCTAATTTGGGTTTATAATACATTTTAAAACTCGTCATATCAAAATGACGTTATTCTCACTTGTGATGTATAACTGGAATCACCGAAAGAAAAATAAATAAATTTCAGTACCTACTCTATCGAATAATATTGTTGAACATTGTTGTGTTGCTTGGGATTATTAATTTTTTGAATGTTAAGCATCATTGATTTGTTTTTATTACTACTCAAAAATCCATGATGCCTGTCGCTTTTAAAAGGAGCAACCTTTACGAATCAAATGAAATAAAATACCTAAGAGTTCTGCGGCTAGCAATTCTGACAGAACGCAGGGAGCTTTTTTCAGGTTGCTGAATTCAAAAATTGGAGATTGTTGCTTTTGATTTCCACATTTTCTGCACGTTTTCTGCATAATATAAAAGTAAAATCTTTAATATTACACACATTTTTTTGTATGTTTGTAAGGAATCTTAAGTTTTTTAGTTGTGTGCTTGGAGAATGTTTTTCAAGTAAATAAATAAATTAAAAATGAAAATGGCTACTGTTAAGTATTCGTTAGAAACTTAATTTAAAAGGAGATTAAAAGGAATTAATTAAAAGTTGAAGGAGGAAAGATTAAAAAATTACTTTTTATGCAAAACGAAAATAGCACCGTATAATGCAGCAGCGTACATAGGTTTCCACTTCGGGGGCAGGGCCGATCCAGTATCTTAAATCTTATTGTTACTAGAGTTAATATAAATGTTTTAAAATATCTGATTTTTATAACTGCTTTATATTTTCTTAGGGGGGCCGGACTTCCTCGCTCCCTTTACGTACACCCCTGGAATAATGAAAGGCAGGCGTATTCACTGTGTAATGTACACGAAACCGTAGCAATTAAAAATTATTTGGCGGAAAGTTATGCCATAAATAATGCTTAAAAAATATTTAACGGAAAGGTATGTCATAAATAATGCTTAAAAATTATGCGACGGAAAGGTATGTCATAAATAATGCTTAAAAATTATTTGACGGAAAGGTATGCCATAAATTATGCTTAAAAAATCTTTTTCAAATACATTTAAGAACTAAGTATTGAGATGTCTTATAAGAACTGTATAGAATTGCTCTTTTAAATATAAGAGAAAAAATATTTAGAAAATATTTTCCATTAAATCATTACCACTTTCTACTTTTTCATTTTCGGATACACTTGTGGCTCTGCCGAAATCAATTTTCGGTGACTTATGTTTTTATTTATTTTTTCATAAATATACATTTCTGGGTATTTTTCTGTTCATTTTTCTCTTCAAATTATTCCAGTAAGATGCTAAAATATGCTCTGACGCTTTAACAAAAAAGTAACCATTTTCTATATGCATCGAAGTAATTTTTTCTACTCATCTTTCTCTCTTTGTGTATATACAATACATTTAAATGCAGAGGATTCATCAGAAAATATCCATTATTAACAATGCTGTCATAAACAGGGTTTTAGACAGTAAAGATGACGAATAAAATAATACTAAGAACGCTTTCATGCATTTCGAACAGCGGTCAGTAAATAATAACCGCAACTTTGCAACATCTGTTCGACATTGGCGAAGAAATATTTTACTTAGAGTAAAATACTTAGAGTAAAATACTTAGAGTAATCGAGAGTTACAACTTTCAGTTTTCGATACAATGAAAATCAAATTATTAGGTTGTAACGAAAGTTTCCCGCCACCGCAAACTTCGTCAGCACACAGTTCTCGTTGGCGTATTTGCTCATATTTTGTCAAACGATTTTTGGAATTTGAAAGAAAGAGGTTTACTTTATAACACTGTGTTGTAAAATCTGTAAAAAATATAGTTATCATTAAGTATAAGGTGTCTGAAATAGAACTATCACTGTAGAGGATTAGAACCATCATTTGCTTCCAGTTGTGTTGCAAAAAGTCAGCTACATAATATCAACGAATTATGAGTACAGCTTTAAGTACTATTGTTGTATCATGGGACACTGTGCAGGTTTGGTACCGAAAGTTCAAAAACAGTTATCTAAGGAGGTAGAAGTTAGTATTTCAGGCTTATATGGCGGAAAACTTTCGTTACAACCTGATATAATTAAAACTTCATTTAATACATAATTTATAAATTTTTTTTTTTTTTTTTGTAGATGACAACGATGTGATGTATTCCGAAACATAAAACGTTTAAGTAAAACAGAAAAAAAATACTATTTATATGCTTATGAAGTACGCATATTTAGTAGGATTAGTTGTCTGTCAGTGGTCAAAATTCGACCATAAAGCATTATTTTTTTTTTAAATTTGAGTGTGAATAAAGTTCTTCTGTCAAAGAATATGTCTCACCATTCCATATCTGAAACCTACTAAAGTGACCTCCTTTGCTCAGAGACTATCTGTATTTAGTGACCACTTTTGTACAATTTCACTTTACAATCACCACACTTTTCTGTGAAGACAGTATTTTTGTAAAAACTCTATCATATTTTGCTAAATACAAAGGCCGCTCCAGCGAATGGGTCATAGGGTCATCTCCCTCTATCGACCTTGGATTTCACGCATTCAGTTGTCATTTTGAACAATTTAATCTAAAAAGTCTAGTGCCTCCCCTCCCCCCCCCCCCCCAAAAAAAATGAACTTGGAACTGTCCTCGGCTAAAGGCCCATTATGTTTGGAGTTATAAAATCTTAAAAAGTCTATGATTCAAATCCACTTGCTGAGGCGTATCACTGACCATGTATGAAACTTTGCTGCCTCAATAAATTTGTTCTTTGAGTAATTTGTCTCAAGGACAAATGATTGTCCTGGAGATTTATTTACTATCATCGCAAATGCAGGTATTTGGAAATTGAGTTTTTTGTGAGGATATGGTAAAATAGTACCAGGATATTTTCTAAGTGGAATTAAAATTCTTTTATTGCCTGCGGTTCCAATTTAAACATCGCAATCAATAGCATTGCGAATATAAACTTGATGCGCATTCCTGTTCCATGGACTAATGCTTCCTTTGTATTTAAGTTTCTTATTAGTATAATGATGCAATTTACTAACTTATGTGGTGGCAAACTATGGTATTTTTTTTAGCCAGGTGCAAATCCCGCCAACTGTTTTTTCAGGGAAACGTTTAAAGGCTACTTCTGAAACACTGTCTCCCCCCCCCCCACAAAAAAAGGCGGAAATTTTAATCTGTATACAAAATAGCATTTAGATATAGAATTAAATAAATACAAAAATATAAATATACTAAAAAGAAATTTGTATGCTTATTGGTTACATAGTGGGGAATTTCTGAAAACGATTATTAACATTAATTGGGTAAAGGTGGTAGGGTAAGGTAGGTTCGATTATTAATATCCGGTAATGTTAATAATCGTCCGCGCCGATTATTAACATTAATGAAAGTACAATCATCATTTTTAGGTTCTATTATAACGTATATGTTATCTGAGAGTATGTTTTCGGAAACATTTCCATACACTTTATTAATAATATTATTTTCACTCCCTCTTAATTGCTGAGGTATTTCTTCAATAATATTTTGGAGAAAATTAGCTTCAGCATACTGCCTGGCGGGAGGTTATGAAGAAATAGTCGAATTGGCGCTTTTCTGCGCGTCGTCTCTTGGATTCTGACCTGCCGGGAAGGAATCGTAAATATTATTCTCTCCTCCAGGGTTTTTCTACTGCTTTTAAACGTGGAATTTACAACACTTCGCGCACTTATCGCCGTCTAAAAAAAGTCGCCAAGCACATTGCTAAAGCACATTTTAGTCATTGGCGTATCACCAAACTGGGAGTAATTACACTTTTTGCAATTTTGTTGTAATACTATAACCCTATAGTACTGCTGAAACTAAGTGTTGTTATTTCGAAATTGACACAACAATGGAACCATCGGCCGACTTGTCGGGAAATACTGCGTGCCAAATGACTTGTCTAATTTTTTTACCGTGCATTAGCATACTGCACAAAAATTTTAACATTCGCACAAACAATTCCATACGAGCTTTAACTGTGCCGAATTTCACCGTCATCCGTTCGCGCAGTGCGCTGCAAAAGGGGCACTAAGGCTTTGCTTAGTGTATTTATCTTCTATACTATTAAAATCTGTGCGCGTCTGTCTGTGTGTGTGTGTGTGTGTAGCATCATCTCCTCCTAAACGGCTGGGAGTTGAGTTTCGAACGAGGTATCCAAGAATTCGGAAAATTTCGAGAAAGAACCTCCGCTAATTTAAATTTCGAAATTCGAATTAGTTTAGGAGATATTGATAAAAAACCCCATCAAAAACGCTAATTTTTGCTCTCCGCAATTCCGTGATTGTAACCCCTGTAGTCAAAAAAGTGAGAAATAAGCATCGAGGTTGCCATGTTTGGCTATTTTATTAAATTATTTAGACTCCTGTAGTAAAAATAAAAGAATAATGATTTTTTTTCTGTTTAGATTATTTACAAAGTTTTTTTTTAATTAAAATATTGCGTTCATGTTAAATCAGAGCTGGAATTCAATGTTTTTTATGTGTAAGAGAATAAGGGATTGAGAGATTTCCGAGACTAATATGTATATTTTTTAGTTTGGCCGAAAAAAAAATGGCTCATTTGGCGATTTTGAGAAAGTAGTAGGTTCTACCGATTTGTACAGTTTTGGGCTTGGCGCAAATTACTGAGAGCGTAACGAAATAGTATTTTTAATAACAAGTATAAGTTTTACGGCGCTATACTTCGATTTTTCATACAGAAATAATGCAGTTATTAAGGCGATTTTAAACGATCTATAGAATTTTCACGATATTAAGTAAATTGATTTAAGTTAGAGGGATCCCGCCAAATTTCAGAAAATTGAAATCTCGCATTTTGTACATGGTAGTTAACGGTGATTAAAACCCGTTATAGTTAATAATAATTTAAATAACTGCTGCTTATCAATTATATGCCTGCATTAAATTTTGGCGATGGAACCATATAAATGATAGATAACTATTTCCCATTTTGATTGCTGTTAAATTAATACTTCGAATGATTCCCTGAAAACAAAAAAATCTTGCAAAATGGTGTATGTTGGCATTTGGCGATCGAAGTACTGTGTAATAAATAATTGATTCTTATTTGTTAAAGCAGCGCTACGGAAGTTTCTTTTACTAAAAGCTGTTAGAAAGGCGTAATTAATACTGTCTAATATATTTTTTGTTTTACGAATTGAAATGTATGTTGATTCCTACTTTAGTACATTTCTTAGCAAAGTTGGCGAAAAATATTCAAATGTAGTGCAGCTCTGTACTTATTTATAATTCCATTCCACAATTGAGATGAGCCGATGTCACTAGCGTATGCATAGATATTTTTTTTTAAATTCCGCCAAACAAAGTATTGCGTATTGACTTTAGTGTCAAGTTTAATTTGTGGTTTGAGCTATTGGCCATCGACTGGCGGCGTTAATATCGCCAGTATGGCAGTTCTAGCAAAGTAAACATGAATAACTCATTTCATGTTCTATTTTTAACATTGCTATAATTTCCGTAGCAAAGGAATCCATTGTTGCCACTTAAGTTGTTAAATTTAACAATTAAGTGAAACCACTCATTTCTACAGCTTTTAAGATTCGAAAAAGTGAAAGCGCATCAAACGTGAAATAAATAGAACTAACTGTAACAGACTTGCACTTTAAAAATAATCGAAGTTTTCATGCAATTCTACATATCTTTAATTGTATTTCCTTCGCGTGTGGATGTCATTTTTTACGTCATTTTTGCTGTTTTGCTGGCTTATTATCCGGAGCAGCACATAACCTCTAATGTATTTGCTCCTCCGGACATAAGCAAGAGCGTATGTCCGGCGCGTATTTGTGTAACCCCACTGTGTTAATCAGATTTTTCTGGTGTCAGATTTTTTAGACCATTTTTTTACCGCGGAGATTCCGATCCTGAAGTATATTGATCACTGATAAATGAAAAAAAAAGATCAATTATATGCAAGCAGGAGTAGCCAAAAATTTTTCATGGGAATGTTACGGGAGTGAAGAATATACATTTTGCATGGCAAAAAACTCCACATGGGGGGTTGTGACCCCTTATCTCCTCCTTGGCTACGCCACTGTACGCAAGCATCAGTTGTCATGTCATGAAAAACCGTCGTACATGGCAAACTCCGAAGTTGTTCTGAGGGTTATACAAAATTAAAAATTTTGCTTTTAGTAAATTTTACTTTTGATACAGTTCGAATATTTGGTTTTAATACATTTCGGCCACCAAGGTAAGATGAAATGTTACTAAATACGGCAACCCAGAATTTTCTTAACTATTGAATTTGACACTATGCAACTACAGTAGACTCCCTATATACGGTAGATACGTTCCGTGTTATAGGAATCCGTGTTGTACGGGTCCTGCGCTATACTCCACCTAGAGTGCGGACGCGGCAAAACTTATTTGCGCTTCGTAAAAATACAATGATGTTTTTTGTTGCTATTCTAAGGGTATGTTAATTACAGGACCTAAAGCGTCATAATATCAGAACAAGTCTCTTTTAACGTGTTACACGAAAACGATCGTAATGTTTTCGCCGTGTTCTAAGAATTCGTGTTGTAGACCCATGTTATTAAGCGGTCAACTGTAATCTGTAAAAAATGAAATATGAAATTAGTTATTTATTTAGGGCGAATTGACAGTGAGATCAACGTCAGTTTTATGTAACAAGTGTGATACTGCACTCAGAGTTCAATAAGGGTAATAAGCTTTTTCTCAGAAGTTACATCACGAACGCTTTCATTTAGAAAAGCGACATGATTTTCACCGGAGCAGGGGGCATTTTTGCCTTTTAAACGTAAATGATACATCCATTGTTTCATGTAGGTTATGTTAATTTAGGTTAAATTTAATAAAGTCCTCTGCAAAATAACTGCGCTAATGCGTTGTCCACGCTTTGCGAAATGCAAGATAAAATTGTTTTCAACATCATGTAATGTTATTTATGAGGTATATACTTTATATTAATGCTATAAATTAAACCTCACAAAGAGAATTATATGATGTAGAAATTAGGCATTTTTCGAAAGAGAAAAGTTTTTTCTGCATACCGTAAAGTTCTTACTTTTCTGATCGCCAGTGACAATGATGTAGTTTTTGTACCATCATATTGCAATCGTCTCAAATTTCCACTCATGGAGTCAGCTTTTCTTCCGAATTCCAGCAATTTTTCACTATTAGAGATTCCTGTCACTGTGTTTAATTCGAATTATATGCGTAAGGAAAATATTCGTCTCCTACCGTGCGGAGAACGGGCACGCAGCTAGTCTTCTATACTATTAAAATCTGTGCGCGTCTGTCTGTAACATCATCTCCTCCGAAACGGCTTGGAGTTGAATTTCGATCGAGGTGTCCCCGGATTCGAAAAATTCCGAGGAAGGTCTTCGGCTGAATTAAATTTCGAAATTCGAATTAGTTTAGGAGATATTAATTGATAAAAGAAACCGTCAAAATCGCCAATTTTTGCTCTCCGCAATTCCGCGATTGTAACCCCTGTAGTCAAAAAAGGGAGAAGTAAGCATCGAGGTTGCCATGTTTGGCGAATTTATTAAATGATTTACACTCTTGCATTAAAAATAAAGGAATAATAATTTTTTTCTGTTTCGAATATTTGCTAGGTTATTTTTTAATTAAAATATCGTCTGCGTGGGAAATCAGACCAGGAATTCAATATTTTTCATACGCAAAAGAAAAAGGATTTGTAAATTTCAGAGACTAAAGTGTATAACTTTATAATTTGGCGACAAATAAAATGGCTTAAATGCCGATTTTGAGAAAATAGTTTGCAGCGGTTTGCACAGTTTTAGGGCTTGGCGCAATTTACTGAGAGCGTACAGAAATAGTATTTTTAAAACAAGTGTAGGTTTTACTAGAATTTAGCCTGAAATTTTAATTTTCTGTTCAGAAATAATACAGTTATTAAGGCGATTTTAAATGATCTACAGAATTTTTATCAAGTTAAATAAATTGATTTAAGTTAGGGAAACCCCGCCAAATTTCAGAAAATTTAATTTTTTCATTTGTATTGCTAATTCTATGCCCCGATTGATATGAGTTGGTGTTACGAGTGTATGAATAGATAATATTTTTTAATCCCGCCAAACAAGGTGTAATAAAATAGGAAGCGTTTATAAATACGAATGCTGTTTGAGATGAATGAGAATATTTTTTCAACCCAGTATGACTACCTGATAATGCCTTTAAATTATTGCATTTATTGTCAATTTTAATGTGTGATTCATTTTGACTATTTGCCATCGACTGCCGACGTTAATTACGCCAAAATGGCAGTTCTAGCAAAGTAAACATAAATAAATCATATCATATTCTATTTTTAACACTGCTACAGTTTCTGTAGCAACGGAATCCATTGTTGCCACTAAAGTTGTTCAATTTAATAATTAAGTAAAACCACTCATTTCTACAGCTCTTAAGACCCAAAAAAGTGAAAACGCATTAAATATGAAACAAATAGAATTTTAACATATTTGCGCATTAAAAATAACCGAAGTTTTTTCAGGTAATTCTGCATATTTTTCATTTTATTTCCTTCGCGTGTGACGTCATTTTCACGTCATTGTCTTCTGTTTTGCTCTCAGATTATGCAGAGAAGCACATTACACGCTAACGCAGAGTGGGTGTCGCGGCACCCTAGGGTGCCACGAGCGTATGTCAGGGGTGCCGTGGAGATAATAAAGAAAAGTGTTTTGGTGGAGTATATATAATCAAATAATTTCCTCTGAACTGTTATCCCCAAGAAAGTGAGCCAAGCCGATCACTAAGTGGGCTCAAACAAAAATATTTCAGTCAAGTAAATAAAAAACTTTGTAAAAAACACACATAAGATGTTATAGGTAAAAAGACCTATAACATCTTATGTGTGTTATTTACAAAGTTTTTTATTACACTGTTTAACACCAGTGTTTTGAGTGTTTTTTCCGTTATTTCAGTCAAGTTCTATATCCCTTTCCCAAGAGAGTACTTTCTTGATAATTAGCCCTATAAACAAACAAACAAGAAATAAGGTAAAATGCATCCAAACTGCTTCATTCTAACCTTCATATTCATGTTGCTTTAAAGGAAATATTCCGCGGAAGTTTTTAGCCTGAAAAGGGTGCCGCGAAATGTTTTTAGACTGACAAGGGTGCCGTGAAATGCTTTTAGCCTGACAAGGGTGCCGCGGGTAAAAAAAGTTTGGGAACCCCTGCGCTAACGTATGTGCTGCTTCGGCGGACATAAGGAAGCGCTTTTGTTGGGTGCGTATTTGCCTAACCCCTCTGTGTGTATAAATTGAAGCAATGAAACTTTGTAGGCTTTTTTTTTTTTTTTTTTTAACTAGAAAAAGGCAGATTAACGTCGTTAACGTGGAGGAAGCGATATGGAAAACTATTTAATTGGTAGCCGTAATGCGAAATGATAATCGATTATTCACATGCGCAAAGCACCAAAATTTCGAAAGTATGAAAAGTCAGGAATATGAAATGAAAATCCAAAATAAATCACCAGAGACTATAGGATAAGCATCGTGTACGAGAATGATACTGCAATCATGTACATAACAAAGGCGCTTGCAAGGAATACAAAATATAATATGAAATTAATTGCTCTTTCATCCCATGGCGTTTCTGGAATCTTTCCGAATAACGGGATCCGATGTGCTTAGAATATTTCATATAAATTACTTATATGTTAAAGTTCTATTTATTTTTTCATATATTTTACAGTTACTCCAGTTACAAGACCAACAGCTCTAGAAACGACTTCAGATTTTGTTTAATATTGAATTTGACACTATGCAATTAATCTAAGTAAGGTTAATAAGCTTTTCCACTTAAGTTACGTCACAAATGTTTTCATTTACGAAAGCGACAAGATCTTCACGGAAACAGGATGCATTTTGGTTTCTGAACGTACAATTTGCATCGATTGTTTCGAGTAGGTTTTTAAATTTAGGTAAAATTTAATAAGATTTAAATTTAATTTTTCAACTTCAAAGTCATCTGCATAACCGTGTTAATGCATTGTCCACGCTTTACGAAATGCAAGATAAGATAAAATAGTATTCAACATCATGTAATGTTATTCATATGGTATGTATGAATGCTATAAATTAAATCTAAAAAAAGAGAATTATATGATGTAGAAATAAGGCATTTTTCGAAAGAGAAAAGTTTCATCTGCATACCGTAAAGTTCTTACTTTTCTGATCGCCAGTGACAATGGCGTAGTTTTTGTGTCATCATGTTGCAATCGTCTCAAATTTCCACTCATGGAGTAAGCTTTTCGTCAGAATTCCAGCAATTTTTCACTATTAGAGATTCCTATTACTGGGTTTAATTCGAATTATATGTGTAAGGAAAATATTCGTCTCCTACCGTGCGGAGAACGGGTAAGCAGCTAGTATAGTATACATAGATTTTATGCGACCATCAAGTCACCGAACACAAAAAGTAAATAAACGGTTTATCTTACGCTTGTCTATATTAATTTATTTGAAATATTGTGCATACCTTAACTAGATTACTTATTTTTTCACGAAAATAACGTCTTAATTGCTTATTTTGTGCTAAATAAATGAATGCAGCGAAGATAAACACGACGTGCTGCACATCGATTTACGGTTTTCTGACGTAATCCCTTTAGAACATTCCTCTAAGAATAACTTTAAAAGCTCATAGATAGTAACAAAAGAAAAATAAAATAAAATACCTGTTTTTCGAATTCGAAAGAGTTAACTGATACAAAGAATTTTTAGAAAGCTAAGGAGAAAAAAAAACCTCGAACTAAAATATTTGTTCTTTTTTTATCTTTACCAAAAAGCTCTTGTCTTTGTGTTTGCGAGCCCGGGGCAGTTAATTATATTCTAACACTTTGCTCATGTTTGAAAAGCTTTGGAAGTTTGTTTATGAGGGGAAGGAAGATGAAAAAGAATTCTCGGATTATAATGGTCACCGTGAAGTGCAGTAAAAATACAAGAATCGAAGCGAATAGTTTCAAGCTTGGTTTGTTGATGCAGTAGAAAAGTTTTAATTAACTGAAATGTCTATAAAATGATGTAAGTAAGTTTGACGTTTTCATTTTAAAAAATTCCTTTGTTATTAAAAAACGAATTGAGTTCAGTGGTAAAGTATATTTATTTTTCTTGGCCGTTAACGTTAAGAATTCGAAGAAGTATTCCAAAGCAAGGTAAAAAGAGTTTTTCATGGACAAAATACAATTCCGAATGTACGAGGATTGTAATTAAAGTTAGCGGCTATGTAGGAAGAAAAAATACAATGATCGTACACGTAAAATTGCATAATATTAATATAATCACTGATAAGGTTTGTTGGTGAGGAGAGGACAGCTCGCGTCACCGAATGTGTCTCTTAGAGCTACATACGTCCTTCTCGGAGTTTCAAGCAGCAATTTGGATCCTCTTCAGAAGGTGAGGGACTTCTGAATATTGGCACTCTTCGGAAACTGCTTGCACAGCCGAGAGGACTTTCGGAACCACAGATTTAACGCGCACGTACACCGCATGTGCACAGGTGGTATTTACTGGTACGTCGAAATCAAACACACAACCTTCCCGTTACGACTCCAAAGCCCTAAACCTTTGAAGCGCAACCATTACCCAATGTTGAAAAAGTGCAGTCGTTGCCGCACAGTCAGCTGTGTCAGAAACGTTCCTTAGTTCTGTGGCACTCACTTGTCGATTCGATCGACCGCCATCTTGGTGGTAGCTAACCCATTGAGGTGCAACCCTTTCCCAATACTGAAAAAAGGGAAGCAGTTACCATCGCTCGACTTAACTACCAGCAAGATGGCGGACCATCTAAACGTTCATCGCGTGCCACAGATCTAGAGACTTTTTTCACGCAGCTGGCTGTGCGGCACAGCCAGTCTGCGTCAAAAAAGGGTCTCTAAATCTGTGGCACGTGATGACCGTTTCGATCGTCCGCCATCTTGCTGGTAGTTAAATCGAACTATGGCAACGGCTGCCCTTTTCTCAGCATTGGGCAATCTATCCTGCTGTTCTCGCATTCTTCCATTTTTCAGCAGATGTCAGTGCTGTTAAAGATAATCGTGACCATTTTTTTACGGGAAACGACGTGCTAAAATGTAAAGGATTCTCGTCAGATTTCATGAAGCCGTAAGATAGATACTGATGGCGAGATGTAATGATGACAGTTACAAACGGAGCGATATTCTGCTGAGAGCACAGGTAATCCTATATACAGATCCTCCTCTCACAGATATCCACAGCGTACCAATGCAGTCTCGTTACAGGCTTCAAGTAGTTCTTGATAACATCTCGATGTATTCTCGTCACTTGTTTCAAGTAATTCTTGTTAACATCTTGATGCCTTTTTACCACAGACATTCTTGGTTTTAACCCTCGATTGCTGATTACCTTTTCTAAATATTTTTTAAAGCTGTAAAAATGGCTTATCGTCCTCTTAAATGCGACGTAGCTACCCCTTGAAATTTCATGCACTCTGCACATCGACAAGCTCACTTCTACCTCTCACTGCTCCTACACCTTGTTTGGGTATGCCTGATCTTCAGTAACTTTCTAGAACATGCTGCCATTTCAACCTTCGTTACTTTTCTTTATGAAACAGGTACGCGCTATTTTAATTTACTTTTATTTTGACAAAGAAACATATCGATCGGAAATTTACAATACGATACATTTTTCATTTGCCAATATGATTTTTGACATTTAGGTATTCCCAAGTATGATTTTATGTTACCCTATACAATCACAATTAAGACTTTTTGATTGTGCATTTTTTTAGTTAATATGCAAAAATATTCATGATAATAATAACAATGATCTGTTATAAATAATAGAAAAAAAATCTGGGAGGTCCATCTAGTTGTGACCGCGCAGCACGTTCAGCAGGTTCAAAGCTTCAAATTACCATTCAAAAGTTTTAAAATTAATTGAACTCATACACACTAGACATGAGAATTAAATAATCAATATCGAAACTCTTTATAGCTATACCAGCTGAAGCACCCGTACTTCGCACAAAGTGGACTTTGTTAAACCAACAAATACAAATGGGAAATAAGTAAATAAATATGAAACATATTTTGGTTATATATTTAATCGCCGACAAAAACTGTTTTAGAATATTCGTCAGGCATATTCTAACTGTACTTAATTTTTTAAAAATACTGTTTGGAATGTGCATCACATTCCAAACAGTATTTTTATCTTGATTTTCCGTCGATATATGAAACTAACGTTTTGGGCCCTGAAAACAGTTTGAACACGAACTCTAAAAAACCCTGAAAATGACTGTCATGCATTCGAGTTCACCACATTTTAAAGTAAGAATTTTATGGCTATCTCTATTTCTCTTTTAGATGTGATGGCGAATTCGAAAACAACGTTTTGACCCCCCCTTATCGCCGTTTAGATGAAATTTCTAAAAAATCCTGAAAATGATTTTAAGGCATTTGTGTTCAATATATTTTTAAGCAAGAATTTTAGGCCATCTCCTCTTCCTCTGATATATGAAAGGAAGGTGAGAAGAACGTCAAAAAAAGTTTTGGCTCTTTACACCCGTTTCTGGGTGAATTCTAAAACACCCTGAAAATGATTCTTAGGCAGTTGCGTAGCCCAAAGGGGAGGATAGGGGGTCACCCCCATGAGGAATTTTTCAAAGACATTAGAATACTCGTATATCGTACTCGAGTATTCTAATGTCTTTGGAATTTTTCACTACACAAAATGTATATTCTTCACTCCCTTATCGCACACACGAATACATATATGTGAGTTGCAGTAGTCGTAACCCCCCCCCCCCCAATGAAAATTTTCTGGCTACATCATTGTTCTAAGGCATTCGTTTTTGCTACATTTTAAAGCCAGAATTTTTTTATGGCTATCTCTATTTCCCTTTAAGATATGATGGCAAATTCGGAAATAACGTTTTGCCCCTTTATCGCCGTTTTGATGTGCCTTCTAAAGAACACTGCAAATGAATTTTAAGCATTTGTGTTCACGATACATTTAAGCAAGAATTTTATGGCTTTCCCTTTTTCTGATATATGAAAAAAAATGTGAAAAGAACTTTTTGGACCCTTACACTCGTTTGGCTATGAATTTTAAAAAACCCTGAAAACTGTTTTTAGGTACTGCTGTTAGTTGCATTTTAAAGCAGGGATTTTATGCCTGTCTCTTTTCTCCTCTCGGATATGAAGGGAAATGCGAAAAGAACATTAAAGAACGTTTTGTCCTCTTACGCCCATTTGGGTGCGAATTCTAAAACACCGTGAAAATCAGTATTAAGTATTTGTGTTAGTTATATCTTAAAGCAAGGATTTTACGGCTGTCTCTTTTTTCCCTCTGAGATATGGAGAGAAATGGGAAAAGAACGTTTTGACCCCTTACGCCCGTTTGGGTGCAAATTGAAAAAAAAATCGGAAATTAATTTTTATGTATTTGTGTTAGTTGTATTAAAGAAAGAATTATACGGCCATTTTTTTTTCCTCTGTGATATGAAGGGAAATGTGAAAAGAACGTTTGGCCTATTACGCTCGTTTGGGTGAGAATTCCAAAATACCCTGAAAAATGACATTTAGGTATTTGTGTTTTATATATATTAAAACAAGAATTTTACGGCTATCCCCCCCCCTCCCGACATATGAAGGGAAACGTGAAAAGAACGTTTTTAGCCACCACTCCCACCTGGGTACAAATTTTTTAAAATCGTTTCTTAAATGACGCCTTTCGTACAAATGCTATGAGCTCCTTCTGTACCTCCGGTAGATTTGGCTGGGCGATGATCGTCAGTCAGTCAGCTAGTTAGTCAGGACATCTTCCTTTATATATAGAGATAAAATTTTTGTAGCATCAAAGGGAGTATTAGTACACTGTGAATCGTACACAGAATAGTTGATACTAAGTCTGGTTAAAATCAAAATCGTTCCAGTACATAGATAGACAAATTAAAGCTGCGTTATTACGATACTAACTCTGAAATATTTCTGTAATTCGTAGTTGTGATAGCAATTTCATTTTCAGAAAGTTTAAATTTCTCGAAATAGGTGTTTGTAGATATAATGTATTTCAGCAAGCAGACCATAAAAAAAATCATTCTTCTAACGTTATTTATTGTCGTAGAATACCCTGAAAGATGAAAGATAATGCTCTCTATTGTGTCTCTATATAAAACATAAAAATTCCTTTCGTTCTATTTTCAGTAATTTCAGTGTTATTTAGGAATATTTTAAAGAAAATATCATAAATGAAAATAGTTATGGATAGAAAATGAGTTATTTTTTTCATAATTATTTCCTCAACCATTAAATTTTAATCAGGATAATTAAGTTTAAACAGAAAAAAATGTAATATATTAATTATGAAATGTTAAAAACTTTGGAATTTATAATAAAGAAACAGAACCATGCTTTATATTTTTAGGTCATAGCTCTGCTTTATTTTATTTTATTTTTTCATCTTTTTATTTAACCGATGATATGCTCTCTCGCACTTCAATTTTTTAACCACATTTACTCATGATACTTTTAAAGATTAAAAAAAAAATCAAACATTTTTTTTTTTTACTCCAAAGTAAGTGTAAGTTGTTGGCGTACTTAACAAAGTTTCATATTGCCATTTATGCACAGTTTTTAAAAAGTGTTAAACTCAAGCTGAACACTTTACGGAATTTTTAGCTTTATGTGAATATTTTTTAAAGCAACTTAAATTATTTTTAAAAATGATTCTCAAAATCTAATATATATACATATATATATATATATATATATCTTTCACACTTGCTTTAATGAGTATAATTAAATGTATTTTATCTCTCGATCCTCATAAGTAAGAGCACCTTAAAGCGTTTCCAGAATAAAATCTCACTCGTTCTGAAAGAGCTAAGTGGGTCCTAAAATGGTGGTCTCAATCACTGTTTGCAGGTCGTAACAAGTTTTCGTCAGAAATGTAAAAGTCGTAAATTGGGTTAATGATTCGAACTAGGTGTTTCCATCTAATATTTTGAAAACAATTATCGGCATAATTGATATAAAAACCTGCAATCAGATATGCTTTAATTGTCATGTTTGATGTTGTGTGGCAAAAAATAAAGTTTAATGTACGTAGTCGCGACATTAGACGCATTAGTCGCAAAAGAAGAAAAAAGAAAAAACTTCTCCACTATCATCTTGAAATACATATTGGTGTATACTACTCGCGGTAAAATTCTTGGAATGATTTTCTAGTGGGGAGGACACTGAAACGTTCTAACATGGGAAAAAAAACATGTTTACTTTCATCTTTGCCATATTAGTTACAAGATATTTTTGTTACATATAATAAAGAACAAAGTTTTGCAGTTTAAAATCTAAAACAACGTTTATTGAAAAGGAAAGTAATTAAAATATGAATTCTAAATAATTTCTACATTAATATTTTGTAAGGTATGCCTTTTAAGATCCCTTATTTTTTCACAAATAAACTTTGATGTTCCTTTGCACAAATTTTTATATATATTTCATTTAAACGAATTAAAAATAGTTTAAATCTACAAAGGAATGAATTATTTAGAAGTAAACTATTAATTCAGAAAAAAGACTCTGATAATATCTGAAATTTCTGGATGTTGATTAACACAACTGGACAAGTAAATAGGACAACACAGTAAAATTGCTTCTCTAATCGACACCTGTGCAGCTTATTAAAAATATCGTGGAAGAAAGTTTAAAAAAAAATTAACGTCCTTTTCTTTCCTGTTCAACCTCCTCATCTAAAACTCTGCCACTGGATTTCTGAATAACTAAGAATTTAAAAATTTACCATAAGAAAAGAATAGTGAAAGGAATAATCAATAAAATTTTAAAAATAACTGGAATACTTCACACAAGCACAAGAAAGCATTGATGTTTGAAAAGCAATTGCAAAACTTTATGAAGTACAGAAATTCGATGTTAGCTGCTAAAAAAATTACTAATCGCCTCAAAATGAGAGACAGGCTTCCGTGATCAGACAAATGACATTGATACTGTGGATGAATATTTGATCTTAGCGGAATTGAAAGAAAAATGGTAAAAAGTGAAAGAGGTATGGATTGATGGCGATGTGATAAATCTCTCCGACTGTTTAGAAGTGTATTCAAAACTGGTTCATCTGAGAAGACAACTGTGTGTGTGTGTGTGTGTGTCTGTCTGTGGTGTTAAAGACAAACGGTTGCACGTACATTTACCAAATTTTGTAGAAAGTAAATTCTAAACATGAAGTTATGCACCTCTAAGTAATTTTTCAAACTTCGGATTGGAATTTTTTTTTATTTTATGCAATTTTCGAACTTTTTCTCATCTAATGTGTAATGATGACTGTAATAACGCTTGCAGCAAAGCGACATTTGCATCATCAGATAGAGGAGAAAATTTTCTTTTAGAAACAGTTTTTTTCTGAATACGTAACATAATTTTCAGTTTTTAAAGAATTGTTTAACTAAAGATCACTTTTCACAAAATTTTTTTAAAAATAATTTTAAAACTGTTCCATTTTGGATTCTGTCTGTCATAACTTTTTGATATTTTGAAAAATAATGAAATGTTCATTTCACCCTTTTTTGAAAGAATTATATAAATTAGGTGATTTTTTACGAATTCGAATTTTAAATGCAATGAAATGTTAAGAATTCAATAGTAGCTGCGCGAACAGTTGGGCGCCATTACAGAAGTCAGTCATTATTATGACTCACTTCTTATGCATGTTACGTTGCCACAAAAAGCATTGAATTCAATTTTATAAAAACTTTGTTCTTTCAATCATTGATTATCCAGCAGTATTATCGATAGGGTTTTTAAACAAAATACCGGATTTTAGAATCGCAAGTGAAATCTATTTCTGTGATTCCAAATGCTTTAAAATACATAAGAAAAAAAATTCAATTCTAATATATTTTTAAAGAAATGCATTTTGAAAAACTTCCCGTTCTGTAAATACCTGAAAATTACGCCACGATCTTAATACAATTTATTGCAGTTCTTTTTTACCCACGGATTGGATTAAAAGTTACGAAACAAATATACTTAAGGAAGAAATTTGCGATTATTACTGTAAGTGGTATTTCAGTTCGCTGCTTAGATTTAAAAATTGAACGCAGCTGTAAATGCTCTCCATTTCAAATGATACAAGATCAGTTTATAAAGCGCGATAATATTAATTTTTTTCTATTTAATTTTTTATTTTAGCATATAATTATGCCGCATGTTTAGTAACCTATGAATGATGCGAGTAAAGTTTTATTTTAACGTAGGGTTATGTTCTCCATAACGGTTCTATGTAAAGAGTTCATTTTTTCAACGTCGTTGTGAGATTCAGTATTACTCCGTTTGTAAACTACTGTCCGAAAATAACCAGATCTAATGAGTTAGCTGTCTGATAATTGGTGAACTCTGCAACACAATTTAACGTCCTTTTCGCAATTTGAGTGATCCTAAATATCTTCTCGCGTTCACACAGTTTGATGTTTTTCACGAGACAGAACCATGGAGGATTTAAATTGGTATGGTTTCATCGTTAATGCTTATTAGATATATACTTTAAGTATTTAAATGAGCATATATTACAGAAATGAAGATGCATAGAGTTAATAAAAGTAACAGGTAGTATTAGTAGATTTGTTAGGATAACATGGACTAAAGCACGCTATAACACGTTAATTAATATTTCGTGAAATTACAAGTGTTCTATTAATAACTTTTCAATGGTCGTCTTACAATTAACTAAACGATTAGTAATCATACGTTGCGTTAATATATCCCACGGTAGTTTCAACAGAAGACACTTAAAAAAAAAAAAATTCTGTTTTATCATTGTAGTCATGATATTTTAGGAAAATTTTCGCTTCTTCCCGTACGAAGAGCGGGTACGCAGCTATTATTGAATAAGTGAAGAGATTTCGAGGACAAAAATGGCTTGAACACATGATACGTATTTATTTGTTTTTGATTGAAATTCAAATTGAAGTACTTTGAGCGTATCGAATTTACTGAAAAGCTACTGATATATTTTTAATAATTGCAAAAATCTTTAATGCAATTTCTGCATAAGGAACTTTCCTCTATAGCAAATTTTTTATCAGAGTGAAGAGAGTTCGCTATAGGGAAATTCCATTACTGTATCTAATCATGAAAGCATGGTGAAACTTGAGATTTTACTCGAATACAACCACTAACCTTAAACGATTGCTTGCAACTTCTTGAACGTAATTGCTTCAAATTAAGCGCTATAAGGAGATTCCACTGTATTTAATGATATAAGCTATGGTTGAAGCTAGAGATGTTTTATAACAACCACAAACCCTTCTAAAGTAAGCAATCACTAGAAGTCAAAGAGAGAAACTATCTTCGCATTTTCACCTTTTTTAGAGAAGGTTAATTTCCGGAGCATAAACTGAACTGTGTGTATCGGGCCGACTTCTCTAAAATTAATTCGACTCCGCTACCTTTGACGCTCAGTCAGTATGGTTCTTTTTGGAATCACAAAAGAAGAAATCCTTTGATGCAGTACAAATTATTTTATTGGTTAAAAGCAAGTTTAATGAACATTTGAAGCTTAACTTAAAAACATTGAGTAAAAACATAATCTAATATCTGATAATCTAATATCTAATCTGCTATGCAAAGACAATCTAACATTATGCACGAAAAATACATCACGTAAAAACGAGATAGCTTGTTTCATATTGCATTGCACACATCGATACTCTTAGTTGTTAAGCACCTCATTAATTAAACATGCAAAAATAAATAGCTTCTATTTCATAAAAAAGACACACAGTTCTAATAAAGATCTTGCCGATTAAAAGAAACTACGAGTTACTGCTCGTTAACGGAAGATGACGTTTACATTACGTCTTTTATCAGTATTATCGAGAAAAGGTTGCTACTCAAAAATTCTGTCACCATGCGACTTATTGCTAGAACATAAGAAATTAGGCGCTTGTTTTAGACACCAGGCATTTTTCCAATCTTAAAATTTAAGCACTAGGTTTTCTTCTTATCTTAATTGCGCCGTTTTCCAAGAATAACTATCGAAAAATAAATGCAAGCGGAATTTTCCAGAATCCTCATTCATAAAAAAAGAGCTAAATAAATTTTAAAAAATTCATTGGTGCCAATGCTGTTTAATTTCGAAATTTTTACATGAGGGTTTAGAGAGATTTCTTTTTTCCGCGTAGTAAAACCTCATTGATTTCTTTGGCTCGAAATTGAAAGCGAATACGGTAGTGTGTTTCATTAATTATTCACAATACTTTAAGCCTCTAAAAAGAGTAAAACTAGTGATAAAAGAAGTAGCTGCATTCTTCACGTGGTAAGATTGAATTGGTTTTTTAGATATATAGAACCTTCATAGTCCTACTTCTAAACAATAGATATTATTTTTTCACGTTTAATAATGGTTATCGGGTAAATTTATTTATTCTAAAGTGCATTTCTTATCAACAATGTTGGGGAGAAACTTTCTTGTCTTAGAAAGGCAATTATAGTTTCAAAATTATTATAAATTCCCTAAAGTTGTCGTGCAGTGGAATACTTTTTTTTGTATAGTGTGAGAAAAAGAAATAATAAGAACTCCTCGCATGAACCGTATTAGATAATGTAATAATCTTGGCTTTTTTTAACCCTCTGAGCGTCTTGGAAATGGGCAAATAATGTAAAGTTTTTTTCATTGCAAAATTTTCAGGCAGCTTTTAAATTATTTAAAAAATAAAATTTTGATAGGAAGATTTGCAATTATTAAAAAGTTAACTCCTAAAATATGCATAAGCTTTAATATCGAAATATATTTTATGATGCCTTGGTGTTATAAATTATTTAAATTATAGATGCATTGCAGTGAAAACTGGAATGAAGTGAACGGGATTTTACGTCTCAGCCGCTTGGAGGGTTTAAAGGTATATTTCATCTAATCGATTTTATCAAAAATTTTCAGCATACACTCATGAATAACGAACTCTTTTATATTATACATACATTTTTACTTATCATGATTCTTGATTATTTTTTGAGCTACAAATGAAATAATCAACAAAGATACCTAAACATATTTTATTAAAAGATATACGTTTGTATTTTTTCTATCATAGGGCTTTTACTTGTTTAGCAACTGCATAATTGAAGTCTGAATGACTCCACAATGCTTAAATAATGGGAATTAATTATTCCTATTCAGAGAATTTTTAAGGATCAAAATTTATAATGGTAACTTAAATGTAAACAAAAGTACCATTTTTTGTAGTTTGATTAAGTTAACTTCTCTGTTGGTAAAAATATCCACTCTACATTTTTGATACTCTGCAATTCAAAATCGATATATCTCTCCATCAACCTCTCTTTCAAAATAGAAAAAGTGAGCTCTTTCTATAAATACTTCCAAAAATCTTTTTTTTTTAGGGGGACGGGGGAGACTTGCAAGGGGAAATATGTGTAGCTTGAGATTGGTCACTGTAATCAACCATGTCCTTTCGGTTAGTTCCAATGGTCGAAAAGTTTTTTTTTGGGTGTTTTTCCCATGAGAGGTAAATAGACCACACCTTTCGTAAACTCCTTTTCTGCTTAAAAACTTCGAGCACTCTGTCAGTAGTCCTATAATTGGATAATAAATTGACCCAGTAAATCAAAGTGTAATTGTAAAATAACACAAAAAAATAGACCCTCTGTCCACGAACATATATTGTTCACTGTTCAATTGTAACAAAAAGGGCAAATGCAGCGATTTATTCAAATTTCGGAACTGGCGCACGAAATAATATTCTTTTAAGTCCTTTAAAGTTTTAATACCCATAATTCTCAGTGGTTCTATGATTAGAAAAATGAAAAAAACCGTATCAGACACTATGAGGAAGCAAATTCCCCAATGTGACAAACAACTTTTAGATTAAGTTAAGAGTTGGACAATAGTAAAATTGTTTTAGCTTTAAGCATACATTAAAAGCTATTTTGTAAAATATTAAATTTTGTAGTTCACTTCCTCACTTCTGACTGGTCCGTACATTATTTTCAACACTTTCCAACAGTTCTGAAAAGTTCAGAAAAGTACTAAAAATACAGGTGTTATAAGATAAAATAAGTAAAAATTTTGAGTAAAAAACACACATAAAATGATACTTCTAACAAGATACGATTGTTTCGGCTGAAAATTTATTCAGTCTTCCTCAGTCATCTCGTGACTGAAAAAATAAATGTTTTCTTTGAAAAAAAATTTACGTTAAATTTTAATGCTTTCATTTTAACATTTATCATTACATATCCTATTCCTTTTAATGTACGTACGTCATTTTTTATGTTATTTACGACAAATTCATTGTAGTTTATTGAAAAAAGCAACTCTAGGCTATCTCAGCTTTCTTTAATTTGTCTATATATATAATGTAAAAATAATAAAAAGATAAAAAATATATAAAAAGACCGTAAAAGTCAAAAGTAGCACAATTAAATATATTTATTAGGGGTGCGGAATGTCGCGTTTTATTTTTTCCCATATCTCAATCTTTCACCTAGCTAAAGCTACTGAAGCTTATGATTCGAAAATTGTCATGTATGTGAACTCTTAACGGTAGATGATAGATTATACTGCATTTTCCAAAATTCTGCCTAATTGGGACACCTATGAGGAAATACCTTAGAAGGTAAGAGGCAAAACGCTCTTTTCGTACATTTGTCTGCAAGAAGAAAAGAAATATCCTTAAAATTCTTGCTGTAAAATTCAATACACACGAATAACTAAAAACGAATTTCAAGGAATCTCGAAATTCGTCCCCCAAAGAGTATATATATATATATATTCTTTCTTGAAAGTAAAAGAATATATATATCTATATATATATATATGGATATATATATATATATATTTCTATCTATTTCAAGCACCTGGTAATCCAGTACGATCCTAAAAAAAAGTTTGTCTGTCTGTCATTCTGTCGTTCTGTCCTTCTGCCATTCTATCCTTGACGCTTGTTCGCACATCACGTAAAAACAACTGACGAGAATGAAATAAAAATTTGGTGGCATGATGGGTGGTCACTCAACTTAAAATATAGGCATCGAACTTTTTAAAAATCTTGATTAGATTTTGAGATTTTTCGAAAATCGTTTCAACCTGCATAAATTTTTGTTCGCGCATCAAATAATAACAACTAAAGCGAATGAAATGAAATTTGGTGACATGGTATGGGATCACTCAACCTAAAATATAGGTCTCCATTTTGAAATAAACTTGATTAGATTTTTAGATTTTGCGAAAATCGTTTCAAACTGCTTACATTTATGTTCGCGCATCACGTAAAAATGACTAAAGAGGATGAAATGGAATGGAGCGGCATGATAGGTGGTCACTCAACTTGAACTATAGGAGTCGATTTTTTTTTTTTTTTTTTTTTTGTTGTAATTTTTTATTAGATTTTGTGAAAATTGTTTCAAACTGCGTAAATTATTTTTCGCGCATTACGTAATAACGACTAAAGCGAATGAAATGAAATATGATGACGTAATAGGTGGTCATTCAACATAAAATATAGGCGTCAAATTCTTTTAAAATATTGAATGGATTTTGAGATTTTTCGAAAATCGTTTCAAACTGCTTACATTTATGTTTGCGCATCACTTAAAAATTACTGAAGCGAATGAAATGAAATTGAGTGACATGATAGGTGCTCCCTTTATAAAACTATAGCTGTCGAATTGTTTAAAAATTATGATTAGATTTTGAGATTTTGCAAAAATGGTTCAAAATATGAAAATATTTATCAATTACGTATAAACACTGAAGCGAGTGAAATAAAATTTAGTATCGAAACTGGTTGTCACTTGAACTCTTTGCGTGAAGTATTTTCAATTTTTTATTTTTTTTTCAGATTTTGAGATTATGTGAAAAATTAGTAGATGTTTGCGCCATTCCTGAAAAATGGGAATAGGATAGAATAAAATTTGGAATTATATGTTAGGTGCAAGTTAATTTGAACTCCAGATGCCAAAAGAGTTTGTAAATATTTCAAAGACTTTGGGATTTTGTGAAAATCGTGTAAATGTTTATTCTCGCATTCCTTAAAAATATATTAAGAGAATACAATGAAGTTTAGCAACATGATCAGTAGCGACTAAAACAACAAAAATCGGAATTTTTTGAAAAATTTTAATAAATATTTAAAATTTTTTAAATGTTTATTTGCATTTTTAGATTTTGTGAAAGTTGTTACGAGGAATTGTTTCGATTTTTTCAAAATGTTTTCGAGGAATAATGTTAAAATATCTACAGTGAATCAAACAAAATTTAGTTACAGGTTAGGAATGACTTCTTGACTTGAAAAACAAAGAGAATAAAATTTAAAGACATTCCGGTATATTCAACATTTTTCAGTGTTCCTCAGCAATGTTCGGTTAAATGTTAATTTTTTTCTTTAACATCGTCTTATATAGCTTATTTATTGAATTATTATTGATTTATTGAATTAAATTTTAATATTTCCTATATAAATACTTTCCATGTAATCGAAAATAATGTGAACTCTCAAATGAAATATTTTATGTAAAAAAAATGTCTTACTTGTTTAAAACCATTACGAAAATTAAAGAACTTTTTCTACCATTTAATTATCTCACTATAATGTACCCATTAACAGATACTTTTAGAAAACGCAAAATGAAGAAGAAATGCAGCAGATTTTTTTTTTAATTATAAAGTTTTTCTTGCATGTCCTATTTAATTTATCAAAGAAAAGATCTGAAAATAATTACAAGAGGAAGTCGAATCCTTCATACGTAAAAAGAACTTATGAAAAAAATTCTAACTGAAAAAAAAAAGAAAAACACTTAGTAACAAATTGTTTTCATATATAGCGACTTTATCTGAAATGTGCAGTCATGTGACGATATAAAAATTTTAATAAAGTTCTATAGTTGAGAGAAAAAGAGGTATGTATATATGAGAGCAATTTCTAGTTAAATAATTTTATTGGGGCGAAATTAATTCATGGTTACTAAATTTTCTTCTTTATAATTTTTTATGTTAGTCATGTTTTAGTTTTTAAAAGTTTATTAGTAAGTAATGGGATAATGTTGGAGCGAAGAACATAATTAATTCGCTCGTTCTTGTGTTAAGAATGTTTAAAAAATTAATATTTTTAAAAATTTCACTATTTAATATTATGCATTGTGCCAATCAGGTTTTTTTAAAGAAACTGACAATGTGTCAGCACTTTTCGTAGGTTATTCATACAAAATATTCTGCTGAAGCAGTGACAATGTTGATAGGATGTTAGTGTGCATTAAGGTATGCAGAAAAAGAAGAAAGAGAAAGTTATGGAACATGCTATGGCAAATTACTTTCATACTGCGAGAACCTCGAAAAACAATTACCGTAATCTAAAGTGATGACCAAAATATATTCACTTAATAGATATTCTTTTTATTGTTCTTCCGAATTTCATTTTTAAACAAATCTACAGGCTTAGATATATTTTTTAAAGCTACGAAATTTTAATCTATAATTTATTAGAAAAGTGGTTTCATTTTTTACTAACATTGCCGAAGAACACACATTTGTGAAATACGAACTTTTTAGCAATAATTTGTTAGAAAAATTGGTTTCATTTTTTACTAAAATTGCCGAAGGACTGAATACATTTGCACATTTATCCATATTTGGTTTCGATTATCAGAAGAGATCAGCTCACGTCACTGAATATGTCATTTAGACTCATCTACGAATTATTTGAAATATTCAAAACCATCTCGTTATGTTAAAAATTAAGATTTTTAACGTAAGGCATGGGTTTTCAAATGAGCACTTTTAGTTCAGTGGATTTTTTTGTTTTCGTACACCGGCGGTACATGGTGATCTCTGGTGATGGGTCAGAGATCAATCTCCCTATCTTTTGGTTGGTTTTATATTTCAAACTCCTGAATTATCTTTGTTTTCTATATTAATTTCGTATTTCGCTAATTAGATTTCTTTCTCAATTACATTACAGAAGTTCAAATCCGTACTCATGTCAATTTTAAAGCTTGTAGGAGAAGGTGACCCAAAATAAGCCTAGCGGGCAAAACGAACCACATAGGTTTTCATCGAAACAGGCATCATTATCAACTAGGTAACATGTAAACTAGTTGTGCCAAGTTGAGAAGAAGCAATGGCAATATTTAAGCGATTGATGTATTTCGTGTCCGAGTAGAATTCCTCAAAAAACTGGGTATTTTCATATCTTTTATAAGGTAAGCACTGAATTTCCTATTTATTTAGAAATACAGTCTTAAATGTACATAAATATGACTTAGTTTACTGAATAGAGTATGTTTTTAGATGTGAATTACACTTGCTAAGTTTGTTATGTTTCTCGGCGTGTTCCAGTAATATGACCTAAAGTAAGCAGCCATACTGCCGGGTAAAATTGAATGTAGAAACTCCAGTACCGGGTCCTAATCAGCCCTTCAGACGTTCTCAAAATGAGTGACAATACAATTAAATTATTTAATTTATTTCTCCGTTTATTGAAGCCATAATTATCGAAGGCCATTGTGGGAAAGGGCCAAAGTTTTATTTCATATATATGTTATTTTATGCAAGTTTTCCCCTTAAGTGGGGGATTTTGGGCCACCTTCCGCAATTTTGTGTGTTTCCGACACTATTAAATTACTATTTACTTTAAAAAGTAATGTAATTACTGGGCAGGGATCATAATGCAAGCATAAATACTTTTAAAAGGTCTATTCTTGAGACGACAGTGACTGCTAGACATTTAAGATAGAAAAATCAAGTAACTGGAGGTTGTTCTAAAACGTTAAGAGTTGCTTTTTTGTGTTTTCAATAATAATCAATACATCGTTTTACAAATAAAATAGCTCTTTATCACCATATGATAACGGCTTTTCAGTGCTTTCAAACTTTTGTCGATTTACACACATACAGAATGCTAATGGATAACATTTTCTTTAACAAAAATTTATTTTATCCGTACTTTTGTGCTTCCAAATGCATTTACGAAGCAGCTTCTAAAATAATATTTGGAGCTCATTTTAGATAAACTAGATATTTATTTTTTCTTAAGACTTACATATTGATTGTTTGAGGAAAACTTTCACATTCAAAATCAGATAAATCAAGTGACTGTAGAAATGAATTTCGTTGTCTTGGATTATTGCGTATGAACTTTATGGATCTATCGTATTGATGAATATTTTGTAGTTATAAAATTTACATTTGCAGTAAGAAAAAAAATTCAGCTTTGTATTAAATAAAGTAATAGAAATTTAACCAAAATATTTTAGATAATATTCCATTGATGTAAAAAGAATGGAGATAATAAAAGTAAAAAAAAAAAAAAAATTAAGGCTCTTTTTACATCTAAAGATATGCAAAAGGTCAGGGAAATAGTTCTTTTTTTTTTAGCTTATGCGAATCTTCGAGGTTACTTGTGGTTTGAAATGGTGTTCGAATATTTTTTAAGGAATACTGTTTTAGTGGCACCAATTTCTCTAATCTTAACAAAAATCCTAAAAGATATGCAAGAGTAAAATTGAAAAACGTATAGATAGCGATATTATCTTAAAACATAACCAGTGCTCTAAAAATCGAAATTATACCCCAATCAAGGTGAGGGATGCTTCACACCGATAATAACAAAGTGCCTTGATTCATCCAACGTGATACGATGAATAAAGTTTATCCTTCGATTTCTCCATCTAAGTTTTATGTACCAGAGACCAACATTAGGAAGTCATTTTTCTCTACCCATACATTTTAACTAAGCTTTCCATGTTTTTAATTATAAATGCAGTCATTTATTTAATTCCATCCTTGCGGAATCTCAAAAAACACAAAATTCTTTGATTCATGAGACAAATTTTGCCATTCAATTTCAAAATGCCTTCATTCTACAGACTAAATTTTTGTCTTTTAGGTTTAAGGTCTAGTATTATGCTTCTAAAGTAATATCACATGAAGCGGACAGCTGTTTTATTTTGGCTTGCTATTCTTAAAGTGAGGTTATTTTGCCAAAAACCTCCCTTAAATTGGTACAATAGTTTTAAGTTTACAGAAGAAACGCACATTCAAAAAGTGAGTTTTACATAGATTGATATATCATTAATATAGTTGACAACGTTGCACAAAGATTCAAAATTCCTTTATCTGTCACCGTCATGTTTGCAAGAAAAACAGAATTATTCGTTTTCGTGATGATTCAAAGCCTGAATGTGAGATGAATCTTTCGGCCCTAACTTTCTTTCTATAATTCATATTTAGGCTATCAATAGCTTTAAATCTTTTCCGAACGACAAAGATCACTTTGAAAAAAAATCTGTCTGAACTAGGTCCAATATTTTCTTTTCTTTTCTTTTTCTTAATCTAGAGGAGAAACACGTTTAAACTTTGGCCTAACGATATGAATAGAAGAAATGAAAAGTTTAAGGTTTCCACCTTTAAGAACAACATATGGGTGTGGTAAAAATTCTGTTACAAACTTTGTAAATAATGAAGATTCCGTCTTCTTGGCAAGGTTTCGGCCCACAATGTTTTGTGCAAAATCAGGTGACAGATTCAGCGCTTTGCCAATATTGGGAACGTGCACAGTTTTCTAATAGCATCGTGAAATCTCTATAAGCCGCCGATATTATAATCTCTTATACATTTGAATTGTATGAAATCCCCGCTTCAGAGTTTCAACAGTACGGAATTACTTGAGTTCGGTATTTGTACTCTATTGTGCTGTGTTGAGGCAAAACTACGCAAGGGCTAATTGCCTAAGGAGGAGGGGTGGTGCGTCATTTGGAGGAATTTTTAAGGGTTCTAACTTGCACTCAGGTTAAATACGGAGAAAACTGAGAAAAATTCCGGACCATTAGATCGACAGCCTAGCGGTAGGCCAAAACGATGGACATTCACGTTTCAACCGTCTACCATATTCAGTGTCTTATCCACTCGGCCATGGTGGGGTCACTAGAGTTCAGTATTCGCGTGTTTTCTTCTTGCTCAGAAATCCGTTACGATTTGATACGTGAAATATTTGTATTTATCGGTGAATTGGAGGTTCAATTTGTAACGCTAGGTAAGCTTTAGATAGCAAATGTGGAATAAAGTTGGGGGTTCTGGTTGGCTCAAAGTTCATTCGTCTATAAACCCGTACGTTATAATACTTTTCAAATGTAAAAGAAGTATTGAAAATCAAATAAATTTTATCTAATAATCCAAATTATTTAACCAAATTTATGAATACAGTCTGAGCTCTAAAAATATTTTAACACACCATTACTATAAATATGGATTTTTTTAACACTAAAATAATGCTTTGGAAAGCATTGCAATTTTATTCAAATCCTCCAGAAATGTACAGCATTACCAAGATGATTGTTTGGTTTATTTATTTTAAATGATAACTAGTTATATTCAAATATACACTGAATCATGTTAGTTATGACTGAACTCATGGTTCTTAGTTATTATTCAAAATGCATGTTTTAAAAGCAAATATTTCAAAATATTTGAAAAAGAAAGGCTATTTCCCAATTGCAGTTACATCGAAAGTTAATAAAGAACGTGTTTCACAAGCACGAAGTATTTTATTGTTCGCTTCAAATTTTACCGAAAGCATTATAGAAGTTAGAACTATGATCAAGTTGATGATTTCTGAGCTATACTTTCTTAAAATATAAAGATATTGGTTTCTTCTAACAATACATAATTCAATAAAAACACGCGAAACAGATCATCAACACGTTTACAAATTCTAAGAGCATTTTCTATCTTCAGGCAAAAGATGCTGAATTATTACTCTAAATCACGGATCGCTTCACTGTTTCCATTCGGGTCGTTTTTTCTTGGAAAAAAACCATAAATTGACTCAACCCTCCCCCCCCCCACACCCAATCTTCACATCGTAATTTATATAGAAGATGTCAGTAAATTTTATATCTCCAAATATTTCTTACAGTGCTCGCAATAAATATTTTATGATGTAAATAGGGAGATATTTTTTCATTTAATAAACGGCATTCAGTAATTACTTTTCTCTGACGTAATATTTTCTACTAATATAATAAACTGTGATATTTGTTCTCATGATTGAAAGTACTCTATGAGGAAAATTATGTAACAATAATTTTATATATATTTTTCCTTAGTGATATAAACTGAAGAGTAACTGAAGTAGGGATAGCTGGAATTGTGCAAATTTAGAGCTGTGCGACAGCCTGGAAGTGACTTGCGAATGAGGTAAGCAGCAGCTTGAAGAGGTAAATAGAGCTGCTCACGTTATCAGTAATAGTCAAAGGCATAGTGATTAAAAGCATGGATCTAAGCGCGTTTGATAGTGGCCAAATCGTCAGGGTCCGAAGAATGCGTCACTCCATTTCGGAAGTAGAGCAGAGACTCGGATTTGCACACACCACTGTGCCAAGGGTGTATCGTGAGTACATTGAATCTGGGAAAACCACCTCTGCAAGGGTCAACTATCGAAGGCAACAGCGAGTTTGCCTGCGAAGATTGCAGATGACCGAAGTTGGCTGCAGCTTGTCCGCAATGTGGCAGTGGATAGACGGGCCACAGTGCAACAGATCACCCGTAAACTTAATGCTCCTGCACAGTGACGTGTAAGCCATTTGAGAATGAAAAACCATCTCCTCTCAGTACGTTGCAGGATTCATCGCCTTAAGACAGTTTCTCTGTTGACTGGGGTCAAGTCTGTCAGGGTGCAACAATTAGTATTGGTACGGGAACACAGCCAATGGACCGTCGAGATGGGGAAAAAAATGTTGCCTGGAGTGATGAATCGACGTTCACTTTGGTACATGCCGATGACAGAGTACGTCTACTCCGTAAACATCATGAAGCACTAGATCCTTCCTGCCAGCAGGGGACTTTTCAAGCTGGCGGAGATTGAATTCTTGTCTGGGGAGTGTTCATATGGACTGAAATGGGACCCCTGATAGCGTGACATCGTCTCTCACAGGTGAACTTTACGAGGATGTCCTTGACTACTATCTGCTCTCGTTCGTTTGTTTTCGACTGCCCACGACAAATATTGCCTTTCAACAAGATAATACACCATACCTTCGCTTCCGAATTGTATCGAGATAGTTGGATGAACATTCTGCAGACCATATCCATCAAGTATACCTGACCTCAACCCACATCGAACACATCTGAGATGCAATTGAGAGAGACGTTCGAGGCTCTGTTCACCTTCCATCTAAACTTGTGCTGGCTGTGCCGCACAGCCAGTTGCGTCAAAAAAGGGTCTCTAGATCTGTGGCACGCGAAGAACGTTTCGATCGTCCGCCATCTTGCTGGTAGTTAAGTCGAGCGATGACAACGGCTACCCTTTTTTCAGCATTGGGAAAGGGTTGCGCCTCAAAGGGTTAAGGATTCCTTAAAAGAAGGTAATCCCTTCTGTCCAGGGCGGTATGGGCACTGTAAGTGATCATACCACAAGAACTACAGACTCTACAACAGTATTGATTTATTAAGATTTCCTTTGTTCAAACATGAGTTGATAAGCATTAAACCTTCTGAATATCTCCAAATATTGCTTACAGTGCGCACAGCCTCAATAAGTTAGGGTAGTCTTGTGTGCTTTAGCATGTTGTAAGCCAGAGGTGGGCAAATAGCTGGATGTGATCCACATGCTGCCCGATAATAGGTTTTTTTATGGCCTGCCACGACCGCCTGAGAAAAATCCCCCTTGAACTGAGATTTCCTCAAAAAATAATTATTTCCAAGACTAAAAGATTAATTTAAAATTCCTAGTTAGAAAAATGTTTTTTTTATGTTAGGGATAATCTGCAGAGGTCAGACGTGGTCACAAAAAGATTTTAAAACTTTAAGATTTGCTGTCTCATCACATCACTGCTGTTATTAACACAGCACCTGAGAAGCTGCAGCTTCAACTTACCGACGCGCAATCAAATCATCTGCTAGAGAAATGTTTAGTGCTGTACCATTAGTTGAATTTTACAAATCATTGTATGTTAAAAAACTTTCGTGTATGAAGAAATTTTCTGGGAAAATATGTTCTATATTTGGGTCAACATATATTTGGGAGCAAAATTTTTCTTGCTTGAAGAGTAAATATAGATGGTCTTTCGCAGACATTAACTTGCAAGCTCCTATAAGAATCTCAACAAGCAATCTAATTCATGATTTAAAAATAAAGTGTAAGTAAGTGTGATAGGGTGCGTTTATCTCATTAACGTGAATTTAAAATTAAATTTGCTTGGAGCTATATTTATTGATTTTTATCATGATGCAATTATATCGTTTTTAAAATGCAAAATTGAATAATGAATGCAATAATTTTAAAAGGTGCGACCCTACATTAACTTCTGCGTCTACAGAGTGGCCCCAAAGACAGAACAGTTGTCCGCTCCTGTCGCAAAAGATACTGCTTGTTCAGAAATGTGAAAACTCTAGACACAGCATTTCATTTTAGGATTCGCTAATATCAACCCATGTGAGTCGCTTTTCAGTAAATTATGTCATTCCTATTATTGCTTGTGTGTGTGATTATGGCAACGCTACACTAGGGCGATCTGCCAGGGGGGGATGCCTTGGTAGGAGATCTTTGAAAGGGGTTCTAACGCGTATTCACGTTACATCTGGAGAAAACCTACCAAAACTCCAGACCGTTAGATCGATAGCCGCGCGATGGGACCCGGGACCTTCACACTTCGGCCATCTACCATTTTCAGTGGCATAACCACTGTGCCATGGTGAGGCGTCATTCCTATTATATTAGTGTTTATAATTTCGAATCTATATATAAAATCGAATAATCCCGAAGATACTGATGAGAAACCATACTCTGTGTCTTTTAATTAAAGTAAAGCATACTACGTAACAATATTTATACACCTAATTTAATCAACTCATTTCCCACTCATAGAATTACTTAAATTAAATTGTTAGGACATTGATTAACGTATGAAGGAAAAAAATTAGCACTCAGTGGCTACAGAGTAAACGTTAATGTAACATCGTTAATTGTAAAGTGGTTATTTAAGGTTCAGATTTTCTTATCTACTTGATAAAGAAAATTAATGAAGCGTCAAATTTCATGCACCAATGCAAAACTTCTCTTCTTCAATTTACTAATTACTCTTTTCACTAATAACGTAAATGCGGAGTGGTGCTGCATTAGAGTTAGAAATAAATAACAATCATTACGACTAATTTACGTTTTATTCGCTGAGAATTACTTAATTAAATATATTGGTATGATTGAATGTCTAGAAGAGAGGAATATATTTATATATGAAACTACCCGTTTAAATGTATGTATATATAAATACGCTAAGGAAAACTTTGTGTCCCTTTTGCAGAACAATGTGCGAACGGATGAGCGCGAAATTCGGCAAAATTAAAGTTCGAATGGCAGCGGTTGTGCATATGTTAAAATTTTTGTGTAATATGCTAATGCCCCGTAAAAAAATAGAGAAGTAATTTGGTACTCAGTATTTTCGCCAAGTTGGGCGATGGTTCCATTGTTGTGCCAATTTTGAAATAACAAAACTAAGTTTCAGCAGTACTCTTGTCAAAATAAATTTTGCAAAAAGTGAAATTATTCCCCTGTTTGATGAAACGCCAATGACTAAAATGTGCTTTAGCCCTGCGATTGAAGAATTTTTTTAGACGCTTTCTGATGAATAGAGAACATATCACTATAGCTACGCTAAATAATTTGTTATGATAACAATGAAATCAATAACTATTTAGTAGGGTTTTTGAATTCTTTCACTATGAGTGGTTTGGTTTTTTTTTCGATTAGCCGGGAGCAAGTGAAAAATTGCCAAATAATTGTGATCTGCACCAAATGCTTACAAGCCTAAAGCAATTTCCAGTACATAGTTGTTTATCCCTTTCCATATTTTGAAAGTTTAACATAATTTCATATTTTAATTTGGGGAAGCACACATTTTCCCCAATTCCACATTATGTAATAAATAAGCAAACAAATTTCTTTTTAGTATATTGATATTTTTGTATTTATTGAATTCTGTAAATAAATACTATTTTGGATACAAATTAAAATTTCCGGCTTTGTTTTGGTGAACTACAATGTTTCAGAAGTAGTCTTAAATGCTTACCAGAAAGAACAGTTGGCGGGATTTACGTCTGGCTAACCGAAAAATACCATAGTTTGCCACCACATAAGTTAGTATTGAAAGCTAATTGCATCGTTATACTAATCAGAAACTTAAATAAAAAGGAAGCATTAGTCAATGGAACAAGAATGCGCTCGAAGTTTATATATCGCAATGCTATTGATTGCGAAGTTTGAACTGGAACCGCAGGCAATAAAATAATTTTAATTCCACTTATGAAATATCCTCGTACTATTTTACCATATCCTTTTAAAAAACTCACTTTCCAAATATACCAGCATTTACTAAGACAGTAAATAAATCTCAAGGACTACCATTCGGAAAAAGTGCAAATTTATTGAGGCACCAAGATTTATACATGTTCAGTGGTACGCCTCAACAAGTAGAGTTCAATCACTCGAGAGGGCCACTAGACGTTTGGATTTCGGAGAGGGCCACTAGACATTTTGGATTAGCCTAAATTGTTCAAAACTCAAACTGAATCTGTGAAATTGTACGGGAACTTGTAAAATCCAAGGTCGGTAGAGAGAGAGCCCCCACATCCCCCCCCTCGTGGGATCTGGCCTGGAGAGATGACCCCTATAACCCACTCACTGGAGCTGCCACACTGCATGTGTAAAATCGTACGGGAACGTGTTAAATCCAAGGTCGGTAGAGTAAAATGATCCCTGTGACCCACTCGCTGTAGCTGCCTTTGCATTTAGCAAAATAAGATAGTCTTGCAAAAACGCCGTCCTGACAGAAACATGTGGTGAAATTGAACAAAAGTGGTCACTAAAGAAAAATGGTCTTTTAGCCAAGGTGTTCATTAGTGTTGTCATCTCCCTAGTAGCAATCTTTGCTTGAGCTTTACCAGGCCTATGATCGGTGCATCGGCTATTCATCACCTGATCATTATTGGTCATCCTCAATTTTTCGTATGTTCATCTTTTCCCGATCATCGAATCTGTACACTGAGGGCGCTTTTAAGTTTGCGAACGGTAAAGCGAGCAAACAGGTTTATATCGCTCTCTCTACCAAGTTGTTGAACGGCTCGATATCTAATTTCCTTCATTAATGCGCAAAGAGCATCAAATACACACCATATGCTTGTTTTAAGGGCCTGTTTTAAGGATTGGCTAAACGGTGCGTACGTGCTCATAGCGTACACCCCATCAAGGGTGCTTGTAGCGTACATGTGGTGCTCGTAGCGTACATCTCCCCCTCCACCTGTTTCCGTTCTCACCACAGCAAATACGACTAAATGTAGACCTACTTTAGTAGCGGCCATTTTAGTCCACAAAATCGTAGTTTAGAAAAAAAAAATAAAATATGGGGAAAAAAACACCTTCTTTAGCAAGAAAATTGAGTTGCTGGTCATCCTATTGCTATTGTCTTGTTTAAAGGTGTGCAAGGAATCTGTGTACATAATGTATTATACTAGAAACCTCTTAAAATGATAAAAAGCCGTCATTTAAAAATATATTGCTATTTAAACTATTAATTTTTCTATCTGTATACATGCTTTCTTGCTGCGTTCCCGGCTGAAAATCAAGCTATCAGAAAGAAGAAAATGTAAAAGTGTACAGGCATTAGGTGGTTATAGGGGAGGGGTAAATACCCCTCCCAGGATTTTGAAAACGAAAGTGAAAAAAATAATTCTGCATAGGAAATTCACAATCGCGAATTACAGAGTCCGAGCCCGTCTCATTTTAGTAGGGGGGGGGGGGGGAGGAACAATTTTGATCGATGGGGTCGAAGATGCATGGTTATTACTTTTGGGATTTACATACTTCATCAATTATATGATTAATTAAACACTTATTTCACATTTGATGATTGATTAAACATTTTATTCACATATATGAAGTGTATTGTGCAGTCAAAGGTGACCCTTTTCCTCTCTATGTCCCCCAGTAGTCACTCCTTCTCTGAGGAACTGATTTTATATAAATTATAAAATAAATGGGGGGGTTATATAAAATTATAAACCCCCTCCCAGACTGCAACTGTAGAACCGCCCTTGTATACAGGTTCCCGCAAGATGAACAAAGAAGGGCGGATTGAATGCGTAGGATTCCTAGAAATAATTGGACGCCAAACAAAAATACATATGATTGTATATTGTGTAAGATCTTTATAAGATATAAATTTATCTTATAAAGCTTAAAAAAAATATTTTTAACTTTTTACATTATAATATGAATACTTTTTACTAATTTAATGGCAATTTGGTAAAGGGCTGAAGTATGTAGATCTAGGGTTCTGGCCTACAGCGCGACTGTTTTCAGTAGTTGTAACCTGAATAAGCGCTAGAACCCCTCAAAAAGTTCTCCGCTCAAGGCATGCCTTAATTAAGCAGGCAGCCCTCATGTAGATCTGCCTTAAACACAAAATCAAAATAACTCACATGATAACTTACACTGAAAGTAAAAGGTTTTATTTTTAATATTAAATAAAAATCATTATTTCTTCCAGCCCTATACCCTATTAGAGAAGGTGTCTTACAAGCACTGACCAAGGTTTTCTTCTTTAAATATTGATCTTAGACATATATAATTAATTACAAAGTTACTTTATGGTGTCGAATAAATTTTTCACGAATGTAAGTAAATACAAACTTTTACTTTTTATACAGCCCTCTTACACAAATTCCCTAGTAAATAAAATATACTCCCTTGCATTAATGAGGTGATGTAGAAGTTTAAGCTTTCTCATCAGAAGGCTTACAGATGTTCAATCAAAGTCTGTGAGGGGCAATAAGCTTTTCAATATCAAAAATAGTAAACATATAATTATTAAAACTATTCAAACAAAGCTAATTAACTATTAATTTTAATCACAGTTATATATACCCAATATTTTACATTTTAAGAAATGAATTTTAAATCATTTTAAGCCAGTTTCCTTCAAAAAGTCTTGCTTTTTTTTCAGCATTTGAAAAGTGGTCTAAAAACATTACAATTACACTAACATTTAATTTAAAAAAGATTTTTAAAAAGTTGTTTTTGACTTATTAATACCATAACTTAATTTTTAAAAAGGCATCTTTAAAATAAGAGTACCAATGTTTAAATTGATTATTTTCAGCAATAAAAATATTATATAAATATATATACTTATAAATCTTCCTTATTTTAAAATTTATTATTTAAAAACAAAGAGCTAACAAGAAAATTTACCATGAATCAGAATAAACTCTAGCACTTATAAAAAGAAAACCAGTAATAATAATCCATAGCTTAACGCTAGGTCCCTCAATCCGATCGAGCTCAGTAATGTAGCAATTCAGTAGGTTTGGGGGGGAGGGGGATTCTGGACACTGAAAGACATCGATATATGATTATTTATAGAGGTGTTCCGGATATCCGTATCCGTATCCGTATCCACGGATGAAAAAAAAATATTCGGATCCGCATTTTTTTAGCGGATCTTTTAACGATATTTCAGAATAAATGAAAGAAAGAAAACAAAATTATTTCGTTATTATTTAATTTTTTTTATAATAAAACATAACGTGTTTACTTGCGTAATAGTCGCCCTCGCATAATAGTTTCATCCCCGTTTTGAAGCAGACAAAATTTCTAAAAATATTTTTCCTCTAGGAAAGCCGCAGTCACGTATTCGACATTTATGTCTATAAAAAAATATTACTATAAAAAAAATACAGAAAAATGCCTCTTTTTGCGTCTGAGATACCATTTGTTTTACTTTAATGTTTTATAGCCAGCACTGTTTTTAATATTTGAAGCTCTATCCAGTATTCGAACATGCTAAAAGACATTCTGAAATATACACCGCTTGATACAATTTTTTATTTTAAACGCTTCATTATAATTGGGAATCGGCCGCAAAACAGTTCTTAAAAAAAAAAAAAAAAAAAAAATCACAATGACTTTTTCTTGAGTTGATTTAAACTTCACCTTATTTGTTCAAAATAAATAGTAGTAATGAAATCTACAATTTTGTGGACTAAAATGGCCGCTACTAAAGTTGATCTATATTTAGCTGGATTTGCCTTTTTATTTCTTCTTTTCAATTATTACTGTGGTGAAAACAGGTGGCGGGGAAGATGTACGCTACGAGCACCACATGTACGCTACAAGCACGCTTGATGGGGTGTACGCTATGAGCACGTACGCTACGAGCACGGAACCTGGCTAAACTATTACGCGGGAAGAGAATCGACAGAAAAGCTGAAACATATTGTCCTCTTCCTGCTCTTAGCATTGTTGTGTTCCCGTGTATCTCTCTCAGTCGAGCTCTGTCAAAAATGGGAGACTAGGAATATTTTAAAACCAAAATTTGTCAGCGACTAAAAATTCTGGAAGTTTCCTCAAAAAGTGCGAAATATGTAATATAAGAAATTTTCTTTCGTGTGAATTTTCAGTGACATTTCATTAAAAAAATTGCACTATTCCCTAGAACAGCCTTGAAGAAAAGGATATTTAGTTATAAAATAATATATGCATATAAAAATATACGGATTAATTGATACAATAAAAGAAAAGCTAATATGCAATACAACATATATGCCCCAATTTTTATCGATTGCTCAGTTTAAAAGTTTCACCAAAGGTCATCCTAAGTTGCAAGGTGTTTGTTCTTCCGAGATGAATATACCCAGCTAGAAAAAGTCTGCACTTTTTTTGCAGAAAAGTGTAGATTGTGCACAATTTGTGCATAAAAGTGGATATTTTTCAATATTTTGAAAGTACACACTTTTAGTGCAAATTATATACAGTTTTTATTCATATTAAAAGGTGCATACTCTATATTGTCAAAAACTGGGCACAAATAGTGTATACTTTTCAAAGTATTCAAAATATTCACTTAATCTGCAAATTTTTTGCACAAAAAAGCAAACATTTTCTAGCTGGGATCTAAGCAGTTTGAAACAATTTTCGCAAAATCTCAAAACTTAATCCAAATTTAAAGAAACTCTAGGGGCATAGTTTAAGTTGTATGACCACCTATCGTGTCACTAAATTTTGCTTTACTCACTTAAGTCGTAGGTGATGCGCGAACAAATATTTAAGCAGTTTGAAACGATTTTCAGAAAAATCTTAAAATCTAATATTTTTTTTTAAATCCGACGATTATAGCTTCAGTTGTGTGATCACCTATAGTCGTTAAGTTGAGTGATCACCTATAGTCGTCTATAACGCTTTAGTCGTTATTACGTCATGTGGGAACAAAAACTTTGCAGTTTGAGACAAATTGAAGAGTTTTCGGAAAATCTCAAAATCCAATGAATATTTTTTAAAATTTTGACACCTATAGTTTAAGTTGAGTGACCACCTATCATATCACCAAATTTTATTTCATTCTCTTCAGTCAGTTTTACGTGATGTTGCGAATAAAAAAAGCGTCACGGACAGAATGACAGAACGACAGACAGAGAAACTTTTTTTGACGATTGTACTCGGGTCCCAGATGCTTAAAACGGATAGAAATCGCAATTTTTTTAAAAATTTTGAGTAGTGTATAGGCAGTCTAGTTTTATTTATTTAGATACATAAATGTTCCAATTCCGAACTTCAAACAGCAATCACTTCAAACTTATGTCACGTCATTCCGAGTCAGACCCGTCTGGTTCTTAGAATGTTAGCGTACCACGTGTTTGTTGCCCAGTTCGATCCCAAGTCTCGGAAGCTTGAAAAATGCAGTAAGCTCTTGCGTATGATATTAGATGGCAGCACTAAAATTGAAAGAAAGGAGGAAAAAGTCAAGAGACGGTGTAGCTATAACGTTACGATATTCGTGAGGTCACAGCTACACCGTCGTGCGTTAAAATAAACCGACCACGCCCCCTACATTTTTTCGTCTAGATCCCCACACACTAATCAATTAGTGCTCTTTTTGTGCACAATTTAGTTTTCCCTTTTTATGCATAAGTGCCGAATTCGCTCGGATTTTGTTCCCCCCCTTTTTTTGGTACTTTAAAAAAAAACTTTTCTAGTTGGGTGACCCCCAATCGCAACGGATCTAAGCCCAATTTTTCCCCTTGTCGATGATCCAGCCCTACTATTCAGAAGCGGGCATGCCCGAGCAAAATCCGAGAAAAGAGCCCCTGACGAGATGAAAAACCTCGTATGGCGCGCACTGCGCTTCCTCCCTGACCAATCATCGGCATTTCAGGGAACGATGACCGTTTGCTACTGGGTACATTGTTTAGTGAACCGAATATTTTGTTAAAAATAAGTATGTTGCCTGGTAAACAACATTATACTTTAAAACAAACTAAATTTGTTGATTCATAAAATAATACGGTTAATTTTACAAAACATTTTCCTATAAAACAAACAAATTACTTTGTTGGCTTAACTAAGCATTTTTAACAAAATTAGTCCTAGTAGTGTAAAGTCATTTATATAATAAGTACCAGGTTACCGAGCCATGCTCAGAATCTAAAGGCTCCTTAAGTGTAAAATAATGAATACGTAAATGCCTTGGCACGTATACAGAATCTTCATGGTTGCCAAAGATTTTCATCGCTGTCGGATCACTCATACATTATCAGGTAAACTTTGGTCGGCATTCAATGTTACAATGGCATATACTTTGTTTTGAAGAGGGATGCTAAATATTCGATGGTCGGTGCCATCAGAGTTCAGGAAAAAGTAGTTTAACGTAAGGTGCCTCCTTTCCTTCTGTAGCAGATCAACGAGGGTATCAGCGAAGATCTTGGGCGATGCATTCACTAACAGCGTCTTCATTACTTCAGAAATATATCTGTCCATATTGAGGACGTTCAAATTCAGCATCAAGAATTTGAGTTGCTTGAACTGTCAGATGAATGAGTTTATAAAAAAAATTCATCAAGTCTGTTATACACTGTTCGCAACGTAGCAGTACACACCAAAATCGTTAATAGTTTCACTCGTCATATACTGTGAACAAAGCCATTGTAAAGTATGCTTTCAAATTTCGAATTCTTTGAAATGTGGGTGACATCGAAGAAACAACCACACCAATTCATTAGGAAATTCGGAATGTCCTACATCAATCTTACAGTCCCCAAAATGGTTTCGGTTAATTTTTGTTTTTACTCTTCAGAAAAATGCAAAGCTCCAGGGTGAATGCAATCCATGTTAAAAAGTTTTAAACTATGATAATAAGTACCCATATTTGTGGCAGCTTTGTAGATACTTAGACTGTTTACCCGAAGTATTTGTCGACGTCTAGCTGTTCCATGTCGTTCTCCTTCCAAATACTAATCATCTGTTTCATCTGCTTGCGTTTGAACTGCACGTTCACACATTTAAATTTCTCTATAGTGCTTCAATTCAAACATAAAATACTTATTTTTTTCTAATTCAAAGAAAATACATCATGCATAAACAAATTCTACAAACGTAAATTCAATCTTATAGATACATAAATATAGATGCCATAAAAGTATAATCTTACATAAATATGCTTTAAACATAATTTTATTTTATAAACTCGCGCTTAAGAAAATAAAAAGTGTAACGCAATTTAAATTATTAGTATAAAAGGACACTTCGAAATCATGAAATCAAAAACAGAATAGATCAAAAATATTCTTTTATAATAACCCTAACAACTACTTAAACGTTGACAATAATAGAACAAACGGATGGACTGAAGAAAATGGACTTCTAACTTCGAATAAATCAAAAATACATCGCTCCTATATAGTTACGCTGATCCTAGACTCTGTCACAATTCGAGTTCAACCACTCAAAATAAAACTTTTACCATCCAAACAGATTAAAAATGTATTGTCTAATAACTTAAAATTTACACGGTTCGTTGGTGCGATCAGCCTGAAAATTATCATAATTATGTAAAAAAAAAAAAAGAAAAAGAAAGAAAGAAAAGATCTGATAATCCGCCCGTTCCCTGATTTTTAAGCGTTTTTTTTTTTTGTATTTTTAGCTCTATTTCATTTAAGAGAATAAAAAAAGCTAATCATTTGAGTGTAAGAATTATCTATTGCAAGTGACATTGACGTTACATTGAAGTCACGGTTATCAGGCTTTGGAGGAAAAATTACGATTCCAATTCGCTTAAGATAGCTTTTCTAAATTACTACTCAGTTTAACTTTTTTTCAAAAATAAAACGGTTTTCTACGCATTAAGCATGGATATAGGAGAGGATGTTGATACAAAACGAAATGTTTCGAATACGAAATGTCTCTGCAGATTATACAATTCGAATTTCGATGTATAATAAAAATTGAATATGAAGTTATTTGATTTTAAGTGGGTAAATATTAAATATTCTGAGTGTAGACATTCTATCGCCCGCTGTAATTGTCTCCACAAAGGGCTTTATCCTTTAGTTTAGTGATAGTACACAACACAAAACAACACAGTCTAATCCACGTCTAAATAAGAATTGAAAATTTATTAGAAAAAATCTTAGTAACCAGATTTCAGCCTCCCAATTTACTGCTTCCACATATGGACAACTCCCAGCCTGCGGCCGGATGGGGCCCGCCATGGCTTTTGGACCAGCCCTCAGAACAAGTCAAAACCCTGTATAAAACCTATATAAAACATTCAAACTTCCATATAAATCCGAATTATACGGCCCGCGATTTCGCTAACATCCTGAAGTCAGGCCCAGTAGGCCACTATCGTAAAGTTCTGCCCGCAACTTTTAAAAGGTTGTCCATACGATGATAAAATAAATGAGTTGAAATCATCAACTGCAGTGAATGAAAACTAAACTGATGGCTGATCATCTGCAAAATTAATTTGAATATCGGCTGCGAGCCCAATTTAGGAATCGATCGTATCATTTTTTCATCGGAGTTTCGAACATCGTTTCATTATAAACGGTTGACCCATTTAAAAAAAAAAAAAAAAAATCGTCAGGGTAACTACATTTAAATATTTATCGTCAGCTTGGCGGAATAAGGCAGTTAAAATAGAATTCGACCTAGTGCCGTTATTTAAAAAAAAAAAAAAAAAAAAAAAAGGAAAAAAAAAATTTCATGTTACGTCACAGGATCTTTTTTC